>BROE01000020.1:16590784-16721982 GCA_036571765.1 Plecoglossus altivelis
AGAGAGATTGTTCTGCCTGTCTGTCTCCTCCCTCTTACTGCCTGCTGCTCCCTCTGTTACTGCCTACTTGTCTCCCCTCTTACTGCCTGCCTGCCCCCTCTGCCTGTTACTGCCTGCCCCTCCCTTGTTCCTGCCTGCCCTCCCTTTACTGCCTGCCTGCCCTCCCTTTTGTTACTGCCTGCCCCTCCTGTTACTGCCTCTCCCCCCTCTTCTTACTGCCTGCTTGCCCCTTCCTGTTACTGCCTGCTTATTACAAGCCATATAGACATGGACGTGGAGGGAGGAGAGACTTGGGCAAGGAAGAGAGAGAATAGTAGGCAGGATGGCAAGAGGAGGGTCAGAGAGGAGAGCTTATGTGGCCTGGCCAGTGTTCAGGACAGCGGAGTGAAGAGATGTTACCTGTTGCTTTTGATGTTGAGTGGGGCAGGTCCTGCGTTTGTCCATGCTGACTTCAGAAGTTTCTTGTATGAGGCAGAGAGGTGTGTGTGTGGTGTGTCTCCTGGTCTGCATGGATTACTCTGCCAGGGCAAGTTTTCATTAAACTCTTGGTGTTTCCGCACTACACACAGGCTGATTTTCTAGGCATGGAACATAATGCAGGTAACCCCCCCCCCCTCCTGTTCTCTCTGTCACCTTGTCTGCCTACATGCTCTCTCTCTCTCTCACATCTGTGTGAAGAAATAACATCTGATTCCTCAAGGTTAAGAGAGACAAATGGAGCGAGAGAAACACACACATGCAAAAATGAATACCGAGCCAACCTTTGTTGTTTTTTTGGACAAACTCCAAATTGGTTAAAATAGTTCAGTGTTTAAAGCGTCAAATGTCTTTTCAAATCTAAAAAGCTTTTTTAAAAGCTTGTGCCTGCTTTGTTATCAGAACAGGAAGAGCGTGCAGTTCACCACACAGGGCTGTCTAGCACTGATGCCTTTTCTTTCATTGAATTAACGAGGTGGTTACAAGTCAAGCCCACAGGAAAAAGAGGGAAAATTGCTCCCAGCCCAGATGCCCTGGCCGTCGGAAACGGCTCGTCTGGTTGCCAAGATCTCAGCTGGGCCTGGTGATGAAATCACAGGTGGTCTCATTTGCACATTTTCTCCCTGTTACTTTCCATCTGTAACTATTGTCACTGTAACAAATATGACCCCTGTCAGAAGTGAACAAAGTAGAACACAGTAGAGCATGGTAGAGTCAAATACAGCGTACCGTACAGCAGAGCATAGTAGATTAGATCAGAAGATTATAGTGTAGTATGGTAGATTATAGTAGAGTACAGTAGAGCATGGTAGATTATATTGAAGTAAAGTAGAACAATAGATTGTAGTAGAGCATCTTGGATTATAGTAGAGTACAGTTTAGCATGGTAGATTATAGTAGAGTATAGTAGAGTACAGTATAGCATGGTAGAGTACAGTATAGCATGGTAGAGTACAGTAGAGCGTGGTAGATTATAGTAGAGTACAGTAGAGCATGGTAGATTGTAGTAGAGTACAGTAGGGCGTGGTAGTTTATAGTAGAGTACAGTATATCATGGTAGTTTATAGTAGAGTACAGTAGAGCATGGTAGTTTATAGTAGAGTACAGTAGAGCATAGTAGTTTATAGTAGAGTACAGTATAGCATGGTAGAGTACAGTAGAGCGTGGTAGATTATAATAGAGTACAGTAGAGCATGGTAGTTTATAGTAGAGTACAGTAGAGCATGGTAGTTTATAGTAGAGTACAGTAGGGCGTGGTAGTTTATAGTAGAGTACAGAAGGGCGTGGTAGTTTATAGTACAGTACAGTAGGGCGTGGTACGTTGGAGATCCAGTCCAGCAGAGTTTTGCAGTTGAATCTGTATGATGCTAAGCAGATCTGCTTCTTGTGGTGTTGGTGGCTCATGGCTTCTCTGAGTCAGTGACCCCAGAATTGCTGTAAAACAACTGATCTCTCGTTCAGCAGTAGGGAGGCGACCAAGCTGACCATCCTCTGGTTGGACTTGGGTGTTTTTAGTGTCATGGAGTTTGTGATTTATCACACTAATAAAAGGGTTTCAGCAGCCAGGGCACACGCACTCCAGAATCCTACTGCTAGAAGCCATCTGTAAATCATTTAGGTTTGCATCAGCTGATATCTGGTTGGAGATGGGGGGTGGGGAGGGGGTGGGGGGTGGAGGGGAGGGGGGCAGGGGACAGACAGGAGTCATGATGGTGTGAGGGGAGGGGGGCAGGGAGCCAAGTGCTGCCACACTGGGGTGAAGGAGTTGCTTTTTTTGAGGGGTGGGGGGGGGAGAGGAAGAGACAGTGGGGTCATGGGAGCTGGTTGGGGATTGGAATGACATTATTGGGGTTTAACGATTCTGGGGTTACCCTATGGCCCACAATACGCGTGGTTATGATTTATTCTCCGAACTCAATAGGAGAGCGGATTAGAAGTGGTCACACAGGGAGACAGTTACAATACATTGTCCCGTTGCACTTCAGGTTTGGAGACACCTGGTTTCCGTACAGCTTCGACCGCAGAAACGTTCCATCCTCCCTCTTCTATTCTTTCCCCTCTCCTGCCAAACTGTCTCGTCATGAGAGAAGATGCAGAATGAGCCAAAGGAAATAGCTCCATAAGCCAGCCTTCCCAAACCAACCGGAGCGGCGCGCCTGGGAATTGCTGATGGCTTGCCCATCCTGAGTGGGAGAGACGAGAAGAGAAGAGTCGCTGGCCTGGCCCGACCAACGTCAAATGGCCCATTAGAAAATGACAAACACTGAGTGTTAGTGAAGCGGTTGACTGGCAGTGATCACTGTGAAGATTGTGAATAGCTTCAGGGCTTGGGTGCAGAGGTCGTGTGGACTGTTTTCGTCCCAACTTAGGGGAAGGGGGTGTGTGGGCGTACGGGGCGGTCTAGCTGTGTGTGCGTGCTGTGCGTTGTCGCGTCCAGCTATCATATACGTTATATAAATTGTAATACTGTCATCTTGTGCAGAGTCTTGTTACTGTGTGTGTGTGTGTGCGTATATGCAGGGAGCATAGCAAGTGCCTGAGCTGTTTTTGTGACAAACAGTAGGTGGCGCACTCTTCCTGGCTGTGTCATTCCCTACTGTGCTCTGCTGGTCCTGTATGTCTATGAGAGCTTTGTCTCAGGGAGGTAAAGATAGCATCTCCCAGTGGCCATCAGCTCTCCTGCCCCCTTTCTCTTTTTCTTTCTCTCTTTTTCAGTCACACTCACATATACACTCATCCTTATGCACTCACACATGCAGATAAGCATGTACAAAACACACACACACACAGGGCCCCAGTGTTCTGACTCAGCAGGCCATGAACCTGCTCCTCTTCTCCTCCCCTCTCCACTCATCTCTTCTCTCTTTTTGTGTGTGCAATATTAGGTGAGTGGACCAGACCACAATCACACCGCAGTGGCATGTGCGGTGGTGGGGGAAGGGGGTGTTCATGGGGGGGGGGGGGGGGCAGTTGGCGAGCACAGGGAGGGAACTGATGACTGATGAGGTAATTGTTTCCATCAGACGAGCGAGAGAAAGACAAGGAAGGAGAGGGACAGACGGAGGGAGAAGGGAAGCGAATAAGGGTGAATAGACGAAATGAGGAGAGAGAGAGACAAGTGAAGAGAGCAAGTGTGAGAGAGAGGGACACAGGGTAGAAATGGGGACAGAGTAGTGAGACAAAGACAACAGGAGAGAGTCTGAGGCAGAACCAAGGCTATCATCTTACAAACCCCCAGTATGCCTTTCTGAAAACTATCATTCCCAATCACGATATCTGCCTTGATGCTAACCGCCTTGCAGGAAATCCCACAAATGAAAACTGATGATAGTTGTCTTTTTGCAAGCTGCCTGAAAGGAAAAAGGCTTCAGAGCGACTTCCTTTACCTCTAACATGGTTGAAAATGGCCTCTCGCTGGCAGTTGTCCTACAGCTAGCTGCCTCAAAAGTCCCCCTGTTAGCTGCAAGTGGAGAGCTTTGTTAGCGCACATGTACAGCACCAGTCATGTTCTGTCATTCCTCAGGTGAACACCCACCCCCTGCTCCCCTCCCCTCCTAAATGAGCAAATTCCTGTCTCTGCAACCCTGCCATTAGACAGCTTTGAACACGAGGCGGGGAAAGTGATGGTGGAGGACTTTGTCAGGCCCCATACCAGGCATAGCTTTAGGCTAACTGCAGTGCAGCGAAGAACCTGTTCAAGAGCACAGAGCCCACCTGTTGTACGTTGCTTCAGGCTAATGTTCATTTCGGGTCGAGACATTGGGGTTACAATTAGGGTTACTGTGGCTTTAGGCTAGCTGCAGTTCAGTGGCTATAGCCAGCACAAGAATATGTTGTCTTTCTAGGGCTTTAGGCAGATGTTCGTTTGAACCCTTGTGTTCTCTTCGGGGGCTAGAATGACCTGCTGCTATGTCTAACGCGCACACACTCATACACACACACACACACACAATAAGACTTAGATTGTATGTGTTTGAACTCAGACAAAACTAAATCTGATTCATGTGCAGCATGTCTGCACATTTTAGTACCCGGCAGGGTACAAATGTAATGGTCCCTCTTCATGTCAGAGTTGAAGGTAGGGTGTTTTTGACCCTTAGGACAGGGGGAATTGCAGAATGTGAATAGACCATAAGGGTTAAGGCCAAGATTAGGGTTAGGTTTAGGATTAGAAAGCTCTGAAATCACTGGACATCAGCAGAGGAAGTTGTTGACCGGGCGGCCATCTTGGTCTGCCATCCTGCCTGGTTCCCACAGAAGACACGGTGTCAGGGAGCAGGGTGTACCATGACCACAGCCTCAGATGCACATCGCAAAGCTTACAAACAACTTTCTCCTGAATATGACCTCATTAGTGCTTCTGTGCTGTGTACTTTCATCCTCTGGCCAATTACAACAGACACACAACAATAAAAGCATCAGTAGTCATTACAAAACCTCTGTTCCTCAAGACAGACCCCCCCTCCTCTCCCACCACCCAGAAACAACTTTCTCTCAGGAAGCAGGAAGTCCTCCCTTGGCCAAGCCCCCCAATCAAAACAAATAATGCATTTCCAATACACGAGATGAGCCAATCGGAAGCTGCGAGGCCACCCAACGTTAGGATTTCTCTTTGATCAGTGTCATTTTGTGTTCAGCTTCAAACAACTGGAACCTCTGATTGCATCCAAGTCAAACAGAGAAAGATGACTTGGTCTTTGAAATTATTTCTCTTGAACGTCACCTTTTCGTGTCAGTTTCAGTTGGCAAATGGAGTACTTAAAAAATAATGAGTTGAGGAAATGGTGAGGTTCCTGTTAAAACGACAGGTTCGTTTTTACAACAGGGTAAACAGCTTATTTTTTATGACCAAGATTCCTACCGTTCTGGCTACCAGGCTGCCAGCCAAACAGCCAGCTAGCCAGTCAGTTAGCCAGCTCATAACAGAGCCAACAGTTAACCAGATGAGCAGATAGCCAGTCCTGGTCCAGTGTTGATGGGTATCTCTGGGTCCAGGAGGCCATCTGATGTGGCTGCTGCAGGAATGAGTTGGCTGGACATTCATTTCCTGCCTGACCTCTCCCAACTGCACACACTGCTGCCTGTGACTAGCTTTGTCTGTGCCTGTATCTGTGTGAGTCTGTATATGGCCAAGTCTGTATCTGTGTGTGTCTGTATCTGTGTGTGTCTGTATCTGTGTGTAAATGATTATTTGTGTCTGTGAAGACAGTATTGGTGTCTAGTCTGTGTCTGTGCGTTAGTGTGTGTCTGTGTGTGCGTGTGTTTGTCTGTATCCCAGGTGGGTATGAGTGCAGCCACCAGGCCTGAGGAGATTCTAATCTGTGGCCTCTCATGTTGTTGCTTTAGCAGGGTTCCCCAGCTCTGCTTTCATTGGGGGAAAGCAGTTTCCATTCCCGGGGAAATGAATGGCAGCTTTGTACCAGATCCTCCATGTTGAGTACCTGGCCCTTTCAGAACCCTCCTGTCCCCTTAGCCCACCACACCCCTCTCTTCCTCTCTACCTCCCAACCTTTCTGCCTCTCTTTGCCTTCCTCTCACCCATTCCTTCATTACTTCTCTGGCTTCTCCTTTACCCCCCTACAGCATGTCGTCTTACCTCTACTCACCTCTGCTTCTCTCTCCTCTCACCTCTCCATCCTTTTCACCATTTGAATCCCTTGACAGACTCAGTTTCACACAACCATGCATCCCCTTCCTCTTGAAGAAAGAAAGATCTCTCTTGGTCCCTCTCCCAGGCTCCAGGCAGGAAGGGAACATACTGGGCTGTCATGGACACCAGGAACTTTGATCCATATTTGGAGGATGATGGGGTGTGAAGCTAGGACCCAGGTCTTGGACTTCAACAATGGAGTCTTAGTCCTCTTTCCACCACTGGCTCCATCTGGGGAGAGGAGGGAAAGCGGAGGGTGGGGGGGAGGGAGGAGAAGGTCCCTCTGTTTTCACCTCCTCCATCCAACTCAGAACACCACAAGGTCAATTACTTCAGCACTCATTATATAGACAGCCTATAGGTTCTACACGCTAACCCAGTTGAGTTACACATGGGCAACTGCAGACCTTCGCAACGTCGATCGTACTTGTTCTCGCTGCCGTGTGGCTCGGACTGCTTCGCCTGAACACTACAGAATTGACACCTCAGATCACAGGATGTTGGAGGTTGCTACAGAATGTTACATCATTCCACCAGACCAGAGACTCAGGAACATCAAATACTTCAGCCTAGAATTCCAATTCTAAGCTGCCAATC
Organism: Plecoglossus altivelis; assembly: GCA_036571765.1. Taxonomy (NCBI): domain Eukaryota; kingdom Metazoa; phylum Chordata; class Actinopteri; order Osmeriformes; family Plecoglossidae; genus Plecoglossus; species Plecoglossus altivelis. The sequence goes on from BROE01000020.1 coordinate 16,597,509, forward strand.
GCCGTCACATTTTCAGGCTGTTGAATGGCGGAGGGGTCTGGGGAGGTCGCCCGCGGCAACCCCCACCTCGAGGAGGGCAGTGGTCTCCCTGGGTGCTGTTTGGAGAAACACGGGGAAGGAGACAAACACATGAGGGGGGCTTCCGTTTGTTTGGGATTCTTGTGTAAAGATAGCAGTTCACAAGGCAGTTCTAATGGGGACCGGCTGAGCACTAATACAGCCTGACCTGCAGCCTGTTTGCTTTGGTTAAAGACTCTCTGAAGAGGGAGGGGGCTGTTTATTGTCATTCATTCTCCTAAACCCCACCAAGCAGCCCTGGAGGACAGGACACAGCCATGGGATTGATTGTGTGTCTGCTGCTTTCTGCAACCTCTGTTTTGGTTTTCCCAGAGAAAGAGATTTGCTAAAACAACCACTCAGCATATTGTCAGAAAAAAACCTCTCTGACCTCCTTAGAGATTTTTGAGCTGGATTAATTGGTATATATGCTATTAGACATTCGGTCAGTGAGAGACATTCCTAATCGCCCACCATTACTGTAGGCCAAGAAGACATTCTTGACATTCTTAGTGTTAATCAAGGTCTCAGGCAGGTTAGCATCATTGTGAAAACAACCAAACCATTTCCACAACTCTGTGACCTTTCATGTTAGAGAATCTAACCATGGGGTGAATAATGGGGAGGATTCTAACACACACGTGTGTGTACATCTCCTAACTCTAATTGAAATTGATGTCTGTCTGGGTCCATGGTCCAGGAATAAGATGTCTCCTCTGCCGCTTGTCCGACATTAGAATGGAGACTGTCCAGGATGCAGCCAGCACAGCAGAGCCGTTCCTCCCATCCTCCACGTCTTCTCATTTCTTCATGATCACAGGCCAGCGTGGCTTCAGTCTGAGCTTCCTGTCCAGCCCCATGGCCTTCCCCGAGTCCCACTCACAAAGAGGTCGATTCAGTCTTTTCAGGAACCTTCCCCTCCCAGGGTGTGGAGCCCAGAAGCGCTTCTGGACCTGTCTGTCTGCGTACCAGGTGTGACGGTCGGATCGCAATAAGCAGCAGAGCACTTGATGCTGGAGATGTTCGTGTTTCTAGAACTGAGCTTCAGCGCACAGTAGTCTTGTTGTTCTGATGGAGATGTTTGTGCATGCGTGAGGTGTGTGTCTTCAGTCTGAGCGCACCGGGGTGTGAAAGAGAAACAGGAAGCTATTCTCACAGAAGTGTCACGCGCACACATAAGCACACAAACACACACAGAACCCCACCCAACAAAAACACGCGCACACGTACGAGCATCAGCACTCACACCACACACACACACACACAAGCCTCCACACACATACATATGACACACAGTAAAATAGTGAAGCCACTGTATAGCCTTCTCTTCTAGACTAAAAAAGTAAATAATAAATCAAGTCTGAAGTAAACTCTGTGGATTCTGAAACAGACAAAAACTAACAGTGACTGGTGTTGGCCGTGAGTTCTAGCTGTGCAAAAGAAACTGCAAATCTCCAGCCCTCCCCTGACCAGAGTGTAAATACTTGGGCAGATTTCACAGCTCGCTGGCCTCATTGATCAGATATGAAGACAAGAGGCATTCCTTACTGTCTGCCACCCAGGCGGCTACAGTCACAGACACACTGACCACCCTGAGAGTCACAGACACACAGGCCACCCTAAGAATCACAGACACGCTGACCACCCTTAGAATCACAGACACACTGACCACCCTGAGAGTCACAGACACACTGACCACCCTGAGAGTCACAGACACACTGACCACCCTGAGAGTCACAGACACACTGACCACCACCTTAGGACTCACAGATCCACCAGTGGTGAGTGTGACACGTTATGTTCTGGATGCCCACCAATCATAGGCCTTCAGTACCAGCCATGGTGAAACACACATCACTGCTGCTCACATGCAGGATAAAAGGCTCTCTTCCTCTGTCTCTCATTTTCCTCTGTCTCCCTCTCTTTCCTTCTCTGATTATTGCTTCTGAGTCTGTTTTGTTTCCTTTAGCTGATTACTGTATAAACACACACGATTAGAAGCGCTCATTACAACCGATAGAGAGATAGAGGTTGTCCATTGTTGTCAACAAAAAGACCAAATAAACAGACATAGGTCCAATTGCAATACACACAACACTGTTTGAGATCTAATCAAGAATGATCAGTATCATCGGTGTAACTCTTGTCTCCTGACCCACAGAGCAAAGGCCAGACACACATACTCAGAGAGAGTGTGGTAAAGGCAGCGAGGTGCCATAGAGCAGGATGAATGGAGAGACGTCAGATCCAGACATGTGTTGGCAGTATGGCATCAAGGAATGCTGAGTTCTAACCCAGGATCATGTGACAAAATGCAGGTCTACAACACAGAACACACACACACACACACATTACATATCATTTCGAAAAATGAACTGCAAGTCGTTTTCAAAACTCATGTTGCAAAATTGCCTCCTAAAGTATAAACTGGACTTGGATGAATGTTTGTGTGTTTGTGTGAGAGAGTGAGAGAGAGAGAGAAAGAGAGACACAGTTCTTAGTATTTCAATTACTGGAAGCGCATGATGATGCCAGGGACAAACTGGAAAGCTTTTTAGTACTAGAGGGCCGACATGGAGCCAGACAGAACAGGAAGGAAGAGACCAAATGAAACGATTCCACTGAAAATAGTCTCTGTACAGGAGAGAGGAGTAGGGGGGAGACTGACAGACAGACAGACTGATAGACAGGCAAACTCACGGACAAGACAGGAAGGTTTGGACGTTTTCTCTACCTCCAGATGTACATACCGACACCTGCTGCATCTGAGGCAGTTCAGACTGAATATCACCATTTATCACGCACCTGAAAACAAAGATCCAGCATTTTCTGCTCTGAACTGACAGCCTGTTACCAAACCACAGAGGCTGGGCCTGGCGGTCTGGAGGCCTGGTAGTGTCTAGGGCCAGGCAGTGTCTGGGAGCCTGGCAGTGTCTAGGGCCAGGCAGTGTCTGGGAGCCTGGCAGTGTCTAGGAGCCAGGCAGTGTCTAGGAGCCAGGCAGTGTCTGGGGGGCTGGCAGTGTCTAGGAGCCAGGCAGTGTCTAGGAGCCAGGCAGTGTCTGGGGGCCTGGCAGTGTCTGGGGGCCTGGCAGTGTCTGGGGGCCTGGCAGTGTCTGGGGGCCACGCAGTGTCTAAGAGCCAGCAGTGTCTGGGGGCCAGGCAGTGCCCGGGGGCCAGGCAGTGTCTAGGAACCTGGCAGTGCCTGGAGGCCTGGTAGTGTCTAGCAGCCAGGCAGTGTCTAGCAGCCAGGCAGTGCCTGGAGGCCTGGTAGTGTCTGGGGACCAGGCAGTGTCTAGCACCCAGGCAGTGCCTGGAGGCCTGGTAGTGTCTAGCAGCCAGGCAGTGTCTAGCAGCCAGGCAGTGTCTGGGGACCAGGCAGTGTCTGGGGACCAGGCAGTGTCTAGCAGCCAGGCAGTGCCTGGGGGCCTGGCAGTGCCTGGGGGCCTGGCAGTGTCTGGGGGCCTGGCAGTGTCTGGGGGCCACGCAGTGTCTAAGAGCCAGCAGTGTCTGGGGGCCAGGCAGTGCCCGGGGGCCAGGCAGTGTCTAGGAACCTGGCAGTGTCTAGTAGCCAGGAAGTGTCTAGGAGCCTGGCAGTGTGGGGGGCCTGGCAGTCTGACAACAGAGGGCCAGACAGGGAACTGGGGGAGACCCAGCGTTCTCTAATTGGTGTAACAATAGACTGGCAGGCTGGCAGCCATACAGTTCCAGGCTGCAACCTCATCATTAGTGACACACTAATTGAGCGAACTCCAAGGTTGTTTCCCTGTCAAAGCTGCATTAAATCAATGTGTTGGTGTGTGTATCTAGTCTGCTGTGGTTTACTCCAGATAATATCTATAATCTGTGGAACATTCTCTTCTGCCTCAAGACACACCTCAGACAATCAGAGTTAAGAGACATTGCATTCCGTCTGGCAGTATGATTTGAGTCAAATGCAGAGAACAGAAGAAACAAAGTATAAATGATTTGTTGTTGTACGTAAGTACATTTTTCTGGTATCAGTACTTTACGTTTTACACAAATGTGTATATTCTACTTCTTAGATTTTAAAGCCAGGCTTTTTACTTTAGTTTCAATCTGTTTAATCTGGAATGTCTACAACTTTATATGCGTGTTTATGTCAGTTATGTGTGTACGGCTTTACTTTAATGTGAATGAAGGATGTGTGTGTTTTGCTATCTCTGTTTTTTTTTTAAACAGAGACAGCTGAAAACAGATCTGTATATTTTCAGTAAGATGCTACAATATATACAGGCATCTATCAAAAGTAGACAGTCTGTGGTTATGTGGTTTATGCTGTTTGTGCTATAAAAATGAAATAATCTATTCTCTGCAACCTAATCTAATAAATGTTTCTCTCTGCAGTAAGCTACTGCAGTACAACCAACCCAGTCTGGAGCTGCAATGCAGTGAACAAACATTTGCAGTAGTAGACTGATCTGTTGTGGCGTCAAACTATAACACCTATACAGCAGGTCTCTGGAACAGCAGACATCACAGTCAGTACTGAGGTAGTCTAGCCAGTCTGTCAGTATTAAAGTAGGCCAGTCAGCTAGTCAGTGAGCACAGCAGCTAACCAGCCAGATAGACAGGCAATAAGGCAGTCTGTCAGTCAATCGGCCAACCAATCAATCTGTGAGGTGGTCAGCCAGTCAAAAGATTAGTCAGTCAGCCAGTCAGCCAGTCAGCCAGTCAGCCAGTCAGTCAGTCAGTCAGTCAGTCAGTCAGTCAAGCTGTCCTCCTGTCTCAGTTTGAGAGCAGGAAGATGTTTCCACGGCTGAACTTCCTGTCTGTCTGAAGCCTGTATGTGAGATTAAGAACTGTGGTGAGAACGGCCTGTTTACTGACTGGGCAGCCAGCCAGCTAGCCAGACTGCTAGCCAGTCAATGAGCCAGATGGCAAGCTTGTCAACCAGCCAGTAAAGCTTTCAATCAGCCAGTCAGCCATTCTGCCAACCAGACAACCAGCCAGCAAGAGAGACATATAACCAATCAATTGACTGGCACCCAGGGACAGCATGTCTTGTACTGTAGACAGAGGAAGAACTTGTCCGCTCAACACTGATCTCATCCACAGTGTACAAACACACAGTGAAAGCTTTTAAGCTGGAATCTGTCAATGCTAATGGGTTCCTTTGTAGTCTTTAAAGAATGACTAAGCTCGAAAATACAGCAGTGGTGAGTTTTGTTGTTAGTTTGTGATGGCTGTATTGTACCAAGGGTTTGTGTCTGCTGTGGATTCAGTTGATCCCTGGTTAACTAAAGACTTTGAATCTCTACAACAGCTGTGACCAGTCGTTGGTTTACCAGCACCCATCTCCCCTCAAGAATCGTCCGATTTTACAAATGACATAATTTCTAAGCTTCTAGAACTGTCGATGTTTCAAATTAGCAGTCAGTAAAACAGCAGTCAGTGAATTTCCCTGTCCAGCGGCAGGATTTGAAGAGGGCTTTGCAGCCATGTGAGTGAGTGTGTCAAGTCTGGCTTAGATGGGGCTGAACAGAGAAGGCATTCACCACCAACCTAATGTTCATTTCTGGACCTGAGCCATCAGCCAATTACAGCCCATGGCAGAGCCTCCCAGTAGTCCAGCAGTGCCCCCCACAGACCAGGCCTCCATCCTGGGGAGGTAGGGTGGCAGGAGAAGGGGACAGGCCTGGATTGGTCCCACTTAGACCAGACCTCCTGTCTGGGGAGGTGAGGAAACAGGGGAGGGTCTGGGGAGTTGACCCACGCCCAAGCAGCCTCTCTTTGAGGGGAGACAGGTGTGTGTGGGTGGAGGGTTAGGGGAGGGTCATGGAGGTCTGGCTGGGGGGGGGGGGGGGCTGTCACCCTAGATAAGTGCCCACCCCATGCTGACCTCGTCAGGGCAGCAGAGAACCAGGACTCGCCAGGATTCTCGGTCCTTAGATGGTTGTCCAACTGTGGTTCTACTGTATATACTGTAGCAGCACTATTTCATGTACATGCATAGTGAATCCATCCACAGGAATGATTCCCTTTGTATTGAAGAGTGTGGTGGGCCAGGTATAGCAGGCAAACTCATTTAGATCCTATGATAATACCAGCACCATGCTTCATGACAACGTCTGTGCCGTTTAGCTGCACTGACCTAATTCCTGTTAGGTGCTGTTTGGTTGTACTTTGTAGTCAGCTTCTGGGGTTTTTTGCTCTTTTGCTGACAGTGTTGTGTTGGGATTGTTGACCTGAGGGACCGAGAGACAGAGGGAGCACATTCCCTCCACTAGAGGGTGCTGTTTTGGACAAACTGTGGGCCAAGTCACACACACAGACTCACACAAATATTTCTACAGGCTTACTATTTTCACATGCCTTTCCTTTTCTCTCCCCCCTTCTCCACTTAAAGTCTTCAATCCTTGTATTTAAGGGATTGATATTTTATATAAAAATAAACGAACACTGTTCTTTTGTGGGCACATTCTCTCCCACTACGCCCCCTTTCCTCCTGCCCCTCATTTCCGTCTTCCTCCCCCCCTTTCTCCTCCTACATCTACCTCCTGCCCCCCTCTCTCCTCCTCTACGTCTCCCTCCCCCCCCCTTCTCCCCTCCTACATCTCCCTCCTCCCCCCATCTCTCCTCCTCTACATCTCCCTCCTCTCCCACCTCTCCCTCCTGCCCTAGTGACCTGCTTCCTGGCTCCATAGCAGACCAGCCTGCGCAGGGCTTACAGTACCTTCGCATCTAACACCCTTCCAGAGGACTAACGCCCACAAGCCATGCTGGGCCGGACTGGACTGGGGGCTGGGGTGATTCTGGTACTGGAGAGCTGCATCCGGTTCTGTAGGTTTTCACTCCAACCGTAAACACTGATACCTTATTGGAACAAGGTCTTTGTTCATGAAACGGATCAGATTTTGTCGACATGGGTTTGGGGAGAAATCCGTGATGCTTTTCAGGAACATAGGTGAGCAGGTTTGGTAATAAGGATGTCTTCAAAAGTGGAAGGAGATCCAGGTGTGTTTTAGATCTGTGAATAGACAACTTCATAAGGACTACAGACATGTTATTAGAGGCAGGTTGAGCTTGTTCAGTCTGCAAACTGTCCATCAATCTAACGACCTGTCCACTGAGACCAAGCCCCTGTGGACCCAACCCCCCCCCCCCCACCACACGTCCCACAGGACTCATCTGAAACACCCCTCAAACTACACCACCCACAATCCCCTTTGAGCCGACCAGGCAAGCTAGTGGGCTGCCAGGACCCAGTCTCCCTCCACACCACTGGAGCCTCCTCACACACAGACACACACGGTCCTGGAGGTGACACACATATATATGTGGCCTACACACATACACACTCAGTCAACCAACGACCTGCCGTCAACCGCCACCCCCCCCCTCTCTCTCTCTCTCCCAGTCTTCTTACCCCACCCTTGACCGCCCCTCCCTCCCTCCGTCCTGCCATCCACCAGCATTCCTCAGGCCCACCGTACAGAGCCCCATTGTGTAAGAGGGATGGAGAGCACACACACGGAGCTCTCACCAGATCCCACCATCAGGATCACCTTAAGATGCCACAAACGGAGGCAGGGAGGCCCTCTTTCACTCCCTCTCTGCCTCGTGCCTCCACCTCTGCTCCTGCCACTGTGGGGTTCGGGAAACTGCCAAGCTCTCACTCTCTCTCTGTGTCTCTCTCACACACTCTCTCCCTGTGTCTCTCCCTGTGTCTCTCTATGTGTCTCTCTCACACTCTCTCTCTGTCACTCTCTCTTACTCTCTCTGTGTCTCTCTCATTCTCTCTCTCTCTCTGTGTCTCTTTCTGTCTGTCACACTCTCCCTGTGTCTCTCTCTGTCTCTCTCACACTCTCTGTGTGTCTCTCTCTCTGTCTCTCTCCGTGTCTCTCTGTGTCTCTCTCACACTCTCTCTCTCTGTCTCTCTCACTCTGTGTATGTGTCTCTCTCTCTTTTGCTCCCATGTTTCTGCCCAAACAACCTTCTCAAAAAGAGCATTGATGAGAAGCGTCTGTTCGTGCGCAGGCGACGGGGTGGGAGAGAGGGAGGGATGGAGGAATGGAGGTATAATTACGGGGCAGGAACCCCCCTGTATGAAATACCTGAGGTGCCAGAATGAATATCTCCTCTCTGCTCTGCAGCCGCACAGCCTCTGCTGGCGTTCTTCAAATAACCTTACAGCAGAAATAAGCCAGTGTACCCACCTTCAGCCTCCAGCCCCATCCCGCAGCCTCAACCCTCAGCTCTATCCCCAGCCTCCAACACTATCCCCAGCCTCCAAAGCTAACCCTAATCCAATCTCCAGCCTTAACTCAGTGTGGCCATGAAGCTAAAACTCCAAGAACGTCTGTTTCTGTTGACCTTAATGTAACCCTGAGCTCTAAAAGTGACCTGCCAATCAGAGCTGGGGGCTCATGACATATCACACACCCCACCCCACCAACACACTGCACATACACTACGTGTGCACATACACACCACAGAAGCAGTTTAGAATTCCTCAGGGGCTTAGAGGCTGTGGGTAAAAGGAAGGTGAAATCAGCTCCACAGGGAGATTGTCTCACGAGATCTGAACTGACTGTGAGACTGGGGAGGAGGGAGGGAGGGAGAGAAAGAGGGGGAGAGGGGACAGAGAGGGAGAGGGAGAGAGTAAGGGAGAGAAAGAGGGGGAGAGAGAAGGGAAAAATAGAGGGAGGGTGAGAGAGCGAGAGAGAAGGGGGGACGTAAGGTGACCAAGGAGAGACAGGTGTTCAGTCATCTCACCTCACGACTAACCAGTAGCAGAGAACTGCTCAGAGAAAACAGTTTTTGTCATCCTTCTTTTCTTCTTCTACTTCTTGTATTAAGTCTCCTCTCCTCGAGATGTTGCAATGGTCTCTCTTTATCTTAGCGGAAGGAAGTTCTGTGTCTGTGTGTGCAGGTGCATGAGAAGATTGGATGGACGCTCTACACAGCCCTCCTGCTGTGAAGCAGGCTGTTGGTAACTATGGGAAACTCAACGGCAGGCAGCTAAAAGGCTGTTTTCAATCATGTCCCTGTAAATCAGATGGGATTACACCACTTCAGAGTTTCAGCAAACCTTGTCGGACAGACGTGAGAGAGAGAAAGCATTCAGTCACGTTTGTTTGTCTGAAGTCGTTGTATGTTTGTGTGAGAGAACCAGAGAATGTGTGGAGGAGAGAGGGGGAAGAATGTGCCAGGGTAAGGACAGAAAGAAAACAAAGAAAGAAAGAAAGAAGAGGCGATTCGTCAAGTAGCGCATGTTCCACCTGGTGAAGTCACTAACACAAGCGCATGGGTTCGATTCCGGCCTGGGCCATTTCCTGTGTCTTCCCCTTTCTCTTGCTCTCTCCCAGACGGTCCTGTCACTCTCTCCCAAACTCAGCTGACATGATGTCCTCCATCCTGCCCTAATCAAACAGCATGTAGGTGGGAAGAGAGGAGCTACCCCTCGCAATACCAGACCTCCAGACTCGGAGGAGGGAGCGAGGCCTGCTCTCGTGAGCATGCCAGGAATGCGGATGTCGGGGCAGAGATGATGTAGGTGTCCGGAGGGGAGGGGATGATGTAGGTGTCCGGAGGGGAGGGGATGATGTTGGTGTCCGGAGGGGAGGGGATGATGTAGGTGTCCGGAGGGGATGATATTGGTGTCCGGAGGGGAGGGGATGATGTAGGTGTCCGGAGGGGAGGGGATGATGTAGGTGTCCGGAAGGGAGCGAGGAGGATGGTGGATGACGGGCAGGCGGGTGGGTGGGAGTAGGAGCGAAGCGCACCATTGTGACAGCATTGCTCTTTATTGATACAGCTGGGGGGATGAAGGGGGGTGGGGGAGCCATTTGGGAATGTCACAACAGAGCAGTCTAGAGGGAGGTTTCATGGCAAAATTTACGGCCGGTCGCCTTCTTGAGCAAACAGCCCTCTCTGGCGGGACGGAGCAACACTGAGACATTCCCCCAGAAGGCTGCTGGTGCCTCAGTGTGTTGGTGTTGCTGTGTTGACCTGTCCAGTGTTTGAGCGGTTTCCAGGCTCTTTGTCTCAGGCCGTGCGTCCGTCTGTTGTTCAGTGGGACCCTGGTGTCTCTCAGGTCCTGGCTGACCATCCCCCCTGACCTCTCAGTCCCTCAGCAGGTTGTGTTTGAGCAGCCTCTGAAAGGGCCAGGAAATACACGGGCTGGTCGGCGATACGAAGTCAGGCGTTCCATCGTCTCATTTTCGTCTTTTTTCTTTCTTCTTTCATCTTCTCTTTCTTTGTTTGTTTCCATGTCTTTTTGTGCATTCGCTGATGGCGTTTCCCTCAGCATGTGTCAGCCGCAGTTGACCAGGTGTGTAGAGCGTTGAGGATTCTAGAACTTCTACAGGGAATCTTCATAGGAAACCATTCCAGATGGGTCCCAAGATTGCAAAACTTTAAGGGAACAGAAATATCCATCTGGTTTGGAAACAATACATACAATGTCCTAGTTCTCTTTCTCTCTCACACAACCACACACACACACAATCACACTAGGTTTGGAGGGGCAACAGTTTAAAAACAAACACCAGCCATAAATTCTACATTCTCTCAGTCCAGATTTTTGAATTACTACCGGTAATGAGTGTGTGTGTGTGCGTGTGTGTGTGTTCGTGCGTGTGTGTGTGCGTGCGTGTGTGTGTGTGTGTGTAAACGAAGACTTTGTATGAATTGTTTCCTGATTCTTCTTTGCCCACACAGATGTGACTCTTGAGGATTCAGCCCGAGGTTAACCTCTCTTCTTTCTGTGTCTCCTCCCTCTCTTTACCTCTCTCTCTCTTTACCTCCTCTCTCTTTACTTCTCTCTCTCTTTACCTCTCTCTCTCTTTACCTCTCTCTCTCTTTACCTCTCTCTCTTTACCTCCTCTCTCTTTACTTCTCTCTCTCTTTGACCCTCCTACTTGAATACTTCTCTCTCTCTTTACCTCTTTCTCTCTTCACCCTATCTGCTCTCTTTCTTCTCTCTCTTCTCTCTCAATCCCCATCTCTCCCCCTCTCCATATCTCACCATCTCTCCCACTCTCTCCCCCACATTCTCCCTCCCTCCCTCAATCTCCCTCTCTCTCTCTTTACCACTCTCTCTCTTACCTTCTCCTCTTCATCTCTCAAGTCTTTACCTCTCTCTTTACCTCTCCTCTCTTTACCTCTCTCTCTTTACCTCCTCTCTCTTTAACCTCTCTCTTTACCTCTCTCTCCCTTTAACCTTCTCTCTCTTTACCTTCTCTCTCTCTTACCTCTCTCTCTCACCCTTTGTGTTTCATTCTCCATTCGCTTACCTCTTCGCTCTCTCTGTCTCCCTGCCACTTTCTCTCTCTCTATTTCTGTCTCCCTCAGTCTAATCAAACCCAGACAGTTTCAAAACTGACAATAATAATCCACACTATCTTTTACAGATACCAATCCTTAACACATCTATGCGTCATTGTTTTGTCGAACCCTCTCTTTCCTTCCTCCTCCTCTTCCTCCTCCCTCTTCTTCCTCCTCCTTTCTTCTCCTCTCTTCCTTCCTCCTCTCTTCCTCCTCCCTCTTCCTCCTCCTCTCTTCCTCCTCCTCTCTTCCTCCTCCTCTGTTGTGCGTCTCCCTTGTCGTGTCCCTCCCTCAAACTGTCCAATTGTTCCAAATTCATACTTGCCAAACGTTTCCATTCTATTTTCCACACCGGTTTTACTAAAGATGATGAGTGAGGCTGAGCTCCCCCTCTTTCTGTCTTTCTCTCTCTCTCTCTCTCTCGTCGTCTCTCTTCTCTCTCTCTCTCTCTCTCTCTCTCTCTCTCTCTCTCTCTCTCTCTGTGTGTCTCTTTCTCTCTCTCTCTCTGCCCACACTCTACCTCTCTTCTATCTCTCATCTCCTCTACCTCTCTCCCTACACTATCCAGCACTCCTCTCCCTGTCTTTCGCCCTCCTGGAGACTGCATGAGTATCTGGGTTATAATTCATGGTCCTGGCCGGGAGCTGAAGTGAGCCGTTATAACCAGAACATTCCTCCCTCAGAGGCCGACTCAGCTGGGATTATGCAACACTTCGCCATTCGATCGGCACTACATTAGTGGGCAAAAATAGGTATCCAAAGAAAGCCTATACTTTGAGTTAAACAGCATTTATCTTTAAATAATAGTAATACACTTTTTTTTGTTTTTTGTTGTTTTGAGCAGTGCCCAGGTATTTCACAGTAGGCCTTCGTCTGTCCACTCAACACGTCCTGGTTTACTAATCGATGCTTCACCGTGATTCGGCTTCATTGCCTGCTCCTTCTCCAGGGACAGTGGCTCTCGGACCAAGCCTTCTCAAGATGGGTCGTGAAAGCAGCTAACTGGTCGTTCCGCACATCGTTAGAACAAGGACCGTGTTCTGCAGTTACGGTACAGTTTGGGCCCATGAGGACTTGTGATTATTTCCGCCAGTCTGTCTTTCCTTTTCCTGGCTTAAGGGACGTTCGACTTTTTTCACGTGCCATGTCGTTTGCCATTTAGACATTGGACAACGAGTCTAAAGTAAGTTGTAAGTCATCCGAATGTTGAATGCCCTGAACATAGACACATCCCACGCAGAGAAACTTCAAGGAAACTGGTTGGCGCTCATCCCGCTCATCAGAATGTTCTTGAACGTCTCTCATCTGGTTGACAAGCAGGCGTCAACACCACAACTGAACAAGCCATATGGTTGGTGGAACTCTAGCCTGATTACCTCACCGAAAAGTATTCTGAATGATCTATACGCTTACCAACGCAAAGAATGTTGGCCATAAAGTCATAATATATAATTTAGCGTGTCTTCTTTTTAAGAGCGCCTATTCGATTTCAATGCTGGTTTTTACATGTCATAAAAAGTCATTTTATGAACACGTGCGTCTTATTCCGCCTGGGTTCTGTACAGGACAAAGTCCTGGAGCAGGCTGAGGTAGAAGCGACAGACCCGCCTCTTTATCGTCTGACTGGACTGACGCTAGCTAGGAGACTGGCTTCATTCACGCAGTCGGAAGCGTTTATATATTCCCCTTGGTCAAATAAAGCTATGCTAACTGGAAGGTTTGAGTTTACAGTTTGTGTGTTCAGCTTACTGTATACCGTGTGTGTGTGTGTGTGTGTGTGTGTGTGTGTGTGTGTGTGTGTGTGTGTGTGTGTGACTGCACAACTTCCTCTCATGCTTCACTCTAACAACTTCACCAGTTAAACACACTGAAGGTCCTGTCATTATTACCAAATGCAGGGGAGGCATCTTAGTGCCGGTGGTGCTGTCGTTTGATGAATAATTAGCGAGTCCTGAATATGGAGCTCACTGGGAAGGCTTCTCAGCAGACTAAATGATGGGTTCACACAGATGCACTAAGGTTTCAGGCAGAAGAGTGGAACTTCACACTGGAAAATCAAAGGTTTGTGTTTCAGCGCTGAAGCTCTCGTCTGTCTGCAGACACTCGTGGAGGGAGACGCTCTGGGAAAGGCTGTGATTGTAGCCACTGCGACAGCAGAAGAGCTCATCGGGGTGTGTGTGTGTGTGTTCATGTGTGCAGTTCAGTTCTGACTCCTTTAAAGGTGACTAGTTGAAGTTCATCCTGCCAGGCCAGGGTCTGGGATTGGTCATAGAGACCCCAAGCAGCGGTTTAATGTGTGTGTGTGTGTGTGTGTGTGTGTGTGTGCGACGCCTGGGGGCACCTGAGGGCAGGAATGTGGAGGAGAAAGTGAATGTTGCCTCCCAGCAGCTGTTTCAGCTCAGTTCCACTGAGCCACACTGAATACAGTAAGAACCGAAAACACACACAAACACACACACACTCACACACACACACACACACACACAGACCTTTTCTGAACTCTATTAGCCGTAAGCATCTACAGATACCGTTTGACAAGTTCAAGTGTTCAGGACTCTACAGATCAACGGATTCTCCCAGGAGATCCGAACATTGTGTGTTCAGCAGGCGAGTTCTTGAGCTTCCTGACCTTCAGTGCTCAACAAGGCCCATCTCTGCCTCCTGCTTGCCTCTCCTCACTCTCCTGCCTCCCCCCCCATCCTCCCCCCTTCCTCCCAGACAGACAGACAGACAGGGCTTCATTCATGCCCCAACCTGGGCTGATCACAGGCAGGAAACGTTGGGTCGGGCCTTCAGGGCACTACAGTACACCTTCACAAAAAATGCCCCCCCCCCTACACCGGCAAACATCAAGACTACTATTTACCACACAGTGTCGGTGTATGTTAAGACTTGTTATTCTAAGAGCTACCACTTCTTTTCAGTCAGATGTACAGTGCCTCTCAGTACCTCAAAGCACTAATGGCTGTGGGAGAATGTTGCTGTAATCTATAGGCGAAATACAAATGTGGGATTGTACAGTGTAGGGCTTGCGAGGAACGGAAAGGTTCCTCCTTCTGTTACTATAGGAGCTTACGCTTCTTATAGCGTGCTGTTGTGCTGTACTACAAAGAACAAGGACAAATCAACAACAAATCGTCTGGCAGCGTGACTGTAAATCTTGCTAGTATGATAGCCACCAGCTGGAGAATGACACCGGTGACAGTGAGGTCATTTGACAAGTGAGGAGGTTTGACAGTTCAGTTCTCTCTGAAGTCATCGGAGTTTTCTCGAGAGATCTGGGGTTGATTATTCTGTCTAGTGATGGCAAAGTGTTTGTAGTGGTGTCATCAAGTGCTTGCGTGTACATGTGCATAGTCAGGCTTGCAAAGTGTAACAATTCAAAATATGGCAATGGATTGATGGACTCGTTTTAGGACGCCATGGAGTGTGGTCAGAATCACGCTGAGAACTGTCTGTGACAATAAAGTTTTGATGGCCGCAGTTGATGGAACATATTGCTCAGTCCACTGGAAAATGCATCAGTGAAAATAGTCTGTCTGCTTCTGTGCCTATGTGCAAAATATAGAAGCAATTCTGAACATTTATGCATTTTGTCTATTAGTTGTGATTGTAATGATTTGAATTTGCTCAGTGAGGCACATGCAAACCCCTTTGCTCCAAGACACTCATATACCTCAGACTGTCCTGTTTTTTGGACAATATAAACCCAAACAGACCTTCTCCAGTCAGATGTAAGACGTCTTGGACAGTTTGAGCCTTGTGTCGCTGTGGCAGGTTGACTGACAGCTGCCAGTGCAGCTGAATGCCAAGTCTGCAAATGGATCCTGTTGGAGATCCCAAGAGGGTGTGGAGGACAGATGTGATGCCTGGCAGATGCAGGAAGAAAAGCTTGTGCTTCTTGGCTAGTGAACTCAAATGGTCTTCTTCCATCTTAGTTTTTACTTTTCTCTTTCTCTCTCTCTCTCTCTCTCTCTCTCTCTCTCTCTCTCTCTCTCTCTCTCTCTCTCTCTCTCTCTATCTCTCTCTCTCACACACACTCACACACACACACACACACACACACACTCACTCTCACACAGTGACAGTGCTTTTCAATAAAGACACTGTCTGTTCTGGCTGTAGCTTCCAGTGAGTAGGTCTGTCTTGAATGGTGTGTGTGTGTGTGTGTGAGTGTGTGGAGGGAGGGAGGGAGGGAGGGAGAACAGTGTCCTGTACCTGGACTGCTTCATGGCCCAGCTCTGGTGAAGCCAGGTGAAGCCAGATCTGCTACACTTCTCCTCTACTCAGTCAGAGGAACACGCCATGATGGCCTTACCAGACAGACTGAGAACAACCCGACAGACAGACACACTGAGAACACCCACATAGATGGTCAGGCAGACAGACAGACAGACAAACAGACAGACAGACAGACACACAGGCAGACACAGACAGACAGACAGACAGACAGACAGACAGTGGGGTTCCTGGAGATGTCAGTTTCTGTGCTTCATGGCTGCTGGTCACTGAGGTGATATCCTATGGTAACTTGTTCATATTTCAAATATTTCCTTGAGAGTCAGAAGGAGCTCAACCGTGTACGTCAGCTTTAACAAAATCACAAACTTTCCATTGGTTGCCCACCCTTTCCCTCCCTTCCTCCGATCTCTTTTCCCTTGAACCCCTCCCCAACCCCACCCACAATTCTCCCTCTCCTCCTCCTCCCTCCCTCCCTCCCTCCCTTCCCTCCCGTCTCCTCCTCCCGTCTCCTCCTCCGGCCCACCTCTCTCTCCCTCCACCCCAAGTGTCTGGAGGACGCAGAGCAACACGTGCCTGCGCTGCTGAAACCGAACCCTCCTGCAAGGTCTGCTTCTCCAGCGATCCCCACCCCCACTAGCAGAGACCCCCCCCCCATCCCTAGACCTCTGAAACTTTACTACACTTCCTTTCCCTTTACTGTACCCACACAGTCTGAACCCTCCACCAGTACACTCACCTAACCCCATCAATCACCCTACACTGGTCTCTCTGTGTCTTCCTGAAGGCATGTGCTTTGTCAAGCGTAGGAAAGAGGGCCATTTGACGTCCACACTTCCGCATAACTCTGAGATGCCCTCTTTGTAAGTCCCAGCTGAGTGTGGACTGGGGCTCTGCCTAACAGGCTAGGCTCAGAGAGAAGCAGTGGTGACCTGAGTCAACATGAGAGGGTCCTGTTGTTGACTGATGTCCTCTGGCCTGGACACAGTGATGCCTCTCAGTCTGCAGGATCAGGTAGCGCGCACACACACGCAACATTACACACATGCACACACACACACCACATGCACACGCACACATGCGCACGCACATACATGCGCACACATACACGCGCGCACATGCACACAAACAGCGCGCGCACATGCACGCACAAATAAACGCACATGCACGCGCAAAACCTGCATCTAAAAGTGGGATGCGTGTGTATCTTCATGTCTCGTGTCTCATCAAAATATTTCAAATACTGTTAATCAGGTTCTCAGCTTCCTGGGGTATGGTAAGTCAAAAATGTCTGCATTACAACTGTAAGACTTTACTACCTTGTTTCATAGCTGGGAAGCCTGATGGGTGTGAAACTGTGTGTGTGTGTTTGTTTCACACGTATGTGGTTGGCACAGGAGAGAGTCTATGTCTGGATTATAGAACTCTTTCTCTTCTCTCTTCCCACTCCCACTCCCCCCCCTCTTGCCTCTCTCTCTCTCTCTCTCTCTCCCTCTTCTCTCTCTCTCTCTCTCTCTCTCTCTCTCTCTCTCTCTCTTACCAAGCATCTCTCATCCTCTATTTCACTCTAGAATGTCTTTCTCCCTGCCTGTCCACCACCTCATGATTTCTATCTGCTTCAGTCCTGCTGCTGATATCTTGAGCAACCATTGTTTTTGTCAGTGGTGGTTCATTTATGGCACGAGTTAAGCCCTTTTCTTCCTGTAAACTCTCTCTCTGTCTTCCCTTCTCTATCTCTCTCCTCCCTCCCTTCTCTTATTTCCCTCCCTCTCTATATTTCTCTGTCCCCCTCTCTTTCACTCGCTCTCTACCCTCCCTCTCTCTCCTCTCTCTTTTCTAACCTCTCTCTACATTTCTTTCTCTCTTTCTCTTACCTCTCTCCTTCCCTTCTTCTCTCTCTCACCCACACAAAAACACACACACACTCTCTCTTTCCCTCTCTTCCCTCTCTTCTTCCCCTCCTTTCTTCCTCCCTCCTTTCTCTCTCTATTCTCCCCTCTCTCTTCCCTTCCCTCTCCTCTCCTCCACCCCCCCTCCTCCCCCCCCCCCCATCCCTAGACCTCTGAAACTTTACTACACTTCCTTTCCCTTTACTGTACCCACACAGTCTGAACCCTCCACCAGTACACTCACCTAACCCCATCAATCACCCTACACTGGTCTCTCTGTGTCTTCCTGAAGGCATGTGCTTTGTCAAGCGTAGGAAAGAGGGCCATTTGACGTCCACACTTCCGCATAACTCTGAGATGCCCTCTTTGTAAGTCCCAGCTGAGTGTGGACTGGGGCTCTGCCTAACAGGCTAGGCTCAGAGAGAAGCAGTGGTGACCTGAGTCAACATGAGAGGGTCCTGTTGTTGACTGATGTCCTCTGGCCTGGACACAGTGATGCCTCTCAGTCTGCAGGATCAGGTAGCGCGCACACACACGCACACATACACACATGCACACACACACACACATGCACACGCACACATGCACGCACATACATGCGCACACATACACGCGCGCACATGCACACACGCGCGCACATGCACGCACAAATAAACGCACATGCACGCGCAAAACCTGCATCTAAAAGTGGGATGCGTGTGTATCTTCATGTCTCGTGTCTCATCAAAATATTTCAAATACTGTTAATCAGGTTCTCAGCTTCCTGGGGTATGGTAAGTCAAAAATGTCTGCATTACAACTGTAAGACTTTACTACCTTGTTTCATAGCTGGGAAGCCTGATGGGTGTGAACTGTGTGTGTGTGTTTTGTCACACGTATGTGGTTGGCACAGGAGAGAGTCTATGTCTGGATTATAGAACTCTTTCTCTCTCTCTCCCACTCCCACTCCCACTCCCCTCTTGCTCTCTCTCTCTCTCTCTCTCTCTCTCTCTCTCGTTACAGCATCTCTCATCCTCTATTTCACTCTAGAATGTCTTTCTCCCTGCCTGTCCACCACCTCATGATTTCTATCTGCTTCAGTCCTGCTGCTGATATCTTGAGCAACCATTGTTTTTGTCAGTGGCGGTTTCATATGGCACGAGTTAAGCCTTTTCTCCTGTACTCTGTCTCTCCCTCCCTCTCTATCTCTCTCTCCCTCCCTCTCTATTTCCCTCCCTCTCTATATTTCTGTCCCCCCTCTCTTTGCACTCTCTCTCTACCTCCCTCTCTCTCCCTCTCTCTTTCTACCTCTCTCTACTCTTCTCTACCTCTTTCTCTACCTCTCTCCTTCCCTCTCTCTCTCTCGCACTCTCCATTCTCTCTCTTTCCCTCTCTTCTTCCCTCTTTCTTCCTCCCTCTCTCTCTATCTCTCCCTCTCTCTCCCTCCCTCATTCTCTAGCTCTCTCTCTTTCTCCCTCCCTCCCTCTCCCTCCCTCTCTCTCCCTCCCTCTCTAAATCCCTCCCTCTCTCTTTCTCTCTCTCTATCCCTATTTCTCCCTCTCTCCATCTCTCCCTCTCTCTTCCTCCCTCTCTCTCCACCTCGCTCTCTCTCCCTCCCTTTCTACCTCTCTCTATCTCTCTCCATCCCTCTCTCTATGCCGCTCTCCCTCCCTCCCTCTCTCTACCACTCTCTCCCTCCCTATTTTTCTCTCTACCTCTCTCTCTCCCTGATCTGTGATGCTCCCACCCCTCCCCAAGTTTAGTGTTCCTCCCTCTGCCACACTTTCTGTTAACCCCTCCCCTCTTTCCTGCATTCCTTCCTCGACAGCCTATTCCCACCCTTCTCACCTCTCTACCTCTCTCTCCCTCACTCTTCCTCTGTGTCTCTCACTCCTGCCTATCCCCCCTCCTTCCTTTTCTTTCTTCTTCTGTCTATTTTTCCTCTCCTTCCCTGATACTGTGATTATCTTTCCAGACAGTCCTTTTCCAAACTCCATTCAACATTACATCCCACAGTTCGCTTCAAACCGAGCAGGTTAGAATGATGGCGCTGCGACGCGTAAGGCAAACCCATTCCCCACACGAGTTTAGCATTTAGAGGACAAAAGAGATCTCCTGGCTCGGTTGGGCCTGCCTTGGAACAAACGGAACTCCTGATCAGAACCACTGTACCGTGCTGAACCATAACAACAACATCTCATCCAATAATGACGATGTCAAACAAACCCTTCAGTCCCCGGCTGGAGGTAAGAAGGCTTGAGACAATGAAGCCATTCTACAGCAGTGTTATTCCAGGCTGCAACTCCGAGGCCAAGCTTACTCAAATGACACACATTTGACGCTTAAAGCGCAAGTGTTTATTTTCTCTCCCAGTCTAAATCACCGGGTGACTCCTCCACCCCTCACCTCTTACCCTGCTGGATCGGTAGGGGGGGAGGGGGAGGGGGGCGCTGGGGTAGGTCTGCTCTGGTTTGCCCGATCTGGACATGCTGATCAACGATCAGGCACAGGACACGTCGCTCAGAGCGGACACCCTCCGTCTCTGCTACAAAGGGACTGCTTGTCTAGCCCCCCCTCCACCTCCCACCCACCCCAATGGGGCCTTGGAGACGCTTACTCATACACAGCCCCCCCCCCCCACTATAACCCCCCCTCTTCCTCTGTCAAACCTCAGACGAGGACTAAGGAAATATGAAGAGTTTTCATAAACCCCAGGTCTCAGGCGGGTGTCATTTCAGAGGAAGAGAGCTTCAAAGAGCCCCGGCGTCCTCACAGAGGGCGTTCGGCCACACTCACACACACACACACACACACACACACTCACACATACACACACACCCACACACTCACACACACTCACACACATACACACACGTACACACACACACACACACACACGTGTGTGCGCACACACGCTAACAGTCTGGTATGAGGGAGTCTCGTTTTCAGAACATCGACAGTAACAATTGGCCTTAGTAGAACTGACTGTCATGACTGTTGCAAAGCGCCTGCCAGTTTGAAATGAGACGCTACAGTAGGCTTGCTTCCCTGCCAGCCCCATGTGTAAACAGCACGACTGGTTAATCACTAGGTTTGATGTCCAGGGCCTTTGATCCAGAAGGGCAGAGCATTAAAGAATGAGCCAACATAGTCTGTGATGACAGGCACAGTTACTGAGCATCCTGCTATACATAGAATGTAATGAGCTGTTTGTCTTGTTCTGTGTTCAAAACATGTTCGACAGTACCCAAAATACATAGCTAACTGCTCATAAGAACAAGAGGATCAATTGGTTTCAACTGATCATAGATAGGAAGTGTAAAACGTTTTTTTCTACCCCAAATTATTGTCTATATCTATGTTAGTTTTATAGGTGCTGTTGTAAAATGAATTGTCCTCTGAGGACAGATCAAGTTGTAAGTTCCACAAATAACACAGACCTGCATTCTTAAAATGGCAACTATGATCAGGTGTAGTGAGTTTTATCATCCATGTCCCTCCACGTGTCACCCTCCACACCAGAGAGGATAGCTGTGTAAGAGACACTGTCTGTTCGCTCGGGGGAAGAAAGACCAGCAGCTGCCGCCGTAACCAATAAAGTGTGCTGGGTCAAGGGGCAGGGTTCAGAGGTCAGAGTTCACGGCTTCCGTCGAACCTGTGTGGTGGATGGCACCAAAGTCTTCCCTCTGGGCCTATAAATAAACACCCTCTGCTACGGCTCGGTCAGTTAGCTAGATGGTTTGCGCTAACAAGCCTGTTACAGTGTACAGATAGGAACTGTGCAGCTATTCTGGGATAGCTATTCTATTCTGATAACTAGCTGATTTAGACCTACCTACTTTGTAGCTGATTCTCCATGTTGTCTGACTTCTTTACGCTTGCTAGACTGTTAACTAGCTAATTTAGCCAGTCTGTTCACTACCAAGTTAATGCTAGCTTGCGGTGCCTTGAAGCCACATCCAACAGGCAGGGCTGAAGACCACAGCTTGTTGCGGTGCTATGCTGGCCTTCCACAGCCTGCCCAGGGCTCTATTTTAGGGTGGATGAGTGTGATTACGGCCGGGTTGAGAGCCCAGTTGTTCTCAGTGTGGAAAAGGTTAGGTCTGAATCTGTGTGTGTGTGTGTGTGTGTGTGTGTGTGTGTGTGTGTGTGTGTGTGTGTGTGTGTGTGTGTGCTGGGTATGACAGGGCTTTTGATGCAGTTATACATTAGGACTATCCTTCTGAAACTTATCAGAGGTCAAACTAAACTCAAAACCAACACCAAGATTACAAGATTCAGGAGCAACATGCTGTCTACCTCCTCCTCATCTTCCTTTCACCCTCTAAACGTTGACTTTTAGTTTCATTCTGTTCTATTTCTGCCCAAATTCTCAATTCCATTCTAATGCTTCCAATTCTCAACCAGTGACTGTGAAATTGCAGTGTAACAATTTCAAGACAAAGCTTAAACTTCACAAGAGGAATGTTCTGTGTTCTTGCTTGCCAGTGTGTGTGTGTGTGGGTGTGTTTGTGTGTGTGTGTCTGTGTCTGTGTGTATGTATGTGTGTGTGTGTGTGTGTCTGTGCGTGTGTGTGTGTGTGTGTGTGTGTGGATTGAGGAGTCCAATTATTCTTTAAATACATGCAGCAAAGAACTGCCCTTGTGAACTCTTGTGGTAGCCCACTACATGGGCATGCATAACAAATGGAACAATAGTAAATCAAATTAGCTACTGTCCTGTCTGTTCCACAAATTCTTGCCCAAACATCTCAATCTGCACCAAACAGCTTCTAGAACAGTCATACATATTGTACAGAGGTGATCTATATTCTAGAACACCTTGAGTTTCATCCGGAGCAGTTTGCCTGAGATTCTAGATCACATGACAAATAACAGGCCATCTTCATCATCAGCCTGTGTTCATAAGATGCAGTGAACGCAGCTTCCCCAAAATCCTAATTCTTTTTTTATTGCATCAATGTGTTTCTTCTGGAGAGCTTGTATAGCTCGCGATCTCGCGCATCTCAGTAACTCTTCTGTCCATCTCGCAAAACAAACAGCCTCCTTTTGAGAGAATAACTGTGATCTATGACCACCATCTATCTACTGGAACTCTCGTTACCATAGCTGCAGTTGTTGTTGCACTTCTTTCCCATCACTGAGCCACGCTCCTCTCCTCTGGTCCCGCCCACTCTCACAGGCTTTATAGACCCACACCAGACCAGCTTATCTCTGACTGCAGAATGACAGCCAAGTAGGCAAACCAGGTGAGCTAACCTGGCATCTGCTTCAATCTATTCAACCTCATTGGCCCTTCTGGCGCTTCCTGGTTGTCTCAGCCAATCACATGGGGCCTCAGCATCAGAGAACGTTAAACATGGCATAACTGAGTCATTACATGATGAGGTTTTTACCTGTATTTCAAGATTCCATACAAACTAGAACATTGTTTTTATTATCTTATTAGAACGTTATATTCATGATTGATTAACAATGCCACCTGCTTCATAAAACAGCTTTCCTTTTTTCAAACTTTTAGAATAGTTTATTTCTATTACTTTATCATACTTTATCATTACTTTATCATATACCACCATATACTGTATATATATCAAATCGACACGTACAGTGTGATTAACTTTAAAGCTATTAATCCTATGAATTTGCATGCGACTGTTTTAGAAGTGTGTGTGCGTGCGTGCGTGCGTGTGTGTGTGGGGGTACTATTTGAATCTCAGATGGAGACAGACAGGCGTTCACATCAGCATCCAAACCGACGAATTGCTATTTAGAATGAATGTATATCTTGCATTTACTGCAAGTCGTTAAGAAACATCGTAATTAGGCATGCATCATGATAAACGGGTGAGAATACGATACGGCGAAAATGAGAAGTCGAATCTAGCGGTGCTCTGTGCTGTGTGCACCGCGGAATGGACTGAACGGTGCAGCGAGCGGCAAGAGGGGGAGGGTCGTAAAGTTGAGGCAAAAACTTTTTTTCTCCGCTTTTTGGGTACCTCTTTTCAGTAGCACACATGAAGGAGGGGTCTGGGAGAATAGGATTTGGGAGACAGAATGGGAGGGAAACGGGGCTCAGATTTCAGCTTGACAGGGGGTAGGGGCTGGACTGATATTTGGGAATATACGAAGATTCATTGAAGGCAGCGGGGACATAAAACTACAGTGCCTGGCCTTGAGCGGTCGGTACTCAGTTTCTGCAGGGGTCTAGCACTGGATTCCCCATCGTTTTTGGAAGGTTGAATGTATGGTTCGAGGTTGTAACTGGGAACACACACTCAAATACTAAGAGAAGCCTCCGCTCCCTTCCTCCCTTCTTTTTCTCCCCCAAAGGCCCTGCATGTCTAATCTTTAGACATGTTCAGCTTTGTGGATTCGAGGACTGTACTGCTACTTGTAGCAAGCCAAGTCGTTCTATTAGCCGTTGTCAGATGTCAAGAGGAAGATGATCGTAAGTGGCCGTTTATTTTCCTTCAAGATTCGATGTATTTTTTTCATTAACGGTAAATGAACATCATTAGATGCAACTGGAAAGCGTTCTCCTTGACCGTGCCGTACCTGTCAAACTAATCTGCACACGGTTGAGTCGCATAAGCACTGTACATTTGTTTTAGGTTGTGGTGAATTGTTATCTCATACCTATTTGTAATTTGGTATAGTCAGTTTACTGTTACGCACAGAATTTGCACCACCGCTGTGGCAACGATCTGAGTGAATGTTTACACTATACTAAGTGTGTAAGCAAATAGTAACTTGTGAATCTTATTTGTTGGGTTTTTTCAATGGTGTGCGTAAAAGTGGATAGAATAGTCAAGTGAACGCGTCTTAAAGAGACGCGCCATGCGGTATTCTAAGCAGAAACGAGGACATTTCGAATGAAAGATCGACTCGCTTCGGTTTAATCCGATTGTTCAAATCCAATTTCTTTTCTGAGTGCATAAAGTGGTAGCCCACGGAGACTCCTGTGCCACATAGCCCACTGTAGCATTCTGAGCGCTGACGAGTGGATCCAAGTCCCCCCACCTCCTCTCACAAGTCGAATGCGCCGGACACCTGCGGGTACTTCGGAGGCATTCCGAGAGCGCTTCTACAGACTCCTTTTTAAAAACGTCAGATCCACATCGTTAAGAGGGACCCAACAGTCAAAGATGGCCAAACTCAAGGCCCCTCAGTGAAAAGCGTTAGCATTCCATCGCTGTCAGAGGGCACCGAGGCGAATCCAGGCTTGTTGGAGCGGAATGATGGAGTACTAACGAAGATGCCCAAATCACCTCGGAATTATTACACCAATATCCACATCATAAGGGATACATATTACCTTAATATCATTCCAGTTCAGTAAACCCACCACAATCATAATAAGCCTGTACCCATTGTTCGCCGTTCTTACTTTAGAAAGTTGAAAATCGGAAGTTATATTGAAATCGATGATAATGAATGTGTAGGGTCTATAAGGTATGGAGGAGGGACGTTGAGTGAAGGTATACCAGTGAGTCTGTGCCAGAAATAATGTTCCATTTGATTTTTACTGTTTCCATCTGGTTTATAGATTACCAACAGGCAGGGACAGTCAAGGGAGAAGGGGAGAAATATTGTCTGGCGAGACGGCCACTGGAAAGAAATTACAGAAAGGGGGGTTATTATTGTATTTCAGAGAGGCACATTCTTTTGAACGTGAGAGATCGAGCATACCAAAGTCTGCGAAATAGAGGAGAGAAGCAGAGTTTGGTTGGTGGTGGTTTTCGACACAAAAAAATAGCTACGAAAAGAAAACGTAAAACCCCCCCAAAACAGACGCAATAGTCTCAAGTTACCCTTTCGGAGAGCTAGGCCCCTGGATATAATGCGAGTCCTTCTTTTCGTAAGAGCTACCGGGGAGAATATTTCTGGGACATGCTAAGAAGCCCCAAAGGGGCCAGCAGCAGACGGTGTCTGACCCCAGACTAGCAGGCTCAAAGGGCAGCACACAGCAACTGGACAGCGACTCACTGCGAGCGGTCTGATGCCAAGTCTCGCCTGCTCAACTCGCTTTGGCCTAAAGCCACGCGGAGAGATCAAGTGAGAAAGCGAGGCGCGAGGAGTGGGTATCTGGTCCAGGACCGCGCAGGCCCACTCCTGTACTGCGTGGCACATGCAGCTGGAGGCCAGATAGGACTCCAATATTTCTCAAACACACCTGTGTTCACTTAACAGTTTTTCATTCTCCATTTTCTTTCCTCGGGCAAGTATATATGACAGCCATCACAAGACGAAAGATAAAATTATCTTTGGGATTGCTATAAAATGTATTTGCGCCTGCTGCTTGCCCCGTTAGTTGGGTTAGATATTATTTTCACGGAGCGGTGCATTCGATCTGACGTCTAGTGATGAGTTGGGCCAATGTTAATTCGACATTGACAATTAAAATCTCGGATTTGAGTTTACCCTAAGGTATGTGTATGAAAGATGTCCATTATCCGTCGTGTGACGTGTTTGGGCTGGCATCTGAAACAGCTAACCTATTGGTTCCAGATGGGAGTTAAAGGTGCCCTGTGTTTGTATAAAGCAGTAGTTCGTGAATTGCCTGCTCTGTCCCCTTCCAGAAAGAACTCATTCATAGCAGGTGAGGTCCGTTAGGTTACCTAGACCTGAGCAGGCCTCAAAGGTAAATATAGCTTGGCTACTGTACTTACTTTTTCCACGTCCGACCATCAGCAACCCCCACCCGCATCGTGACTTGATGTAGGCTACACGTTGACTTTCTCACCTGAACGGTTCAAGGATCTTTGTCAACGTTTCACGTCAAGCCTACTTGAGTTCCGTCTCATTAAACCCAATAAGGATGCGGATTTAGTGGCAAACGTTGAGTTTTCTTTGAAAACCTTTCAAGTGTAGTGTACTTACTTGGGTAGGCTACAATAGGTACACTGTGTTCCCCACTTGGCTCAGAGGAAAATCTGGACCCTGCGTGTGTTGGTTGCTGCCTAATTAAGGGCGTCAGTCAGAAGCACACTAAAACAGACCTATATTTACCTTAAGATGAAAGTAGATTAGAGAGAGAAGACCGGGCACGGCACGTGCTCCAGCAGTTCCAGCGGCTGACGGAGGCGTCAATTAAGACTTTGCGCGAGATCGAGCGACCGGGGTCATTGAGTGGAGCTCGTGCTATTTCCTGAAATTGCGTTGCCACCGTGTGGTTGGTTCGTGAATTGCATTGCAGGCACATGTTGCGGTGTCGGTGATTGGTTCCACAACCTCAGTCTAGTTTGAGAAAGGTCAACACAAGGAGTATTGATGTGAAGATTAGTTGCACATTTCATATATTTAAACGATCTTTTGCCTTTCTGTCTCTACTTCATAATGCAGAATTTCGACCTCCATCTGATCCACCTGTCTCCGCTTGATTTTCAAACTCATCTTTCTCTCTACGAAGGTTCATATTCATGATATGTATGCAAGCACCTGATGTGTAATCTCTCTCTCCTCCCTCCTGTTATCCGACGATGTCCGTGCGTCTGTCTGTCTGGCCTGTGACTGGCCGCACACAGAGGATGCCTTTAGCTGTATACAGGACGGGCAGAAGTATAACGACAAGGACGTATGGAAACCTGAGCCGTGTCGCATCTGCGTGTGCGACACGGGCAGCGTCCTGTGCGATGGGATTATCTGCGAGGAACTCAAAGACTGCCCTAATCCTGAGATCCCATTCGGAGAGTGTTGCCCCATCTGCGCTGCCGACCAGGCTCCTTCCAGCGGTCGTAATTTATTACCTCACACCTCTCAATACAATAAATTACTCTGCAGTTTCATTTCGTTTGATTTTTTAAAAGGTGGAGGGAAAAAAAACGACATTTCACTTCAGGAAATATCAAAGGGTGGACTTCTATCGTGCGGCCTTACGTAAAGTACGTGCCTTAAGTCACCCTTTGATTGAGGTGTTTTTCCCCCCTACCTTTTAAAAAACAACCAAATGAAAGCGAAGAGATTAACCATGCAAAGAGGACACTTCTGCGTTCAGTTCAGGGAGATGCTGCTTCGATGGGATTTTCCATCGCTGGTTCACCTTGGCCCCATCTTGTTTGGATATTCCTTCTGCTCCCAGTATCATTCATGAACACATGTGGGAATCATTATGGAAATACCTCACTTTAACAGACATGGCCCTCATTGCAGTTTCTCTCTTTCTCCCTTTGCTCTCTCACTCTCTCTGTCTCTGTCTCTCTCAGTCCCTCTCTCCGTCTCTCTCTCTGTCCCTTGTTGTCTCTCTCTCTCTCTTTTTTCTTTCTTTCTTTGTTGTCGGTCGATCTGTCACTCTCTATCTCTCTCTCCTCTCTGTGGAAATATGTAGATTAGGCACGAGAGAGAGACTTGTGACGGGCTATGGAAAGTGAAGGCATTTCAAGAATCTTTGTATTCCCTACAAAACTCCAATGAACAGTCCCCCTTCTGTTCTATCAAGATCTCATTTCAGAAAGGAACATTGATTCTGCCACGATGGGGACCATGCTGTTTACCTGAGCTAACGTTAGTAATATCAATGAATACCCACAGTAGGCGAAGCATCTCCCAATTCAGAAGTGTCACTTTTCAAGGGCCGCATGCTATTCGATATACTTGCTTTGTCATCAATGCTTAGATTTCCAAAAAAGACAATATTCAAAGCTTGAAAGTCAAACCCTAACAACCATATGTCAAACCTAGCGTTTGACCATACGCTTCAAAGTCATTGTTTTCTACATTATGCAATCGACATCAACACTGTATATTTTGGAGAACAATGATTTCTGATTGGCCTATCACTAAAGCACACATTCCGGCTGATAAAAGTCCTATTGTACTCATGACATAACTTCATATAACATAACCTCACATACCTTCAGTCTATAATGCTTCATGCTAGTCTTCATCTACCCTTCATTCTGCTGGCTTCCTGGCCTAACATGTTGAGCTCTTCAGATGGCGCTCTGACCGACCCTTGACCCATCTTCATGGGTTCTGTGGGTTTTGGTCTCTGATGTGGTGGTGGTCTGGAGTTCAGCGCAGACGGTGTGGGTGTGGGGAGCTGGGTGTCTGTACTGTTTACTGGTGGGCCAGTGTGTGGTGATCGTCTGCTCTGGTCTGGTATTAACTTCCAATCTTTTCTTCTGTTTCCCTCTTGACAACTGTTGCGCACAACAGGATCACCTGGAGCTAAGGTGAGACCATGCTGGGTTTGATGTGTGTTTGTGTGTGTTTGGCCCCTGCCTGTGTGTGTGTGCATGTCAGTGTGTGTGTGCATGTCAGTGTGTGTGTGTGTGTACTTGCTGCCTGTGTGTGTGTGTGAGTACTTGCTGCCTGTGTGTGTGTGTGTACTTGCTGCCTGTGTGTTTGTGTGTACTTGCTGCCTGTGTGTGTATACTTGCCGCCTGTGTGTGTGTGTACTTGCTGACTGCCTCTGAGTGCCAGCAGGTGTGTCTGTTTGGCCCCTGCCTGTGTGTATGTGTGTGTCTGTGGTTGCTGCCTGTGAGTGTGTATGTTCTTGCTGCCTGTGAGTGTGTATGTTCTTGCTGCCTGTGAGTGTGTGCGCTTGCTGCCTGTGAGTGTGTGTGCTTGCTGCCTGTGAGTGTGTGTGCGCTTGCTGCCTGTGAGTGTGTATGTTTTTACTGCCTGTGAGTGTGTGTGCTTGCTGCCTGTGAGTGTGTATGTTCTTGCTGCCTGTGAGTGTGTGTGCGCTTGCTGCCTGTGAGTGCCAGCAGGTGTGTGTGTGTGTGTTCATCTGTTTTTCTTCCTGTCCGTCTGAGACCATGATATGTGTCTGACTGTCTGAGTCTTTAAGAGTGTAAATATGTTCTTACTGAGGGTTTAGTTTAAGTGTTAGTCTATACTAAGAGGCTTGGTGGGTTGATGTTTGTCTTTGATCTGAGAGAATTGATAGCAGTGTTATACACATCCGAGCAGCTAGTCCTGGGTAAACAGCAGCCTGTAGCTTTTTGTTCCAACCCTAATTTTGCACTCCTCCTATTCAAAACTTGGCTCTTCATACTTAAGGTTAGATGCATCTGGGATTATAGCAAAGACCTTCAGGAGTGTATGGAACAACATGTTGTTTTACCTGTTCCTGGGTTGTAATATTTGTATTTGTCTGTTCAACTAGGGCCAGAAAGGTGAACCTGGAGATATTACTGATGTAAGTAAACATTCAATGTTACAGGTGCTTTTCAAAACTATCTCCCAAACCCACCGACAGACAACCATTTTCCATCATTGTAGATACAGTAACTGTAATGATTCACATACTTTCTTAACCATAGACACCTAAAGTAGTCTATTGTGTGCTTACTTCATGAGGCACAATGAGTTTGCAGTACCTGCGCTGAGACTTGCATAACTACCGGAGCTCAAAGGAAGTGTGCAGGCCTAGTTGTTTATAATGAGTCAGAGCTGGAGTCCAGGAGGGCTTCTCTGGCTATTAAGCCCAGTGGCCCACATACAGGGAACAGAGCCAAACACAACAGGACACTATAAGTATCGCAGATGAAGAGGAGAGGAGAGAAGATGAGAGGAAAGGAGAGCAGGAAAGATGAAAGGAGGCAGGAAGACTGAGAAGTGAAAGGAGTACAGTGTGGGAAGACCTGCTTGTCACTGGAGCACACATGGAACTACTTTCCCCCCCCAGCCCCCTCTCCCCCTCTCCAGGGAGCAGCCCTCCTCTCCAGGAAATAGGAGGGCATTGTTTTCAGCCTGTTTGTGTTGGGGACGTCATAGTCTGAAGAGATTTAGTGATTAGGACAGCTTTCAACATTTGGGAACAAATCAGTCTTTCATCGTCAGCTTAGTGTCCTCAGAAACTGCAAAGCATCTAAATGCTCCAGTTCATGGAGCAACAGTCGCTGGTCTCCCCTAACATACAAACCATCATCTGAAGGTGTTGCTAAGGTCGAACATCTGTAAGGACACAATAAGCAAGCACACAATAGACTACTGTAGGTGTCTATGGTTGAGAAAGTCTGGGTCTGTGTTGATCCTGATCTCCATCTTCTCTGTGTTCTTCAGGTGATGGGACCTCGTGGACCTGGAGGTCCTATGGTAGGTTCCTGGACTGTCAATCATCCAGAAAAGTCAAGCATCATTCGTTTCCTGAGAACAGATTCAGGGTTTCTTTTTGTTTGCCTTTAAGTTAAAAACTGAAAAAACACTCATACTTTCCGTGGCTCGAACATCAACAGGTCCAGTCACAGTCACTTTAAGTTAAGTGGTTAAAAGGGTTTTGAGTTCTTGAGGAATTTCCGAAAGTGGAATGGACCTGACCCCCGATGCTGACATTCAGAGACACCCACACACGGCTGGTTTCAGCTGCTGAACACCCCCCCCCCCCCGTCTCCTCAGGGCCCCCCAGGAGAGCAGGGAGCACGCGGAGCACGAGGAGACAAAGGAGAGAAGGTGAGCCATCAGAAATCACCCCCCAACTCCTCTTCCTACTTTTTAGCACCTCACATCCTTCTCTGTGGGGAAAAAAAGTGGTCCGCCATTCCCAAACCCTCCACATGTCTTTAGCACGCATTTCATTCAGGTTCCCCCTGCAAATAATCCACAGTGTGGTTGCTAATTGCAGGGTTTCTCAAAATGGTACCCTTTTGAATGGGGGGGGGAGCCTGTCTTGGGGAGCATGAGAGTGCAGTGGGGTACACTGTATGCCATGGCTGCCTACGTGTGTAGTTTCCACAGGCCTGTGTGGTCCGCACAGGCCTGGCTTGTTAAGCAGATGTGCGAGCGCCACAGTGTAAACATCTGGCTGTCAGAAGCAACTCAGCCAATCAGTGTTGGAGATCAGTGTTGCTGAGTTGAAGCTTTGATCTCTGCATTAATGTGACAACAACCAAGATGTCAAGATAGCTGAAGGCTAGGTTTGACTTCTGTGCAGGCCTGTGCTGTTGCATACGATCTGAGGGTTTGGTGATTATGAATGCACGTGCAATGAGTGATTTCTTTTATCTGACTTTGATCCAGACGTGTGTGAATATGTAGAATACGTATGTTAGGAATCTGTGATATGGGAAATGTGTTCCAATGGTTGTGTTGAACTAATACTAAACCATTCCACCCTTTCACATACTTTCAAATGAAGTGATTCGATATCCCAATATAGAATTTCTGTATTTACTGTCAGATTTGGTTAAAGGGGTTGAGTAGGGTCAGAGGTCAGAAGGTCAGAGTGAATTCTTACCGTTCTTTTACTTCAAGGAGGCTCAGTCAAGCGTTGTTCTGTAGTGGTAGATCACATGACACCTAATTTAGCTTCTGGAGGAACTGTAACATGTTACAACATATCTTGACAGTAGAAGAGACTTATCTCTGAGAACTGTGGACATAGCAAGAATAACACCATTTTTATAGTGCTTTCAGCACTCTGTAATTTGAGTGTTTTTTTCCATATCACTCAGATCTAGATAGATTTAAACTGTGACTGGGTCAACTGGGTAATGATATATGATGCGATCAACTTTAAACAATCCTCAGAACATCTGAGTGTCTGAAACAATGTGGAGGTTAATACACTTCAGAGTGCCATCCACTACCACAGCTCCACAAGACCCTTGTTTACATAACAGGAACTTCACTGCATTCTGTCAAGGCATTCTGTAGACAGCCTCTAACTTTTAGCAAGACTCGATGGCATGTGGAATGACTTCCTGAGCCATAAAATCCTTTCCCGGGTATTTTCAACAAACGTTCTGTAAATAGTGTTTGCATCGGTAACAGAAAGACAGATGTCAGGTAGTTAACCGTAAAAAAAAAATAATTATAGGCTTCTTTCGCTGAAGTGTGTGTGTGTGTTTGCCAAAGCTGTGTGGTAGATGAGCGATTTTTGGGCCAGGGTTCAGTTGGATATGAGCACCGTGACATGGTGTCTGTTGGCTTTGTGGTTATGATCCTCTTGGATATCGCTGCAGTATCCTGCTCCGCTTGTAAACACACAGGGACTGTGTTCTACTGGTTACAGTGTACGGAACCCTATAAAATGTTGGCTTTATACGAATATGAATGGCTTTTATGTGTTGATACCTAATGTTGCCCTTGTTGTGAGGTCTTCAATGGTGCCAATGTACTACAGGTGTTGGTTATTTGCCTGACAGAGAACTGTCATACAATAACAGTCATCATTTCATTATTATATGTTCAAGCAAAGGCTAATGCAGATCAACATTATATTGTGCCAAGACTGGAATGGAGTATAAAGTGTGACAAATTAGTCTTAGAGGCTATAACACCTCTGTCAGTCTATGGAAGATCAACATCTATTTTAAAAGGATTACTTTTGAACCTCAGGCAAGCTTGAAACTTGGAATCTTTTGTGTGCTACAAAACGATTGGGTCTTGATTCATGCGCTGTTCAAACTGCCTTTGAGTGATTCAGTTGAAAATAGTCATAAAAAATCGTAGATTTGGAAACCCCTGTAATTATCATGTCCATGTTTTATCCTGAATATTGCTGCTCTTCAAGGCACATGACCCACCACAGCAAACTGAGCTGGAAGGTTCCCCTCTTTGTATTTTGGATCGTATCTAGATTATAATTCCAATGAAATGTGACTAAATGATCCTCTTCCCTCTTTCTCCTTCCTCCGCCTCTCTCAGGGAAGCCCTGGCCCCCGCGGCAGAGACGGTGAACCTGGTACCCCCGGAAACCCCGGCCCCCCTGGACCTCCAGGGCCAAATGGACCCCCTGGTCTTGGTGGAGTAAGTATCCCAGACGCAGGGGGGATGGTGGGGGTCACCGTGGAGGGCGGCGGCGGGAGGAGTCCACCAGTCAGGAGGAACAGAGGGAGGGTGGGAAGGGACGGAGCTAAGACAGGAAACAAAGGCGAGAGGATGACTGGAGCACAAAGAGCCGGGGAGCGGCTGGTTGGAAATGGAGGTAGAGAAAGACGGGAGGATAGATAGAATGCTTCTCATTCTTCGGGACAGGAAAGGAGGGAGGGAGAGATGACAGGCTCAGAGAGAGGAGGCCAGGGAGGGAGGGAGGGAGTAGGGAGGGAGAGAGGGAGAGAGGGAGGGAGGACTGGCTCAGAGAGAGGAGGCAAGGGAGAAACAAGGAGATCCTTTGTACAAGGGAGAGAGATGAGAGAAGTTCACATGCCTCTCTTCCCTGGCTCTCTGTTCTGTGGTCTCCACCTCTTCTACTTCTACCTCTTCTCTCTCTTTCTCTGTCTCTCTCTCTTTCTCTCTCATTTTCCCCCACCTGTCTGTCTGTCTGTCTGTTCTTTCTGTCCTTTCCGTCTTTCTGTTTCCTCCTTCTGAATCTGGTCAACTCAGCTCCACCCTGAAGCAGCGGCTGTCTGCCCTTGGGAAAGTGTCTGATGTTCGTCTGCCTGTGGTCTCTCTCCTGCAGAACTTCGCTGCCCAGATGGCTGGAGGCTTCGACGAGAAGTCAGGAGGCGCTCAGATGGGCGTGATGCAGGGACCGATGGTGAGAGACTCCGAGCCCCGCAGCTAGTTCTATGGTCGTCCACTCTAGGGTCCGCGGGAGCCAATCAGAAAGGACGTAGGACAAATATAGCCTGATGCCGACATTGTCCTCGACGGCATCGTGTTTGTAGTCGCTCCACCGCGTGGATCTAGGCTCAGCAGCCAGCCCCTCCCTCCACGGCCAATCATGGCTTCTCATCTCCGGAGTAGTGATGGCAGGCTCCGCTCAGATCGAGCACCGCCCCCGGTGGTGCGGAGGAGGTACAGCAAGACTTCAGCCCGGTGGGACAAATCCAACCCCCTCACGGAGAGGGAGAGAGGCGCAGGGGCAGGAGGGGGAACGAGGAAACGCCGCAGGTCTTCATCATTCTTCATGCCTGCTGAATACGGCTCCATGCTGGCACAACCCGCTTGGCAGAGCTGGAGCGGAGAGCTGCTATTTTGGTTTGGAGGCCCACAGCGCAGCAATCTGAGCCGGTGGCAGCCTAAGGGTTAAGTCCATTACCGCCTCTCTGTGTGCTCCTGCGTCTGACGCTGTGGTCTTGGAGCCAGGCAGACGACCGTCTGAAGCCTGCGTCTGTCTGCAGGCTGGCCAGGGTCGGGTTGGCAGCAGCAGCTTGAGGCAAAGCGGTGTGTGTGCGCGCGCGCGCGTGTGTGTGCAACACAGCCTCCTCTGATGTATTTTAAGCACAGACAGCCACCCTACATCCATACTCTATCCCACAACACTCTTACAGTTTACACACACACACGTCAACACACACACACACGTCAACACACACAAACACCACCCCAAAGATAAACACAACCCTGGCTTGGGAAGAGAGAGTCATTGATCAGCCCCCTTGAGCTGTGTGCAGCTCCGAGCGATTCTGAAAAGACCCACTTTCAGCCGCCGCTCTGAGAGCGCCGCTCTGTGCTCCTGCTGCCTTCCACAGGGACGTTATCCTTGGCCGCCGCCCTCCAATCAGAACACTGGGAGCGATGTTCTGGAAGGCTCTAGGACACTGGGAGCGATGTTCTAGAAGGCTTGCAGGGGGGATATGTGTGTACACAGAAGCCTGGGCAGAATCAACAGGTCTTTCAACAGTCACGAAGGACTTTACAAGACGACAAACCCACTTGCAGTCTGTGGTTCCTTTAGGATTGTTTGTTAACTGTACAGTTCACTAGGCCCGGGTGCCCAGTAATGGTTATCCTGCATGCAAGTGTGGGCGTGAGTGTGATCGTCCCGTGAGTGTCTTTGCGTGTGTGTGAGTGAGAGAGCGAAAGGCGAAAGAGATTTGGCTCATCACCTCCATAGAATGTGAAGTCTCTTGCTGAGTAATGACCCGTGGAGCCCAGCAGAGAATTGCTTTGACGTGTGATTCCAGTGTAAAGGCTTCTCAGGGCATATTAGACTCACTGAGGCAAGGATTAGCTCTCAATCTCACCCACGGTTGAGGAGATTATCAGAGGGATTACCCAAGGAGAATCTATGACATATGAAACATAAATCCTTCACTTCATGAACGTAGGTTTGTTTCACGAAGGGGTTAATGATTTCAAATCGTTTATTTAACTTGCGTAGACGTCAGAGAGGGTTCAAGAAGATCGCACGAGTTGAACAATAGCGTTAAGTCTGACCTCTGCCCCCTGGTGCAGCGTGGTGGGGGTGTTGCACTGGGGGCAGTCAGACAGAGAGGAAGAGAAAGTGAGGGAGTGAGAGATCATCAGAAAGAGAGAGAAAGACAGAGAGAGAGTCAGAGAGACGGAGAGAGAGAGACAGAGAGAGTCTCTTTTGCCACGGTGGAATTCCTGAGGATTTATGTTTCTGACAGGCAGGTAGAGGTACTGAGTGTTTTGCAGCTGGGGGCCAAAGTAGCAGGCAGAGAGGGAGTTTAAGGGGAACACTGTCCTGTTTCACACTTTATACCATTTGAAACTGAAAGGTTCTTTCACATAATTCGATGATAAGGTTTGTGAACAAACCTTTGTGTGCCATGTTCTTGGGTGGGTAATGGCCTGTGTGTGTGTGTGTGTTTACTGGAAGGTATGATTGGTTATC
This sequence comes from Plecoglossus altivelis, assembly GCA_036571765.1. NCBI lineage: Eukaryota > Metazoa > Chordata > Actinopteri > Osmeriformes > Plecoglossidae > Plecoglossus > Plecoglossus altivelis. Next base: position 16,633,433 of record BROE01000020.1, read on the forward strand.
GGTGGTTCTCCTAACGCTGTGTTTGTCTCCCTCCCCCCTTCTCTCCCCTCTCCCCCCCAGGGCCCCATGGGCCCTCGAGGACCACCTGGCCCTTCTGGAGCTCCTGTAAGTCCCTCCTGCTGCCTTACACACACACACACACACTCACACTTAAACAGATGCACTTTAAGACTTTATTATATCTACGTCTTCCAGAGTGGCTTTCCACAGACCAAAACATTGCTTAGTTGGTTCAAAAGCTAAAAGTGAGTGTTCTGACTGCATCAAGTCTCTTCAGGTGCATTTCTTCCCACCCAGGTATACTTCTTTAAATGACATCTTAGGCTAAAGTAACAGAATCAGTGTACCTGCACACGTCTTCACCGAGGGCATAAAAGCAGATAGTGTTGTGGACACACTGTCCTGTGTTCTGGGTGAAGGTGGCAGGGGGCTGTTTAATCTTCCACCTGTAGACTGCAGGGCTTTTTCCTAATGCTTCAGACAGGCAGCACCTGACAATTTACCTTTCATAGGGTCTGCTGGGAGACACACACACAACCGCACACACGCACACACGCACACACAACCACACACACACACACACAGCCACACACACGCACAGTACAGCTCTCCTCCTTATTTTCTCCCCTTAACCTTCAGTGCTCCACTCCTCCTTCCCCCCCCTCCACCCACACTCCCCTGCCCCAACCTGGAAAGTAATTAAGTTGAAGGCGATGCCAGGTGACTTGTCTGAGCTTGACGGTATCATCTCAAAGCCAGGCTTAGCCTCCTGTCTGGCTAGAGACTCCTATCCACAACACAGAAGAGGGACTTAATACTTCCTTCCACTATTGGCATGGCTAGATCCTTTAAGGAGATATGTGAAAATGTCAACATGCAATGTTTCCTGAAAACCTAACTTAAGACTATTCTAAAGTAATATTTTACTTGGCAGCACTAAGCTATTAGACAAATTGCTCCTACATACAACATCCAAGTAGTTTATGGTAAACCATTTAGGTTCTGAGTCTAATCAGATATGTATTTCTTTTCAGATGATCTAACTCAGGTAGCTGAGATTTGTTTTCTCAGATTAGTGATCTGCAGGAGTCTACCCAGATAAACAAGCCCACACAAATGACTGTTCTGAGGCTAGCTAACAGATCCAGACCCTTAGTCTCTCCTCTCCTGTTCCATCTTTGTATCTGACCTCTCCCTCTCTCTCTCTCTCCCTCCCAGGGCCCACAAGGTTTCCAAGGCAACCCCGGAGAGGCTGGAGAGCCTGGAGCAGCTGTAAGTGTTCCATGATCGTATCTCACAATGCACCTCTCCCATCCCCTGCCCCCTGGCCCCTCGTCCCCTGGCCCCAACTATAGGGGACTGGTCAGCTCCTGTGCCCAGAGCCCAGATCAGATCCCCGGAGCCCCAGCACCTGCTCCCCCCCCCCTCTGGAGTTCAGTAAGTCCCTCCTGCTGCTTCCACACCACAAACACACTCAGCTTAAACGATGCACGTTTAAGACTTTGATTATATCTAAGTCTTTCCAGGTGGCTTTCCAGACCAAAAATTGCTGTAGTTGGTTCAAAAAGCTTAAAGTGAGTGTTTGACTGCATAAGTTCTTGCAGGTGGCATTTTCTTCCCAACGTCAGGTATAACTTATTTAATGATACTTGGCTAAAGTAAAGAATCAGTGTACTGCACTACGTCTTCACCGTTTTAGGGCATAGAAAGAGATAGTGTTGTGGGACACCTGTCATGTGTTTGGTGAATGGTGGCTGGGGGCTGTTTAATCTTCGCACTGTTAGACTGGCAGGGCTTTTTTATGCTTCAGAACAGGAGCAGCGACCTGAAATTTCCTTTCATAGGGTTGCTGGGAGACACACACACACAAACATAAACACACATTACAACACACATCACAACACACACCACAACACCACACACACACACACATACACATCACACATACATGCTCACACAAACATACAAACACATATAGTACACACACAGCACACACTGTGACAACCACTGAGCGTAACTGGGGTCAACCACACACAGCACACACAGAACACACACAACCAACACACACACACAGCCACACAGTCACACAGTCAGACAGTCTGTCACACAGTCAGTCACACACATACACATGCAGTCCTGGCATATCATCCCCCCCCCTCCACACACTCCCCTGCCCAATCTGGAAAGTAATTAAGTTGAAGGCGATGCCAGGTGACTTGTCTGAGCTTGACGGTATCATCTCAAAGCCAGGCTTAGCCTCCTGTCTGGCTGGAGACTCCTATCCACAACACAGAAGAGGGACTTAATACTTCCTTCCACTATTGGCATGGCTAGATCCTTTAAGGAGATATGTGAAAATGTCAACATGCAATGTTTCCTGAAAACCTAACTTAAGACTATTCTAAAATGATATTTTACTTGGCAGCACTAAGCTATTAGACAAATTGCTCCTACATACAACATCCAAGTAGTTTATGGTAAACCATTTAGGTTCTGAGTCTAATCAGATATGTATTTCTTTTCAGATGATCTAACTCAGGTAGCTGAGATTTGTTTTCTCAGATTAGTGATCTGCAGGAGTCTACCCAGATAAACAAGCCCACACAAATGACTGTTCTCAGGCTAGCTAACAGATGCAGACCCTTAGTCCCTCCTCTCCTGTTTCCATGCTGTTGTATCTGCACTCTCCCTCTCTCCTCTCTCCGCTCCCAGGGCCCACAAGGTTTCCAAGGCAACCCCGGAGAGGCTGGAGAGCCTGGAGCAGCTGTAAGTGTCCCATGATCGTATCTCACAATGCACCTCTCCCATCCCCTGCCCCCTGGCCCCTCGTCCCCTGGCCCCAACTATAGGGGACTGGTCAGCTCCTGTGCCCAGAGCCCAGATCAGATCCCCGGAGCCGCCAGCAGCTGCTCCCCCCCCCTCCCCCCCCCCCCCCCAGTCCAGAACTGGACACTGACGCCAGAGCAGACAGCAGCCCCCTCGGAGGTGTTACCTCCCTTAACCCTCCACCTCATCATTACCTGTAATAAACATCATCCTGCCTGCTGGGGCTCTGGCTGCCCTGGAATCTACCCTCTCCACCTCTATTAGTGTCTCTCTCGCTCACCTCTATTAGTGTGTCTCTCCCTCACCTCTCGTACTGTCTCTCTCCCTCATCTCTGTTAGTGTGTCTCTCCCTCACCTCTCGTACTGGTTTTCCCTCACCTTCTGTTAGTGGTGTCCTCTCCCTCACCTCAGTGTTCTCTCCCATCACCTCTGTTTGGTTGGTCCTCTCCCTCACCTCTCTGTTTGTGACGGTCAGTTGGGAGAAGTGTTTTTCGGGTGAATGTATTCCATCGAAACCATTGTGCCAGGCAAGATCACTCGAGCACAGATAAGTACTTGAAGCGATTTCACCAAGTATTTGTAACCTGGTCTACCCTGCTGAGACTTTCGTTCCCCAGCCCGGATCTCACCAGGCCACATCCCCCCCACCCACTGCCCTCCGCCATAATCTCCCCGCCCACCATGGCCCAGCTCCACTTTCTCTGTCTCCCCCCTCCGCATGCCTCCCCCTACTCCAGACCAACAGCCCCTCTGAGCCCTCTCAGCAGTCAGACCCAGGCCACAGCTGGCCAGCACACACATAGGATATTGAAATATCTTCCCCTGCCTCAAACTAATCTACCTGCTAAGCCCACAGACTGGAGAGTCTCCTTAGAGAGGGATACCATAGCCTCTCTCTTCAGAGCTGTTTGGGAAAGAAGTTCCAGCTCAAAGCAGCAACTCAGTGTTGACAACAAAAATATAGCTCGACCAAACCGTTTCTAACAGCAACATGCAAGGCAGAGCTAGCTGGATGGGTTCGGTGTTATTGAATCCAGCTTGCTGGTGTCTTTCCAACTCATAACATCGACGGCTGTCGTTGTGTTGTTCTGTTTTCATTTTGGCCTGATCAGACAGTGATCACGTTTATGTGGCCACCCACCTCAGAGCACCAGGACATACAGTGTCAGAGGAAACTCATTATGACAGTTTCTTGAATCCAAATCCAGTAAAATCCACATCACAACATTAACTCCTTAAATAATGATTTCAATCATCTGTCGTTGTGTTTTATATATCTCATTTGGCATGTGGTTGAAAGAAAAGCGTTCCCCTTCAGGGACGTGGAGAGAAAAAAAGAGAGAAAAAAAAGAGGAAAAAAAGAAAAGAAACCTTTCAAACGTTGCCAGATATTTTCTGTACATCGCCGCCCCCTGCTGGTTGGAGTAACTGCATCTCACCTGGTCTGTGTTTGTCTCTTCCTCCAGGGCCCCATGGGACCTCGTGGCCCTCCCGGACCTTCTGGAAAACCTGGAGATGATGTGAGTGTCTCAGCCACTGTGCAGAGAGCTTTCCTTGCTTCAGAAACACGGCTCTGCATTGGCTGGGTCACGATGCCATAGTTGGAAGGTTGCAGTGTGCTGGCATGAAACAAACACTTCAGTGTGCTACTGTGTTCCCCTCGTTCCATGGTGCATAGACAGCAGTCTGAGAAGGTTCTGGAATACTCATGTTGCTGGATTTATAACGGTTCACACGACCATGCTGATAAATGGTCATTTATTCATTCAATATGAACTCAAACTGAACTGTCCCTATCGGTGATTTGACTCTCATCATTAGGTTGGGGTTGGGGTAACTCCTTCAATCAGTCCTTTTACCAGTCACTGTTTCTGAAAGAATTACACTACGAGCAACAGAACTGTGTTTCTTGTGCCCATACAGTAGACACTAAACAGATCCATAACAAACAGGGAAGATCAGAATGGGCTCATACTGCAGTACCTCAATTCAACCACCGAGCGGCGTATGCTAGGACAAGCGCAATTATTCGTTTTTGCCAGTAGGGGGAGCTATTTGTTAATTGAATCTCAATTTTAACTGAGTCTAGAAGGATCAATTGATTTTGAAAATGATGTCAGGTTATCAACATAAATAACTACTCTCAACACTTTGTACAACAATGAGATTATGTGCTTTTGGTATGGATTATGAAACACTCCACCAACATAAATCTTTTTCTACCCACTCCCCCCCTCTCTCTCACTACGTCTCCCCCCCCTCTCTCCCCCCTCTCTCTCTCCCTACCTCTCTCTCTCCAGGGGGAGGCTGGTAAGCCTGGTAAAAGTGGTGAGCGTGGCCCCGCAGGCCCCCAGGTGAGTTGGTCTCTTGTCCACGTTAAACACCTCTGCCATCACTAAGTGTACTGATGATATTGTAGTTAAGTTGTCATATTGGGTAAAGCGCTAGTGTGGCTGTGTTATCTTACTGTTCTCTGTAGTTAAGACACAGAGTGGATGTGACGAAAGCCATGCTAAGCCAAGTCCATTTGAATCAGCCCCCGGATTCCTAGTCAAACAGACGAACAGAAACAGAATGAGAGTGTGTGTGTGTGTGTGTGTGTGTGTGAGAGAGAGAGAGAGAGAGAGAGAGAGAGAGAGAAAGAGAGACAGAGAGAGAAGGAGAAAGAGAGAGAGATAGGGGAATAGTCCACTGCTGCCTGGAGGAAATCAGTCCTGATGTCATATGTCCCACTGGCAACTGACCAGGAAAGGAAAAAGCCATGTGGAGGAGCAAATAATTCCATTCGCTTTCTCTTTCTTATCTCTTCTTCTCTCTCACTCTCTTCCACACAGGGTGCTCGTGGTTTCCCAGGAACCCCTGGCCTGCCTGGCATCAAGGGACACAGAGTGAGTGGTCTCCTCTTCTTTTACCAGATTCACATTTGAACACTCGTTCTATTCATGTGGATTCGATTTTGTCTTGATTTTGATATTAATCCACATTTGCGCTAGATTAAGATTCGGCCAAAAGGGGCCAGAGAGCGTCAACGCTGATTTCAGTTTGACCTGTCCCTGTCCTCTGACCTCTGACCTCTTGTTGCTAGGGCTATCCTGGTCTGGATGGAGCCAAGGGAGAGGGAGGAGCAGTCGGAGCAAAGGTAAGAGCCCTTTCAGGGAACACCTGGACCAGAGTTCTAGTTTCACCTGGAAGTACTGACTAAAGGCTTTGTTTCACCTGTCTCTGTCTGTCTGTCTGTCTGTCTGTCTGTCTGTCTGTCTGTCTTGTCTGTCATATTCCTGTCGTCTTCTGTCTGTCTGTCTGTCCTGTCTGGTCCTCTCCTAGGCAGTCTTGGTTCCCCTGGAGAGAACGGCGCTCCCGGACCCATGGTCAGTCTATGTCACATCCCATATCTGATAAGCACACACACCAATCTGTTCTTTACAAATACTGTCTTCTGAAGATATGCTAATCTATCTCTCTATCTCTCTCTCTCTTCTTCTCTCATTCTTTCTCTGTGTCTCTCACTCTTGTTTCCTCACATTCCCTCTTGCTTCCCCTCTCTCTCCACCTCTCTCTCAAACTCTCTCAAACTCTCTCTCCACCTCTCTCTACCTCTCTCTACCTCTGTCTGTCTGCCTACTCTCTCTTCCTCTCTCTCCACCTGTGTCCTCTCTCCTGATCAGGGACCCCGTGGTCTGCCTGGTGAGAGGGGACGTCCTGGAGCATCTGGAGCCGCTGTGAGTATCCCTCTTGTTGTGTGCCCGTCCTCTAGACAGCTCATCACCATCAACCTTTTTAAAAACACCTCTGTAGAACCACCTCACTGTTTAGACCCATGTAGAGCCCCCTTATGTCACAGTTTAGAACCACCAATCTAACTAGAACCCTTCAGAACCTTGCAGAACAGCTTGAAAATAGATTAGATGTAGATTTGTGCCTACCTATTAGAAAGAAAAGATATGCATTCTCAGCCTGTTCAAATATTGAGCTGACTGTGTTCTGTAGTGACTGCAAATTGTGTTTCTCTATAGAGATTGCAGGTTGTGTGTCTCTGTAATGACAGTGTGTTGTGTTTCTCTGTAGTGACAGTGTGTTGTGTTTCTCTGTTTCAGGGTGCTCGCGGTAATGATGGTCTGCCTGGCCCTGCTGGTCCTCCTGTGAGTATTCAAACACTATAGATATAAATACTCTTACATCGATATGTTGATATATTTGCTATAATAATTGTAGGATATTTTCCATCTTGAAATAGCTTAAATCAATTCATACCAGCATGTGTTTGCAGTTAACTTGTGTGGCCTTATGGTGGCAGCAGTGTCTGTGTGCCTACTTACACTATCCCCCTCCTCATTCCTAACCCCCCCTTTCCCTTTCCGCCTCCTCCTCCCCTCCAATCAGCTCCTCCACCCACCCTCCCTTCCTCTCCTTCCTCTTCACCCTCCCTTCCTCTCCTTCATCTCCACCCTCCCTTCCTCTCCTTCCTCTCCGGTTCCAAATCCTCCTCCCCTTCAGTCTCTTTTTTCCCTCTGTCCCCCTCTCACCTTTCCCTTCTCCCCCTCACCCCTCCTGTGTGGCTCTAGTGGTTAGAATGTGAGAATGTGAGACCAGCCTCTCTCTTCTCTCTCTGCAGGGCCCTGTTGGACCTGCTGGAGCTCCAGGCTTCCCCGGATCTCCTGGTTCCAAGGTAAAACCCTCGTCCCTGCTCGCTCTCTCACTCTCTATCTCACTCTCTGTCTCTCTCTTTTAGTCGGTGTCTCTCTTTTACTCTCTGACTCTCTCTGTCTCTCTCTCTCTTAGTCTCTGTCTCTTTTTTACTCTCGCTTTCTCTGTCTCTCATTTACTCTGTGTCTCTCTCTCTCTTACCCTCTCTCTTTCTCTGTCTCTCTTTTACATTCTCTCTCTCTTTCTCTCTCTCTTTTACTGTTGTCTCTCTTACTCTCTCTTTCTCTGTGTCTCTCTTTTACGCTGCCTCTATCTCTCTGTTTTACTCTGTCTCTCTCTTTTACTCACTCTCTCTCACTCTCTCTCTTTCTGTCTCTCTTTTACTCTCTCTCTTTCTCTCATTCTGTAGCTGTCTTTGATATCTTTCCATATTCACACCTCTCAATTCCACAGACTTAGCATTATGAACCCTCTAAACCTGTAAAAGATAGTTTCCCGACTCAACGTTAAGCACTCTCAAATATAAACTGATTTGATCAGCATGAGAAACTCTGCGAACAAAACTAATCCCACTAGGGTCCAAATCTCACATATAGGCAACATATCTAACGATGCTCTACTTTCAAATTCGTAATCCCAAATTTAAAAGAAATTCAAAAGGCTCAACTTAAAAGTCCTGTGAGCTTAGACGAGGGCCGTGCCCAAGCAGAGTTTAGAGGGAAGGAGCTGAGGACCTGAGGGAAACTAAAGACGATGACATTGAAAAGCACTCGGAGCCTCCATCTGCGTGGAAAATTAGAAGGAGGGGGTTTTGGAGGACGTCTCGTTTTTTTTCCCTCCTTTCCTCTGTTCTCTCTTCTTCACTTGCTTGGACCTGATTTATTCCTGCTGTGTGGATATGAGACACCAGGCTGCTGCCTGAGGACCCTGTGGTTCCGGGCCCCGCTCCACACCGCTCCTCGCCACTCCACCCTGCTCCCTCACAGCCAGGGGAAGCAGGCAGGAACTCTACTCTGGGGTCTCACGTCTGCTTGCACGATCCTACCGCCTCTAAAAAGGCTGCAAACCAACAATATCTAAACCGTGTGCGTGTGTGTGTGTGTGTGTGTGTGTGCGTGCGTGTGTGTGTGTGTGTGAGCCGAGAGAGAGAGAGAAGAGAGAAGATGAAGAGAAAGATGAGAGCGAGAGAAAGATGAGGGAGAGAATAAGAAGAGCTATGAAGAGAAGAGAGAGAGAGTAAAGATAGATAGTCTAGGATTAGATGTAGAAAGAGAGAGGATGTGTGGCCCATTGGTTAAAATCACCAATTTCTTCCATAAACATCAAATCCTTCAGGAGCTTCTAAACAGTCTGTTTGGATTAGGTTTTCCCTGAGACAGACCATGTACCCCGCTGCTTACTGGTCATCAAGAGCAGGACAAGACAGACAGATCAGACAGACATCATATCAGCAGGCAGCAGGCAGCAGGCAGGCAGGTCAGGAGGCAGGTCATGGCAGCCTGGGTTGAAGAGACACAGAGCAAGATAAGAACCTGCATTCTCCATACTGCACAGCCGTGCCATTTCCCTCTGTTCTCTCTTCCTTTATATCTACACAGTGACATGTTAGGAACAGCCCTTGACTACTTGCTTATATATAGACCTGAACCTTAGTAGTCAGGTTAGCGTACATTGCTAAGATGAATACAGACACGTGTCTTCATAAGAGAGACAGACACGCGATTACGGCTCTTAGGAGAGACAGCGTGTGCGCTATTGAGTTAGGACCCTTCGTTGCAGAGACAGGGTGTACCTACTGCTTTACGTGCTGAGCTAAGGCGCAGACGTTACTCAGTTCACTGCCACGAGAGACCACTACGCGTTTCGCACTGCAACTTAGCGCAAGACACCGTGTATGTTACTGCCGTACGTACACACCAGCACACAGCCAGTGTACGGCTAAAGAGAGATCTGACAGGACAGGTTACTGCGTAGCACGAGAGCACATCTACGTTCTACGTGCGTAGAGCAGGTCGACATCTTAGCGTGAGCGTGTTAGTGAGGTAAGACTGCAACAGGTTATAGCTGCTAGACACCCGGAACATGCATGTCTTCATCTAGCTTAGAGAGACACCAGGAAGGTTACCTGCTCATAGATGAGACAGAGAACGAGCCTTCGGCTAGCATAGAGAGGACAGACAGAGATTACCTCAATGTATCTAGATGCTACGACTCGCACAGGAGCATGTTTCTGATCGTCTAGAGTAAGTACAGGATCTGTGCTACGGTTGAGTAAGGACGATGACAGGTACTCTGTATGAGAGAGCAGACAGGTGTGTGTGTGTGTAGGTGTGGGTGAGAGAGGAAGAGAGAGACAGACAGGCTACTGCTAGAGAGACAGACAGGTTACTGCTAGAGAGACAGACAGGTTACTGCTAGAGAGACAGGCATGTTACTGCTAGAGAGACAGGCATGTTACTGCTAGAGAGACAACTAGGTCACTGCTAAAGAGACAGACAGGTTACAGCTATAGAGACAGACAGGTTACTGCTAGAGAGACAGGCATTTTACTGCTAGAGAGACATACAGGTTACTGCTAGAGAGACAGACAGGTTACTGCTAGAGAGACAGACAGAGAACCTGCTGCCCTACTGTATATGTCTCCTCTCATGCTTGCCAAAATTGACATCATTCATGATTTAGCTCCTACTGGTTTGCAGATTAACTGAACGCCACCAGTATAGGATAAAACACAGATTCATGTCAAACAGCGTTGAATATTTGATAAAGAAGTGACAGGAAGTGGTTGGAAATCTCATCCAAAGCCATATTGAAGCCATCCTTTTCCCTGTGTCTCACTTAGACTGGGTCATAATAAGTAGCTGGGTGTTTGCCAAGAGCATTAGGCCCCATTAAAAGATGAAGGTCTGGCCTTTTAAAATACGTATTTATCTGTGACCAAGTTAGCCCCAGTTTAACCCTCGTTGGACTGGGCCCGCCAGAATGATCCCCCTTTTCATCTCAGAATGACACTTTTTACAAAGTTCTGGACGATCCCCCTACACGCAGACAGAAGCCACCCTCTTTATATAACAACCTGAACTATCTAACACATTCAGACTGTATGATGTCATGCTATTGAGTCAGGCTGGACAGAATGCTCAGAGGAATTCCATTTAGCCTGTCTTTCGAACGTTCTACATTCCCAGTTCTGTGGATGATCAGTATTTAAGTAATTGTTGGGGATTCTGGCCATCTGTACTTAGCCCTGCAAGATATTATCCACTTGGCTGTGGCTTTAGCTATAGTAAAAGTGACTAATAAAATAGATTTATTAGTCGTGTGAGCCAAATGTGGCTTTCCAGATATTAAAAGGACTTTTCTCTCATTTCATTGGTCTGGTGTAAACAACCTATCACTATGTTAACTCATTTAACATGAATGTTTTGTTTTGTTTTTACCATGTCCAATTAGGAACAAATGGTGAATTCCTTTTATGATGTGTTTTCACTACTTCAAAAGCACAATGTGCCAAGTTAGCCTCATGCTAAAATGTTAGCATATCAGTACGATTCAATCAGTCTAATGCTAAGATCACAACTGGCTGCAAATCTATCCACTGTCTCATTTGAAATCCTACAGTTTTACTAGCATTTATCAGGATAAAAGCTGAACTGGTTGTTGTACTCTGACAAACTCCTGCCATCTTGATTTACATGAATGATTGATTGAGAGACTTGGTTGGTTGGGTGATTGACTGATGGAGTAATTCCTTGATTCACTGTTACTCATCCTGTCTCCTGTTCTGTCCAGGGAGAGGCTGGCCCGACCGGAGCTCGAGGCCCCGAGGGAGCCCAAGGGCCCCGTGGAGAGTCTGGAACTCCAGGATCACCTGGACCCTCTGGTGCCTCTGTAAGTCTCCTCCGGATGACTCACACAACTGTGTAACTGGGATGATTTGATCGATTGATCTGGCCTATTTGATCGATCGATCTGGCCTATTTGATCGATCAATCTGGCCTATTTGATCAATCGATCTGGTTGTATGTGAATAGGCAGGAAGGAAAGCTACTTGTGTTCTTTACCTAAACAAACAAGCGTTCAGTACTAGAAAAGGAGCTTTTGTCTCACTACAGCTTTGGTACATTAGCTGTGACAGTTGAAGCTCTTTGACGCTGTGTTATGTTTGTGTGTGTGTTGGACCACCAATAACGCCTCTCTCTCTCCTTCTCTCTGCAGGGAAACCCTGGTACTGATGGAATCAACGGAGCCAAAGGATCAGCTGTAAGTTTATTGCATCACATCCTGTCCCCTCAAGGACTGTCTCATCAGTCCTTGTGAAGGGCAAACACCTTTCCTCTGAGGTGATTGGAATGACATGTAGCGGACATTCAGGGTAGCATTGTGTGTCTCCCCCTACAGGGCGCTCCCGGTATCGCTGGTGCCCCTGGCTTCCCCGGACCACGTGGCCCCCCAGGGCCTCAGGGAGCCACTGGGCCCCTGGGACCAAAGGGAACATCGGTAGGTCCACGGTTCAAAAACCCTCACCTCGGCTCAGATGCAAACCCTGACTGTATGGAGGAGACTTCATACTACAGCAGCTCAGCTCTGTGTAAACAGTCTCTCTGCTTCTCTCTCTCCTCGCTCTCTCTCTTCAGGGTGACCCTGGTATCCCAGGTTTCAAAGGAGAGGCTGGACCCAAGGGAGAACTCGTAAGTGCCCCTCCTGTTTAGCTATTTCAATAGGACGTAACTAACCACCTCACCGCCACACTGAATGGAGCATCATGTGTAAAATGTTCATATTGTCTTGTTCTGCCTCGAACTCTAGAAAACCTCATACCAGCAGGATACTGGAACACACTAGGATGCTTTAGCACTTTGGCTTGACATCAAACATGCCATTATCATCATTATCGTTACAATTCGCTCCGTCCATTACGGGGCTCTGCTTGTGGAGAACGTTGCTCCTTTCGTGCCTGTCATGTTAGGAAGAAACCACAAGGAGGCAGTGTTTACTGCACTGCCATTTCATGTCAGAGATACAGATTTGATAGATCCTTATGAATTATGAAAATACTACCATTTTTACCTAATCGCTTTTCATCTGTGCATTTGACATAATTAAAGCAGCATGCCCATAGGCCAGCCATTAGACCCATCACAGATTTGCACACACATACACACTCAGGCACGCACACGTGTACACACCCACCGTAACATCACATCTCCTCCCCTATGTTACAGGGACCTGCTGGTCTTCAAGGGCCCTTGGGCCCCGCAGGAGAGGAGGGGAAGAGAGGCCCCCGCGGAGAGCCTGGAGCTGCAGGACCCCTGGGACCTCCTGGGGAGAGAGTGAGTACTCCACCACAGGGGCCGGCACACAGTGGTCACACACTGCAGGACTGAAGACATCATGACCGTCTGAAAGCCCTTGTCTGGAGCTGCATTTCAAGCTGTCTTAGAAAAGTCTTAGATCAAGATGTTGGGAAAAAATAAGAAATATTGGTCTTCTTAGATCTAATTCTTCCTTTTTTACTAGAATGCTACTTTGCTGTAGTTGATGGCCCAAATCTCAACATATCTCTTCATCTCTCTCTTTTTCCATCTCTCTCTCTCTTTTTCTCTCTAGGGTGCTCCTGGTAACCGTGGTTTCCCAGGACAAGATGGTCTGGCTGGTCCCAAGGTGAGCATCACCGTGACAACGGCCATCCCAGGATAGACAGCATGTTGTATACAGGAAATGAACACAAATTCATTGCACTGAGACAGATAGAGCCTGAATCTGCCAGGAGCAGCGATGAGATAAGAGATGGATGAATGTGTCAGCAGTTATGGTTGTTTTGAATCAGCTGAACAGTGAATTATTGAACACCTCCCCTGCCAAGAGCTGGTGTGAAAATGACATTCTGTACCATTCTGAGAGAGTTGGCTCAGCCAGACTGGCTCATTCTCAAGATAGAGCTGTTGGAGTTATTTTGACCATTTATAATTAAATTTGAATCAATTTTCCACTCAGCAGTCTTGAATGGGAAGAGTCGCTTACGAATTAAATGAGTAAATGAACACTTCTTTTTGACATTACCATGGGTTGAGATGACTGCAGTTTTGTCATATCACCACAGGGTGGCAGTATGGGTCTCGTACCATAGACACACTGCTGCCCTCTCTTCCATCAACAACTAACTCAGGTTAACTAGTTAAAGTTGAACAAAAAGTAGCTGTCAGAATGAACTTCAGAGGTTGACACAAAGATTGAAACGACTGGACCCCATCTTTCAAACTGAATGAAACTCATCCCCCTGTCATGGAGGTGAGATGTCTCCAGCTCTCCCACCTGAGTAACTGACCCTCTTTCCTCCCTCCTCCTCCCTCCCCCACCCTCACCCTCACCCAGGGAGCCCCTGGTGAGCGTGGACCCGCAGGTGTGGGTGGTCCCAAGGGAGCCAATGGAGACCCAGGTCGCCCCGGAGAGCCCGGCCTTCCTGGTGCCAGAGTGAGTAGCTCCGCCCCCTGTGATGCAACACGCTGCTGTAGGCAGTCAAGGTTATAAGGACATTATAGAAAGTCTACCCAGTTGTACTTTTATTGACACGCAGTCTACTTATAAAGCACCACTGGAAGAGACACATCTCAGAACATTTAGAGTTGGGTTCGACACGCCTCTTCCATCGCCCCTGCAGCACTTTTATCAGTGTCTGCCAGCTAGCTAAACATAGCCTGGATCAAGGCTGGGCTGGTGTAGATGCATTCAGACTTTTGGTGTCACTACCCATAATGCACTGCTGATTCTCAGCCAACATTTTGATCATATGTCAGACAATGTCCCAGAACTAGTTATTTGTTCTGCCAACTATGAAATTCAGCAAATAATTGTACTGGAGACCGAGTGACTGTCCGTTATACTAGGAAACCAATATTTTTCAGGGGTTTATGGTATATGACGACTTTTTGATTGATCAGCCTGTGCCCATGTCATTCATCAGTTTCTCTGATCTCTGCTTGCAGGGTCTCACTGGTCGTCCTGGTGATGCTGGCCCTCAAGGCAAAGTCGGACCTTCTGTAAGTCTGTCACTCTTCCCAAAACATTGTCTTGAGATTGTCTTTCTCACGGTCTGATCTGCACTGATCGACGATGTCCTGCCGCTTTGAGATTGGACCATTTTACAGATGAAACGAATGAGGAGTTGGATGACGGTTTTGAACAAATATATCACTCGGCTCACAGTGAACCCAGAGAGACAAACCTCAAAACATATCGATATAGAAAAAAGGATGATTTTCTGAAGTGTCCTGGAGGTGTTATTGTGTGTGTCTGTGAGTGTGGGTGTTTTATAGCTAACTGCCACCTGACAGAAAGACCCAGAGACTGTTTGTGTGACAGTGTAGACTGGGGACTCTTATCAGTTCCTCCTGAGGTTCTGTCTGCTTGTGTGATAGTATTCCTCCACAGGCTTCCTCTCCCCCCTCCCTTCCTCAGCTTCCTTCTCTCCTCTCCTCGCTTCTTCCCCTCCCCCTCTCTTCCCACAGTTTCCTTCTCTCCTCTCCTCGCTTCCTCCCCTCCTTCCCTTAGTTTTCTTCTCTCCTCTCCTCGCTTCCTCCCCTCCTTCCCTTAGTTTCCTTCTCTCCTCTCGTAGCTTCTCCCCTCCTTCCCTTAGTTTTCTTCTCTCCTCTCCTCTTTTCCTCCCCTCCTTCTCTTAATTTTCTTCTCTCCTCTCCTTGCTTTTTCCTCCCCTCAGTTTCTCTCTCCTCCCCTCGCTTCTTCCATTCAGCAGGTCTCTGACAGGGCTTGGCTTCACAGCACACTGAGATTCATAATGAGGAAGTGTGCTTTTGTAGATGCTGTAGATTAGATAGACACTCTCAGTTATTCCCATTTCATTGTAAGGCCATATTTTCTCTGTGGTATCTTTATTCTTGATGGTTAGTAAGAACAGCCATCCATAGATAGAGGTGGGGGGGTTTCCCTAGACCTGACAGTCCTCATTGTAAAGCTAGTTTCTTCACTAAATCATCTTTGTTCTTGCTTTCCTCCAGTTAGTCCAGTTATTTCACCGGTTTGCACCATTATCTCCTTCTGCGATTTTGCGTCTACCCGACCCCCCTGATTATGATATGACGCTTACCCCCATGATGTGGCTTCCTGACCCCCTTGCTTGGGTTCTCTTACCCCCAGTGTTATTCTCACGCTTACCCCCCTTCTGTGATGGTTTCCTGAACCCCGCAGTATCTCTCCTGAACCCCACTGTGGATGTCTCTCGACACCCCACATGGTTGTTCCTACCCCTGTTCTCTCACTGACCCCCCGTGTGTTCCTGACCCCCTATGTCTCATCCTGACCCCGTGTGCTGTCCTGACCCCCCGTGTCTCCCCGACCCCCTGTGTGTGTTCCTGACCCGCCCCTGTGTCTCCCCTGAACCCCCCTGTGTGGTCGCTGTACCCCCCTTTTCCCTCCTACCACGCCCTGGCTCTCTGTACCCCCCTGTTAGTTGTTCCTGACCCCCCTGTGTCCTCCTGAACCCCCCTGTGGTGCCTGACCCCCTAGGTTCGTCTCTGACCCACACTGTGCTGCGTTTTGTCTTCTTGGAAACCCCCTGTGTGTTTCCTGACCCCCTTGTCTCTCCTACCCCCCTTGCTGTTCCTGACCCCCTATGAGTCTCTATCCAACCCACCTTTACTGCGTTGCCGGACCCCCCAAGATGTTCTCCCCTGACCCCCTGTGTGTGTCCTGACCCCCCTGTGTCTCTCCTGACCCCCCTGTATGTGATGTTGTTCCTGACCCCCTTGTCCCTCTTGATTCCCCTCTGTGTCTCTTCTGCTACCCCCCTGTTGGGTCCATACCCCGCCTGTCAAAATGTCTCTCCCTACCACCCCTAGTAGTAACGTACTGATGTTCCTGACCCCCGGCTTGGATGTCCCGCCTGACCCCCCTGTGTCACTCCTGACCCCCCTGTGTGTGTGTTCCAGGGTGCTGCGGGTGAGGACGGTCGTCCTGGACCCCCAGGTCCTCAGGGAGCCCGAGGCCAGCCTGGAGTCATGGGCTTCCCTGGACCCAAAGGAGCCAATGTAGGTCCAACATGCACTTCCTGTACATTCACAAGTAACACACGTGCTCATCACAGCAGATCTATCATGCACTTCTTGCACAATGTCCTTCACATGCTGATACATTAGCTTCACGTTCCCTCATACACCAGGGTATGTCACGTATAGTCCATGATATTGATTGGTCACTTGACTTGATTGGCTAATGATGTGTGTTCCTGTGGACAGGGTGAGCCTGGTAAAGGAGGAGAGAAGGGTCTTCTGGGGGCTCCCGGCCTGAGGGTAAGTGTTGCTGCTGACCTCATGATTGAGTTTGGATCATGGAAAGATTTTTCAGTTGCTCCTAGAAATCTTTAAGAATCCTTGAAGAAAAAAAGTCATGATTAATGGTAGTTTTTATTGATCGAATTGTTGACCGTTTTACTTGATCAAATGATATTTAGAGTAAAAGAGATTTTTCAATATTTACCCGTAAGAAGGTTCACCGCGAGGGACATTTGGATAAACTAGTGCTTTCTAGGTTAGATGGTATTGTATAACACCATACTGTGGTTATACTGTACAGTCATTACTGGAGTATTGCTATACACACTCAACAGAAGAGGAGAAAGCATCTTTTATTTAACCAATAATACACAAATCAATCCTTGCTCTGCAGGATATGACTAATTTGAGCAGTCTATATTGGATAGACTGTTTATTTGGACAGAAATAGTTTGTTTATTTGAATCCTATCAGTTTAATTCCACACTCTTAGTCTGTGCTCACTCAGATATTGTCCAGCTCATCTCCCAGAGCTAGTGATGTAGGAAGTCTTATCTTGTCTCAGAGCCTGTCGAACAGAGCCGTGGCTCTAATTAAAACTACTTGTCTTTTAGAGGATCTCATAGCGTACGGCCTCTAACTGATATTCTTCTACCCTCTGTCTCTCTTAATATCTCTGTCTCTATATATCCCTCTCTCTCTCTTTGTCTCTCTCTACCTCTTTCTCTCTATACATCCCTCTCTCTCTTTGTCTCTCTCTAACTCTTTCTCTCAATCCGTCTCCCTCTATCCCCCTCTCTCTCTTTCCCTCTCTCTTTCTTCCTCCCCTCAGGGTCTTCCTGGCAAGGATGGAGAGACTGGAGCTGCTGGACCTCCTGGCCCCGCTGTACGTATCCCACAATCCCAGTCTCTCTGTTTTCCTTTCGCCAATCTTATCCGTCCTTTTTCAATTTGCCCTCTTGACTCCCCATGTGAACTGTGGTGAAGCAGGGAGCTAGTCTCCAATGTCCCTGATAAGAAAGTAATGAGAAGTTCATGTGTTCTGGAGGCAGAGCTAACACAATGAACACAGGGTTGGCCACCGTAAGATAAGAACTTAATCAAGACTTTTATATCAATTTATTTCAATTATCTTCAATTTGTTATAGTCTTGTTAAATTGCCCTGTCTTAATTGAACTGAACTAAGATGATATTGAACTATAGCTGATTGTCATAGTGATGAAGGTGAGCAGACTGCATGGACTATAGCTGTGGATGGTGTGGGGTGGTTGTATCTTACCTCCCTGTGTTGCCCATCCCTGCAGGGTCCTGCTGGGGAAAGAGGAGAACAGGGGCAGCCTGGACCTTCTGGATTCCAGGTAGGTTTCTATCTCTACCTGTATGTTACTGAGACAACCTGCTTTGTAGCTTTTACTCTCACTTGTACTAGCTGTACTCTCACCTGTACTAGTATTACTCTGGCCTGTACTAGTATTACTCTGACCTGCACTAGTATTACTCTCACCTGTACTAGCTGTACTCTCACCTGTACTAGTATTACTTTCACCTGTACTAGCATTACTGTCACCTGTACTAGTATTACTCTCACCTGTACTAGCTGTACTCTCACCTGTACTAGTATTACTCTGGTCTGTACTAGTATTACTCTCACCTGTACTAGCATTACTCTAACTTGTACTAGTATTACTCCCACCTGTACTAGCTGTACTCTCACATGTACTAGTATTACTCTCACCTATACTAGCATTATTCTGACCTATACTAGCATTACTCTAACCTTTACTAGTATTACTCTGACTTGCACTAGCTGTACTCTCACCTGTACTAGCATTACTCTGACCTGTACTAGTACTACTCCCACCTGTAGTAGCATTACTCTGACCTGCACTAGCTGTACTCTCATCTGTACTAGCTGTACTCTCACCTGTACTAGTATTACTCCCACCTGTACTAGCATTATTCTGACCTGTAGTTGCATTACTCTGATCTGCACTAGCTGTACTTTCTCCTGCACTAGCTGTACTCTCACCTGTACTAGTATTATCCTCACCTGTACTAGCTGTACTCTCACCTGTACTAGTATTATCCTCACCTGTACTAGCTGTACTCTCACCTGTACTAGCTATACTCTCATCTGTACTAGTATTATCCTCACCTGTACTAGCTATACTCTCATCTGTACTAGTATTATCCTCACCTGTACTAGCTGTACTCTCACCTGTACTAGTTGTTCTCACAGTTGAGTTGTTCCTGAGCATGTGTTTCTCTGTGTGCAGGGTCTGCCTGGACCTCCCGGCCCCCCAGGTGAGGGAGGTAAACCCGGTGACCAGGTGTGTACTCATCCTCTGACCCCTGACCCTTGAACTCTGACCCATCATATGACAGAGCAGTTGCTTTACAGAGCAGGAAGAGCCTGCACCAGATAACTAGCAAACACCCAACATCATATCTAGAATGGTTTTTTTTCCATCCATTTCTGATTATGAGCCTTCCTGCATATTAGATATGTAATCTCGCTTCTTCACAGCTGAGACATTTGAATGACCCCCAGATAACTAATGTCAGGTTAGCCTGTCTAATTTGTAACTATAGCAACGTATTTGCATGACAATAATCTCTGTCTGCTTCCTGTTCAGGGTGTTCCAGGAGAGGGAGGAGCAGCTGGAGCGACTGGACCCAGAGTGAGTTCACTGATGATGAATAAGCTGCATCGATTGGTTCACAACAACAACCTACTAACAGTGGTCTAACCATTGGTTCACAGTTCTAATAGTTTCCCCAAGGTTCTATCCATGAACACGGTTTTTTTTCCTGTTGTAATAATATCGCATTACGTAAAATGCATTTTCACATTTTACCAAAGCTTATTGGATACTTTGAATTGAGTTGAGCTGAGGTCGTGTGTGCTTGGGCCCCTTTAGGGTGAGCGAGGTTTCCCAGGAGAGAGAGGAGGTGCGGGGCCACAGGGTCTGCAGGGGCCCCGAGGTCTGCCTGGAACTCCTGGAACTGATGGACCCAAGGTGAGTCCATCCAGGAGCACAACACCACGTCAGCACCGACCCACACAACAGAGAAGCATGATGACACACAGAGACTGCTATCCAGCTGTTATGTTAGCAACTAGCAAGCTGTTGAATTCCAACATGTGTAGCTTGCTAAGTTGAAAGTATCCTGTTTGGCTTTGAGCTCCAAGTATTGATTCTGGACATCGTCGCAGAGATGTTCAGTTGGTAGTTTTAGAAGAAAAGAGAAACCTTTAACCAAACCGTCGGCAGGTTTTTCCAGCAGTGTTTCCAGCAATGAATGTGTTTGAGACAAGGTGAGGGCTGCAGGGATGGACAGGGTGAAGGCTGCAGGGGGTTTGGAGAAACCTAATCACTGTCTTTGATTTAAGTGAAAGCCTGCTTTGCTGCAGTGCCGACTCCCCAGCCCCAGCATCCCTCAGTGCGAGGCTGGGAGGAGGGACAGACTGAGGCTGGGATTAAGGTTCAGGTTAGAGGGAGGGATGAACAGAGAAACAGTATGTCATAACTGGAGGTTGGGAGGGAGGGGGTTTCGAAAAACAAAAACACCTTTGTGAAACGTCCAGAAAGCTCCTGCTGGAAGCTTCAACAGCAGGAGCAAAACGCAGGCCTCACACAGCCTGGCCGAGCAACGGGAGGCATAGAGACAACTGATCACACTTGGAGGGATGTTGTGAGGCGACCTCTCAGCTGGCTTTCCGTCAGCCGCGTTAACAGACAAACAGCTGGAATAAATCACACGCGCAGGCATGTTTGAAATAAATCAAAATACTTTATGGTGTTGGTCGCTGGGAGTAGGTGGGGGCGGAAGACTGGAAGAGCTGTGAAAGACGCCGCCCTCACCTCATCGCAAGTGTGATTTTACCCACAGTTACTCACAGATACTTTCTCACTCTTTTTTGTCTCTATCTGCCTCCTTTTGTTTTGTTTTTCCAACCCCCCACCCGCTCTTTCTCACTCTCCCTTTCTCAACCTCCATCTCTCGCTATTCCTGCTCTCTGTCTGTTTCTCTTTCTTTCGTTCTTTCTTTCTTCTCTCTCTCACTCTCCCTTCATCCCCTCCCTTCCTGTTCTTTGTATTCCAGGGTGCCATAGGACCTGGTGGAGCCCCCGGAGCCCAGGGACCCCCTGGTCTGCAGGGCATGCCTGGAGAAAGAGGAGCCTCCGGCATTCCTGGACCAAAGGGCGACAGAGTGAGTCGAACCAAACAACCTGTCGCTTCTCCAAACCGTTCTTCTTTGTGGAACTTTCTAGGTCATTGCCATCATAGATGACCCTAACCTGTTGAACTTGTGTGTGTGTGTGTGTGTTTTCAAAGGGTGACAATGGTGAGAAAGGCCCTGAGGGTGCTTCCGGAAAGGACGGCTCCAGGGTAAGTTCACCACGCAGTCGTCTTTCAGACACGCGGGGAATACAGGCCGCTGCCTTATTTTCCTCAAATCGCGGGGCGCACGCAGAACACCATTTCTTGCCCTTGCTTCGTTTTGGAAGCATTCCTCTCCTTATTATCCTGCATACATAACTTACCGTCAATCATGATTCTTCTCACCATTCACCCCCTCAGGCAGTGCTTTCACACATGTTCTATTATTCATAGTTTTATGCAAATCAGGGACAATGATGCAAAATACCAAAACATCCTACATTACTGTCCGTCTGCCTCTGTCTCTGTCTCTCTCTCTCTATTTCTGTCTCTCTCTCTCTCTCTTTCTCTCTCTCTCTCTCTGTTTTGTCTCTCTCTCTGTTTCTGTCTCTCTGTCTCTCTCTGTCTCTCTGTCTCCCTCTCTCTCTCTCTCTCTCTCTCTGTTTTGTCTCTCTCTCTATCTATGTCTCTCTCTCTGTTTCTGTCTCCCTCTCTCTCTCTCTCTCTCTCTCTCTGTCTGTGTCTTTGTCTCTCTCCCTCTATAGGGTTTGACTGGCCCCATCGGCCCCCCTGGACCTGCTGGGCCTAACGGAGAGAAGGTGAGAGCCATACACAAATGTAAACACATGTAAACAGACTGGAACACAGACTGTCCCGATGAAGGCAGACACATGCTACATAGACAGATATAAATCACATAGACAGGTGCAATCGGACAGAAGCAGTAGTGCTGTAGATATATATCACCTAAACAGGTGATATCCAGAGACCTATTATAGATGTATTATAGACTTCCTGTGCTATGCACTGAGAAGCAGACGTGAATAAACAGTTGTGTTATGCTATGGTAAAGCTGTCACTCACAGCTGCCTCTCCCCTGCCTCTCCCCTGCCTCTGTCCTGTAGGGAGAGTCAGGACCTGCCGGACCTTCTGGAGCTGCTGGTGCCCGTGGAGCACCTGTACGTATCACACACACACACACTCACAAACACACACATACACACATGCAAATACACACGCATGCACTCAAAACACAAACACTGACAAACACACACACATGCAAACACACCCACCCACACACAAACACATACACACAGGCAAACCCTGTTTGGAACCCTGACCGTGACCTCTGACCTCTGACCTGTGTTCTCTCCTCCCAGGGTGACAGGGGAGAGACTGGACCTCCTGGGCCCGCTGGTTTTGCTGGTCCTCCTGTGAGTATCTCCAGTACTGGGATCGTGAGGAGAGCTCTTTGAACACCCAGCAAACAAATGGGGTGTGCTTGATTCGTCTTCCCCACGTTAAGAAGCCACAGCCTCAGACCTGGAGTGCCGAAGCTGCATTTGCAAATCGAACGCACCTCGATGCGTTACTCGTCTACTTTTCAGTCTGTCATCGATCCGACTCTTCCGACCGTTGACCTCATTCCCATAGATAGAAATGTTCACACACACACAATACCGTTCATAATCTGGGGTCGACAGACAACATGTCTACATCTTATTATTTGTATTTGTTTGGGGCTGCTTTCCTTTTAATCCTGCAAAGTGCCACCATTATAGATAAATGTTAATGGTTAACCACATGTGGTTGAATTGATCTCGTCTGGCAGACAAATCCTGTTTTGCGAAAACAGTGACTTCTATTTTCATCGTTAGTTGCAAGTAGCTATCGATTAGCTCAAAATTATAACGATGGTGGATTCTACAACAACGATAACATAAAAATATGACAACCAAAATGTAGACATCTATTTCACCCTATATGAATATCAAAGCGGTCGGTTCCCACAGAACCCTACTGTAGAATTCCAGTTTCCCCTCTGTCCTTCAGAACTGATCTGAAGTTATAGATTGTTGATAATGAGACTATTCATGGTTATGGATTAAACCATGTACTGACCAGCTAATTAACTACTTTAATTAGCCTAGTCAAATGGGTCCCTCTCAATGATCATTAACAATCTGGACACGGGGATATTAATTATCCAACTACCCTAAGCAACCATGCGCTCCAATTAGGCCTCTGTCATGACCAACATATCATGGTCACCATTATTCGACCCACTTCAATCGACTCCAACCCAGAAGAATGTATCAATGATGCAAAGTCATTGAATGATGGTTCCATTAGCCAGGCTATGGAATAGGAACGCAAATGAGAAGTCTTTGTTTGGTAAAACGAGGTAACCTCTCTCACTTCAACCTCGTTGAAGTGACAATCTGGACATGGGGATACGTGGGGGTGCCGTTGTCCAGGATGGTGTCTGAGGTGACAGAACAGTACTGATGGGCCCCTGTCTTCATCCTTCCCAGGGTTCAGATGGCCAGCCTGGGGCCAAGGGAGAGCAGGGAGAGGGAGGCCAGAAAGGTGACGCTGGTGCCCCCGGACCCCAAGGACCCTCTGGTGCTCCCGGACCTTCGGTGGGTATCTCTCTCTCCCTCTCATTCTGTCTATCTCTCTCTCTCCCTCTCATTCTGCCTATCTCTCCCTCTCATTCTGTCTATCTTTCCCTCTCATTCTATCTCTCTCCCTCTCATTCTGTCTATCTCTCTCTCTCCCTCTCATTCTGCCTATCTCTCTCCCTCTCATTCTATCTCTCTCCCTCTCATTCTGTCTATCTCTCTCTCTCCCTCTCATTCTGTCTACCTCTCTCTCCCTTTCTCTCTCTCCCGTTCTCTCTGTACCGCTCTGTCTACCTCTCTCTCCCTCTCATTCCTCTATCTCTTCTCTCCCTTTCCCTCTCTCCCTCTCATTCTGTCTACCTCTCTCTCCATCTCATTCTGTCTACCTCTCTCTCCCTCTCATTTCTCCTCTCTCGCCCTATCTCTGGTCTATCTCTCTCTCTCCTTCTCATTCTGCTACCTCTCTCTCCCTTTCTCTCTCCCCTCTCATTCTGTCTACCTCTCGCATCCCTTTCTCTCTCTCACCCTCTGTCATCTTGCTTGTCTGACCTCCCTGTACTCCCATTTTACACTCCTAGCCCATTTCTCTCTGTACCGCTCTCTCTCTTCCGCGTTCTTCCCCTGTTCCTCTCCGTCCCTCTCTACTTCCCATTTTCTCTCTCATCTCTCATCTTTTTATCTTTCTCCTTGTATTCAGGCTTCGAACAAGGTCTGGCCCCCCAAGGTCTGTATCATAAAGTAATAACACTGGCTTCTATTTCAGGGTCCAACTGGAGTTTCAGGACCTAAAGGCGCCCGCGGTGCTCAGGGACCTCCTGTAAGTGCACCTCTCCTCTCCGACTCACCTTCTGCACCTCATTAAAATCAGCTCTAATTTACACCCTGTAGAATTGCATTTAGAAGCACTATATACTGCCACGGTAAACATGCTTCCTTCTCTCTCGTCCCTCTCTCTTCTCTCACACACCTCCCCCAGCTCTCTCTCACCTGACCCCCCTCATCTTACTCACCTCCCCCGCCCTCTTCTTACACCTCCCGTCCCCTCTCTCTCCATGCCCCCCTCGCTCCCTCTCAACCTCTCCCTCCCTCCCTCCAACCACCCTTTCCCATCCTCTCTCCTCTATCCATCCCCCCTTCTCTCTCTTTACCCTCCCTCCCTCCCCCTTTCTCTCTCTCTAACAGGGTGCCACTGGTTTCCCTGGTGCTGCTGGCCGAGTTGGACCTCCAGGTCCTAATGTCTAAGTACAGAAAAGACCAACTCGGATTCACGAGCGTAAGGGGTATCAAGCTACTTAGTCTCATACTCTCGTCCTCCTTCTATAGATATGAAGAATAGTCAGTCTAATCTCTTCTAACAGTCGTATTCTCTCCTCCCTAGCGTTCTTTCCGTCGGGTAACCTCGCAGAAGCGTCTCATAGCAGAGCCCTGCTCCTCTGGTAAAGATGGTCCTAAAGAGTGTCCGATTATGAGTGATGTCGTTGTCCCCCAGGCCGACAGGTACGTGCGGGCAAAAGGACATTACGAGTCTTGAATAAGCCGCTGGCGCCCCTGGAGAGAAGGGAGATTCTGGAGAGGACGGCCCCCCTGTGAGTTCCTATCCCATCTAACCCACCTCCTCTCCTTCCCTCCTCCCCCCCTATCTAGGTCCCCACTGACCCCATAGAAATGTCACACGCACACCTGCCACACAGGGCAGGAAATGGAACCACATCCAACCCAAGGAGAATGGCCGCCCCACTCCAGGGGACTGTGGGAATGGGTTTTAGCACGTTGAAAACAGGCTCTGAGAGCCGTCTCCCAAAGCCTTTTGCCGTCCCTGTGAGTCCAGGGAAAACAAGGTGGTGGTTTATTTATCTGGCACAACAGGAATTGTAGCTGCACAGCTCCATACTCCCATCTGCCAGGGCTTTAGCACAGGGTCTAATAGCCCAGACCATTTAGAGTCTGGAGAAACAGCGACGGAAAGATGGACAACATGATTGCAGAGTGCCGACTCGAAGATCTTCCACGGCACTTACACAGGGAGAACGTAAAGCGACCGACACACATATAGTACATGTGACAGCAGCCTTGCATGGAAACCATCTAAACGGCTCACTCAAGCATGCAGGACAGATGTGGTGCAGAGAAAGCGCTTCTGCCTCCATCGCAGCGTCTGAGGCGTCCTCACACACCTCTCAGGTGTGGAATCTGTTATTTATAGAGCACACGCACGGATGGGTCGGAGAGGGCGATGTTAGAAGACTGAGAGACAGATAGATGGAGGAAGAGAAGACGAGAAATACAGATGGTGGGAAAGAGATATAGGCTGATAGAGATGGAGAGAGAGAGAGAGAGAGAGAGAGAGAGAAAGAGAGGGGGGAGGGAGAGAGAGAGAGAGAGGCAGGGAGAGAGAGAGAGGGAAGGAGAACGAGGCAGAAGGAGAAAGAGTGAGAGAGTACTTCTGGAAAGGAGAGAGAGGGATGAGAGAGCGACGGATGAGGCAGGAGTTGATGCACAAGGGGACAGATGTGACAGAACAGATTAAACAGAGGTTGACTGGAAGCAGTGAACCTAAAGGAGAAAGCGAGAGAGTGACTCTTTGTGTCCGGATGGGATGCTGAGTGTGACAAGGGTTTCATGTCAGACATGAACCTGCATTCCAGCTGGACGCGTGAGAACAACACTTGACTCTAACACGTTAACCTTGTTGAATACAAAATAGGAAGCTACTTATAAATGTAATACATTAAATAATGGAAAGTGTTTGATTAATGCGATACAGTATCTATCCATCAGATTACAAACAGGTTTGAACCTATTTTTGAAATTCCTAGAATACAGCACATGAAATGGTTGTGAAAAATAACATCGTTAACACCGCCCTCCCCGCACCTCTCTCCTCCCTCCCCTCTTTCTCTCTCTCCATCCCACTATCTCTCCATCACACCATCTCTCCCTCCCTCCACCTCCTATCTCTCTCTACTCCTTCTCCCCCCCTTCTCTCCCCCAGCCTCCATGCTTCCCTCTGGGCTAAGCTCCCTGGCCTAAGCCTTCTCTCCCCCACTCCCCCACTCCCTCCCTCTCCCTCCTGTCCCCCTCGCGCCTCTCTTCTCTCCACCTCCCCCTTCTCTGTCCTCTCTCCCCTCTCCCCCACCTCCACCCCTCCCACCCCACCCCACCCACTCCCCCACCACACCCCCTCCCCACCCCCTCCACCCCCCTCCCTCCCCTCTCTCTCGCTCCCTTTATCGCGCCTTCCTCTTCCCCTCCGCCCCTCCCTCCTCTAACTCCTCTGTTCCCAGTGGCTCCTGCTAGATGCGTCCTACTTGCTCAAGGGCTGTTCTAGTGTCTTAGCTGGACAGCGATGGAATTGGTGCGTCTTGCGCTGGTCACGTGGGAGAGAAGGGGATTCCATGCGTATTCAGAGAAACCCATTCGATGGAAAAAGAACGCTCACATTATCAACACCACATCCACCACACACACACACACACAGACACAGCATGCATGCACACACACAGCACGCAGACACACCCAAAGCACGTTCCCGAATCTGACTGACTCAGAGAAACAGGCTGTGAGATTGAATAAACATACAAGTCAGACCCCCCCATGTGTCCCTTAGTGGCAAAATACTTGGTCTGTATCGATTGTGATTGTGTATCGAAGTATTTGAGAAGTAGATGAAGGAAAGAGGAAACTAGAGAATGAAAGAAACCAGTCTAACCACCGATGTCTCCATATGATTGTGTAGCCAGACCGTCTCAGGAAGGGATACCTTGGGGTTTAGCTTGTCACAAACCACCTGGCCTTTAACCTCTGAAGGATGCCTCAGTTCAGATGACCTCACGCCACGGCTGCTAGCTGGTTCTGGATTGTCGCCCCCTGTTGGTGACTCTGTGCTGTTGTGTGTTCAGGGGGAGCCAGGTAAACAGGGATCTCCTGGTGGCAGCGGAGACCGTGGACCCCCTGGCCCAGTCGGACCTCCTGGGCTGACCGGACCTGCTGGAGAGCCTGGCAGAGAGGTCAGTTTGACTGACTGATTGACTGACTGATTGACTGACAGATCTTTTGACTGACTGAGAGATGGACAAAATAATTGATTCATTGACGAAATTGCTTTATTGATCAGTGGATTTCTCCGTTATGTATATGAAGCTGTGTGCTTGTCTGACAGGGCAATGCTGGATCTGACGGCCCTCCTGGTAGAGATGGTGCCACTGGTATCAAGGTACAAATCCCGCTCTCCCTCACTACTGGACAGAGGAACCAGCACCATGTCAATGCTACCATACAGCTGTAGATTCAGTGTTATTACACATGTGGTGTTTGGCTGACTGGACCCCTCTGTGACCTCTGACCCCCAGGGCGACCGTGGTAACACAGGCCCCGCTGGAGCCCCTGGTGCTCCTGGGGCCCCTGGAGCCGCCGGCCCCGTCGGCCCCACCGGCAAGCAGGGAGACCGAGGAGAGGCGGTAGGTACCCTGTAGTGACCTGCTGCACTGGAAGCCTGACCTCCTCTGAACAGCAGACTTCTGATCTATGTTGTTCTATCCTTTGCAGTGCTTCTTTCGATAGTACTAGTATTTGTAGTGCAACCTTCTAGTACTCACGTCTGTAGTACTGACTTGTGCAGAACTCATCTCTGTGGCGCCGTCTTCAGTCAGTCCAAGAGGGTCCCTAAACATCTAAAAGGGGTCTCTGATTGTGTTTGCTGGAGTCTTTGATTGCACGACTCTCGTAGTTGAACTTATTCAAGCTAGAAGGTTTGGTTTGATTGGATGCCGGGGGGGGGGGGAGTAAGTTCTGGGACGTTCTGATCAAGTTCTAACAATTCATCTCGCTTTAATCTAGGGAGCCCAAGGACCTGCTGGCCCCGCGGGACCAGCTGGAGCCAGAGGAATGGCTGTGAGTGCAACACACACACACACCATTACACACTCACCATTACACACGCAAGCATACACACACATACACGTGCACACAGACAATTAGACATCTCACAAAAACACACGCAATTACACATCTCAGATATGCAGATTTTCAGTTACAATTCTCTCTTGCAGAGACTCATCCACCCAAGCGTATAGCCTCAGACACACAGACATGCACACACAGTCACGCAAACATACAGACACACGCACACACTCAGACACATGCACGCAGAGACACACACGCGCACACAGGCGACGTGGGTTTAAAATGCTGACGATGCGTCACTCTCTTGATTAAGGGACCCCAAGGACCTCGCGGTGACAAGGGAGAAGCTGGTGAGGGTGGAGAGAGGGGACAGAAGGGCCACAGAGGCTTCACCGGTCTGCAGGGTCTCCCTGGACCTCCCGTGAGTAACCTCTAACCACAGACCTGGTCTAGGTCAGAGACATCGATGAGAGATCCTGTTTCAGAGACATCTGTCCTGTGTATGGATCCTGCGGAGGTTTAGATTAGGTATTTGTCCGCAGATAAATATATGTCGTCCTGGATGTTAACAGCTGCGTTTGTTGGATTTCGTCCTCAGCATCAGTCTGTCTTTGTTTCCCATGAACCTGTCTTGTCTGCCTCCAGGGTCAAGCTGGAGACCAGGGTGCTTCCGGACCTGCTGGCCCCTCTGGAGCCAGAGTGAGTACAGATGCCTCCGCTCTCATCCTCGCTCTCATCCTCGATCTCATCCTCACTCTCACCCTCCCTCTCATCCTCGCTCTCATCCTCACTCTCATCCTCGCTCTCATCCTTGCTCTCAACCTCGCTCTCATCCCTTACCCCTGAGTACATGAAGGCCTCTCTCATCCCACCTCCCCTCACCCCTGAGACCACAAACGCTTCTCCGCATCATGGTTGTCTCTCAAACAGCGAGTCGGACCCTGAGGCCCATGTTCTGTGTGTTTAGGGACCCCCTGGACCCATCGGACCCAGTGGAAAGGACGGTTCCAACGGTCTTCCTGGACCCATCGGACCCCCTGGACCCAGAGGTCGCTCTGGAGAGACCGGTCCAGCCGTGAGTGACCCAACAAACTGACTTTTCCAAACCTTGGATGATTTGTCTGTTACGACCCTTTAAAGGTCCCTTCACTTTCTATATCTCTCAGCAGTACAAAGTGATACATGTACTACTGTCTATTATACAGTATTAGTATCTGGAGGAGAGGATTTCGAACTGTATCACTCCTCCTGATGTGTCGTCTGCTTCTCTCTGAGTTCCCTGAGCGTTTTCTTTAGGCTTGAGCCAACAAGCCCCTGCGTAACACTTCCCTCCTCATCCAGGGTCCCCCTGGTAACTCTGGCCCCCCTGGTCCCCCTGGGCCCCCTGGCCCTGGCATCGACATGTCCGCCTTCGCTGGCCTGTCGCAGCCTGAGAAGTCCCCCGACCCCCTGAGGTACATGCGCGCCGACCAGGCGTCCGGTAACCTGCGCCAGCACGACGCCGAAGTGGACGCCACCCTCAAGTCTCTCAACAACCAGATCGAGAACATCCGCAGCCCCGAGGGCTCAAAGAAGAACCCCGCCCGCACCTGCAGAGACCTGAAGCTCTGCCATCCCGACTGGAAGAGCGGTGAGTGGGGGGGGACAGGGACGCGGTAGGAACCATTATCCAGGGGTACACTGATCTAGTGGGAAGAGTTAGCCAAGAGCACACTGATGCGGTACTGAACCATTAGCTGTAGGTGCAGTGATATGGTAGGAATCATTATCCAGGGGTACACTGATCTAGTGGGAAGAGTTAGCCAGGAGCACGATAATGGTCTAGCAACCATTATCTGTACTTGCAACTATATAGTAGGAACCATTAGCCAGGAGCACTTTGGCATTGTTGAAGCCAGACATGAGTGCAATATCGTAGGAATCATGAACCCTTGACTACATGAATCTGGTCTCTAACATTAACTATACAATTCCAACTGAGAGACGATAACAAGGAAGATACTAAAGTCAGGAAAAGAAGGAATAAATGTCGTAGTAAAAAGGGACGTTGGCATGGCCGCTGATCCACGCGTTTGTTTCCAGGAGAGTACTGGATCGACCCCAACCAGGGCTGCACCATCGACGCCATCAAGGTCTACTGTAACATGGAGACAGGCGAATCCTGCGTCCACCCCAAGCCTGCCAGCATCCCACGCAAGAACTGGTGGTCCAGCAAGAGCAAGGAGCGCAAGCACATCTGGTTCGGAGAGACCATGAACGGAGGATTCCACGTGAGTCATCCAGGCTGTCCCTCCAGAGTCCTCCCCCCCTCCCCTCCCCCCCCGATGTCCCCTACTTACCGCTGCAGATGCGTCCAGCGTAGCTCTAACCATCCCTCTCCCTCCCCCCCCTCCTCTCCCCCACCACAGTTCAGCTACGGTGACGACAGCCTGGCTCCCAACACCGCCGCCATCCAGATGACCTTCCTGAGGCTGCTGTCCACCGAGGCTGCCCAGAGCCTTACCTACCACTGCCGCAACAGCGTGGCCTACATGGACGCGTCGGCGGGCAACCTGAAGAAGGCCGTGCTGCTGCAGGGCTCCAACGACGTGGAGATCCGAGCGGAGGGGAACAGCCGCTTCACCTACAGCGTCATGGAGGACGGATGCACGGTGAGGGGGAGGGAGGGACGCCTGTTTGGTTGCCAGGTTACAGGGAGAGGCAGAGGAAGACACCTGCATAGTCTGGATAGATGGACTATAGTCTCTCTTTGTCTTTTCTCTTTCTTTCTTTCTTTCTTTCTTTCTTTCTTTCTTTACTATCTTTCTTTCTTTCTTCCTTCCTTCCTTTCTTTCTCTTTCTTTATTTCTGTCTGTCTTTCTTTCTTAGTCTTCTACTCTCTGTCACTACCTCTTCCTAAACACTAACTAGTGCTCAAGCTCTGTTGGCCTGTTATTGTACGGAGCCTGTCCCTCTTGTGTCCCATGGTTGTGTCTTTAGTACTCTGACCAGGCTCTGTTCCCTCCCTACAGAAACACACAGGACAGTGGGGCAAGACAGTCATCGAGTACAAGTCACAGAAGACCTCCCGTCTGCCCATCGTGGACATTGCCCCCATGGACATCGGAGGAGCAGACCAGGAGTTCGGAGTCGACGTGGGCGCAGTCTGTTTCTTGTAAAGATAGAGGGATGGAAAAAAGAGAGAAGTGGGTATAGAACAAAAAAACAACAGAAAAGATGAGAGAGAAACACACACTTCAAAAGAAAAAAAGGAATAAATAGAGAGAAGAAAGATCAAGACACTTTTTTTTTTTTTTTAACGGGACTTTTTTTAAGAAAAAGGTGCTTTTCCAAGTCGGTTACTCCGTAGAGTATCTGCAACTGAATGCACCTAGCAGCAGTCACTGAATTCATTCCAGCACCACCGGCTCCTTTCCGACCCCCTCACCCCTCCCTCTCTACCCCCCCCCCATGACCCCCCCCCCCCCACGCCCACCCTTACCTCCTATCCCTGGAGGCCCCTCCCCTGAAGGCGAAGGGGACCACGGCAGGGAGAGAAAGATAGAACCGTGATGGTGTAATTTATTTATTGTTTAGGTGTGGGTCCCAGGTGTGTCAGAAGCTGTGTGTATTTCTCCAGACAAACAGCCAGTACAAGCAGCATATATATACTGTTTACAATAAGTATTATACAAGTCACCCTTCCCCCTCCCCCACACACACACCTTCACCCCCCACCCCTCCCCCTCCCTTCCCTGCTTCCCTGTCCTGCTCCATATTCACATATTATCTTGTTGAAACCAAAAAATCTAGCTATGTAGTAAGTGCAGGTGTTCCTTTTTCGACCGCCAGTGTGTATCAGAAAGTTACTGTGTATTATAATAAAGTCAATGGTGCTATTGTTGTAAAACAAGTCTGTATTTTTTAACAACCAGATACTGATATGTAGTGACATGTATATATGTATATATATGTATATGTGTGTGTATACATATATATACAGTCGTCAGTGAGTACATTGCACCCTGGGAGTTTGTTTTTCAGGGTGACAAATGTCCCTGCCCCCCCTGCCCCACCCCCTCGGCCTGTAGCTGCCAATCAAAAGAGACATTACGCAAACAAAATTCCAAATTCATCCTCGATCCTTTTTTTTTTTTTTTTCCTTTTTTGTTTTGTTTTAGTTATGATTTTTTTGAAGCTACCTCACACTAAAAAGAAACAACTAAACCAAGTATGGCCTTGACCCCGAAGTTTACAGAGCCCAACCTTGCAGCCTGGCTGACAGGAGACATCTAGAGAGAAGCCCAGAGACCCGGCCAGCATCTGCCCTTCCCTCATGACGTTTACCCCCTCATCCCTGCCCGCATCACTTCCTCCCATCAGCCGCCGCCGTCCCCTCACACAGGAAGTACACTGTGCCCTGGCTAACAGACTCCAGGACCTAAAGCCACCTCTTCGGCCCCCTAGTCCAGAGAGATGTGTCACTAGACACTCTGTCACCCTCTGTGCACAGAACAGTCCCCAAACCCTGGACACAGTCTATTCATGTGTGAGGGTGTGTATATTTTTTATTATTAATAATAGTATTATTATTAATAATAATAGCATTATTATGGTGATGATGATGATGATGATGATGATGATGATCATGGTTTTGTTTTTGTTACGGTTTTGATTCATGTAAATTGGAAATAAAAGACAAAAACAAGTAACAGACTGAAGTTGCTTTTTTGTTTTGTTTTGTTGTTTTTTGTTTTGTTTTAATTATTGGTTTATTATTGGTTCCTCATGTTCAATTCTCATTGTTTGAAGTGTCAGACTCCCCCCCCCCCACCAAAAAAAGGAAGTGATGTCAAATCCATTTCCTGTGTTTTGCTTCTTCTTCTGTATGAATGACATCGATCTCCACGTCTATCTATTCAGGGGGAGGGGCGGTTAAGTGATAACCTAGGAAGACAAAGGCAAGATGGTTGATTGAGATTGGGCCATTTCATTTATGTTTTATATGTTGATGTGGCGATGCTTGTAAACGAAACTCAATAATAAGTAGGTTGAGAAGGAGGTCAAATTCATATCATGTACTTTTTGTATGTGTTTAAATAGTTTTTCACTATTTCTTTGAAAAGCATGGTAGAGTAGGAATGGGAAATATTGCCAGTCATGATCAAACACGCCATGTTGTGAATTGATTCAGTCATCCTGTAATTTCCTTTCCTTTCTTTTCTTCTAACCTCTCACCTTAGCAATAAAAGGATGAAGCATTTCTATGAATAAAACACAGCCACGTTTGTTTGATTTTGTTTTTATATTTTCGTTTTTTTTTCTTTTCTTCCATTTTTCATCTATTATTTATATATTGGTTTCCAAACCTATGATGCTATCTTTGTTAGAATAATTATTGACATAGAGAGAAACAAAAATCGAAATACATCACAAATAAAAAAAATAAAGGTAATAAACCCAGAACAGGAAGCATGCTTGGTTCTTGTTTGTTTGACTGATATTTTGCGCAGATAGAAACTAAAACCAGAACAGCAGTGAATGCATTTGTCGACGCACAGGCACATCTCAGGCACAGCTCAGACACAGCTCAGACACAGTTCAGACACAGCTACATGATTTAAACTGCATCTGCGCCGAGCACGGAATATTGACACGTAAACCTGGTCTGGAAATGACATTTGTTCATCTCCGTTTTCCAGTTGCGTTTGTGGACTTCAGAACCCGAGACCCTTGCCTTAAAACTGAATTTACCATCAACTACTGTTACAATATCAGCTTGCTCATATTCATACAATGACAATTATTGTTGACATAAGTTTGTTTTTCTTCACCCTGCACGACACATCACTACAGCCTTTAGCTACAAACATCTTACTCAGAACTCCACGGCAACACAGACTTGAGAAACCATTTTAGATTTACCTTGAACAACAAACCCTCCCAACCTCTAGGTTAAGCTGAATTGATCAGCGTCTTGGCAGCATTGATCATCTAGCGTACTGAGTCAGGTCACTTGGTGCACAATAAATTCATGGACAAACAACATACATTGAACACACACAACATAGATATTCCATCACATATACATCCTACGTTACAGAAAAGACATACAGAACTCAACATGGCTGCCTCGACCGCGTGTGAGAGACCAGCTGTGTGTCGCGTTGAGTTTCAGGCTGAATCATTCTCAGCTGAAATCATTCTCAGCTGCCACTAAGGTCTTGCTCTGTATTTTACGACACATCCATTTGACTGTAATATGGCCATCTACAGGACATTCAGTTCAGATCACAGCACAGCTAAAACAGCACACGCAGAGAAGGGTCCGGAAAGTTTGCACCAGCATTCACTCAGGAGGACAAACGGACACCCACAGGAAGAGAACAGCCACCAGGAGCAGATGGGCGCGTTCGTACCTCTAATTAACAAAGAACGTCTCAATTATTAAAACCCCTGTTCTAAATATGGTCTTAATTTCTCTGAGTACGAGACAGCTTCCGTGGCTTCCGTGAGGCAGATCTGCGCCATCGGATGGCGGCACTTCGCAGCTGGCCAACGCTCCGCTCCTGCCTG
Source organism: Plecoglossus altivelis (assembly GCA_036571765.1). Classification (NCBI taxonomy): domain Eukaryota; kingdom Metazoa; phylum Chordata; class Actinopteri; order Osmeriformes; family Plecoglossidae; genus Plecoglossus; species Plecoglossus altivelis. Next base: position 16,668,438 of record BROE01000020.1, read on the forward strand.
GATAAATGAGCCTCTCTCTCCCCCTCAGGCCAGGTCAGAACCTCCCAGGGCCCCAGGTCAGAACCTCCCAGGGCCCCAGGTCAGAACCTCCCAGGGCCCCTGGATCCTGAAGCTCAGCCCCTCCAGTTCTTGTTTTTGTCAACAACTTTTATCTCATTCTGATTGGATCAATATCAAGATCGAGGGCAGAGCAAGCGTTGCGTGGACTGTTTTAATATAGCTCAAATAAATTAATAAAAAACTGTATCCTATCAAAGAGGGCCCCTCTTTGCCCAAGGGCCCCTGGGCATGTGCCCAGATTGCCCATGCGGTAGATCCGACCTCGCTCTCACTCTCCGTGTATTTAGCTCAGCAGTTAGATGCTAATCATGCTAGCTGGCTTGTTGACCTTCTTCACAAGGGGGCTAAAACAGTGTCATTTGATGGTAAGCATTCTGAGCCTGAATTAGCATTTACTCAATCCGCTAGCCTGATTGAGAAACACTTCCCTTGATTGGCTAAGATGGTTCCAGGGGCTGTTCTCTGCCAGAGGAGGAAGACGTCAGCTGGAAATGGTTACAACATCATTAGCGACGTTATTAGAAATGGAAAAGGAAAAGGTTATTTTAATGAGAATGATGAGAGATCAGGTCAGAGGAAACGAATGAAACATTCATGTTCTGCAGATCTGTCCTATAACACAGAAGTGCTATTATACAGACCAAACCTTCTACATGTTTCAACATTTTGGCATTCATAGAATAGTCATATTTTTTGTAAACCTGGACACATAACAACATCCAAGTAGACGCAACAGAAGAAAATATTGCCTGCTTTTTTTTCCTTCTTTTTCTTTCATCAACAAATGTATTCACAGCAATTGTTTGTACAGAGCAGTGTTCTGAGGTGCAACACTGTGGCCTTGACGTTGAGGGTCAAACATCTCATTACACGGAGAAGTCCCCCCTCCAGCGGAACGTGGAGTTCTCAGAAGCCTGTGCTGAGCGTATCTCCCTCTGTGGGTGCTTTCTTAGGGCTGGGTAAGCTCTTCAGATACTCCATATGCCTCCTGGCCTCGGCCTGGTTCTGCCTGACGTAGTAAACCACGTACACGATGACCATGAAGAACCACACGAACATGGTCACCAGCATGGCCACGTCAGTGGTCTTCCTCTGCAGGCTGCAGAAGTTCACTCCCGAGTCCAGCAGCTTGAACAAGGGCTGGCCTGCGTGTTCCCCCAGCGACGCCGGGTCCTCCCAGCGGCTGCCCTCGCCGGCGCCGCGCACCGAGGTCTCGCACACGATGCCGTTCACCGTCTCCGGCTCCAGGTTGAGAGTCTCTATCAGCTCCTGCAGCATGCAGTCGCAGTGCCAGGGGTTGTGGTAGAGACGCGTCTTGGCGCGGGTGGCTCCGAACTCCTCCCGGTTGGCCCGGCTCAGTTGGTTGTGGGAGAGGTCGAGGAGGCGAAGCTCGGGCCCCACGTGCCGCAGGGCCCCGGAGGAGAGGGTGTCGATGCGGTTGTGGGAGAGGTGGAGGTCCTGGAGGTGCGGAAGCCCCCGGAAGGCGTCCTCGGGGAGGTGGCGGATGTAGTTGCGCTCCAGGTGGAGCGACACGGTATCCGGGGGCAGCCCCTGAGGGACCTCCCGCAGACCAGCGTCCATGCACAGCACCGTACCGGTGTCCCAGGCACAGTGGCAGCTGTCTGGGCACTGGCCACACGCCTGGCCACACACGCCCAGCAAGAGGACAAGGATCCAGAGGACGACCACGGACCCCAGCCCACGTCCAGGCCCAAGCCCCTGTCGGTTCCCAGCCCACAGCCCCACTCCTCCACCTCTCCCTCGGCCCCCCCATGTCTCACACCAGCCAGTCCCCCAGCCAGTGCCCATCGCCTCACCATAGCCCTCCGCACGCACCAGCTCCAAAAAGAGAGACGCTCTGGACGAGAGAGAGACAGCACCCCAGAAAGACTAACAGGGAAAGAAAGAGCCACGCCAGCCACAGGGGACAACGTCCACCACAGGGACAGACAGTCCAGCCCAGGAGAGAGAGAGAGCAGTCCCAAGAGAGAACGCAGGTTGCAAACGTGACAGGATTACGCAAGAGAAAGAGCAGCATATAAAAGAGACACAGGGGACCTTGCTTAGTATAGCGACACCCTGTTGAATTACGGTTAACAAGGTTCGATAGAAGAGTCCTGAATGCAGAGGAACACGACACAATTGAATTTTTGGCAGCGAACACACCATTACCCACACATATGCCATAATACAAAACCATCAACAGGAACACATCACACACAGGTTCAACACGACCAGTCATGACAACAGGAAAGCGGAAAAACACCACACCAAACCAAGCTTCCTAACACACAACTTGTGTCCCATTTTCACACAGGAACACACACACACAGGAACAACACACACACACAAATCCACGCACACGAGGAACCACGCAACATCGACGAGGTAAGACTGCTACTACAGGAACACCATCCACATGTGGATTTAACAGAGAGGCACGTCAGTGATGTAATAGATAGCTCTCTGGCACACCATAGCCTCTTTTGGGTTTTCTTATATCGAGAAACACGCACAATCACAGAGAATCACACATTTTTTGAGCAATTTCGATTTGGTTTGACGCAGGAAAACCACGTATCGCACACAAGAACCCCCCCACACACAGGAAACACACCAACCCAATCTGGTGTATCAGGAACCACACACTACAACAGGATAGCAACAAACTAAGCAATTACAATATCTTCAACACAAACTCAATACAGGGACAACTCAATAGGACAACAAGCACGTAAACCATAGACACACACACCATCTAAATTAATCCATGATGACATCCATAAACCATGTCAACTATAGCCCTTTGACGAACTGTGTATAGTTTAGACACACGATTCGACTCCATAGAACACAGACACACCGCTAAATTCTGTGTCACTTGAGAAAAAAAGCCTTAATCAGCAAGACAAGCAGGCTCACACCCGGCATCCAAGGACACAAGTCGAACAGACAAACATGGGCAGACAAGGGAGATTATGGCGGTTCGAGTAGGAGTGAAAACAGGGTCAGTGGGAATAGAGGACAATCAAACCAGATTAGCGTCTGAAGGATCCTTTGTTAAACACGTTTACCACCGTAGCAGTATCCAGCATCCACTTGGCCGGTGCGAGACCATTGATCACGCAAAATCTAGCATCGATTGGGTCAGTCATGGCTCCTAAATGTAATGTTTACTACTTTCATGGCATTCGACACCACAGGAGATTTGTAAACCTCTTCCTAAAGCCGGATCTGCGTGTGGAACGTGGCTGAACACGCCGGCTGGTGGCTGTTCTCTTCTGACAGGGTTCTTCTAGCACCTTCTGTTTTCTGACAGACATACGGTGTGGAACCCATCCGCTCAGGGAAATGTCCGTGCATGTTTACATTGGGTTTATTTCTAATGTCGGATGTAAACACGAGTCAAAGTGGGTAGAGGAGAGGGATTTATATAATCAAAATAGGTTATTTTAGCAAGAGAGATGAACAGCTGCCTCCTTTTGTAAAGAAATAGCAACCATTCATCCATTTTCAAAAAAATACATAATGACAGTAAATGAGAGGGTAAGCGATGTGCAGCGAATGAATATCCGTCATGTTTAATGACAAAACATCAACAGGAAGTGTGTTTGTCTGTCTCTCGCCCTCTTTCCTCTAACATCACCACACGGGGACACAAACACGCACAAACATCACATTCATGACTGCAAGCCTTCATTTGCTCATTAAACTGTCTCTTTCCTCGACTCATGACAGGCTTTCATCACATCAAAGGCAGCAAAGCAGTGTGAGTGTGTGTGTGTGTGTGTGTGTGTGTGTGTGTGTGTGTGTGTACGTACGTGTGTGCTGTAGCGGGTAACAAAACCCAAATGATCGATAGGCCTAAGTACTGCTGCTACACTATTACAGTCAGATCCATCCATCTAGGCTATGTCTCCGCCGCGTCAATATAAACACCCTGGCCGATTGCTTGTGGCCTGGGCTGTTTGAGCCCAGGAGAAGTAGCCTGGACAGACGTCTTCACAGGAGCTGGCTGATAGCTGGAGAGAGTGGGCTGCAGCCTTCACGCTCTCATCCAAAGGATCAATTTCACTTCCTACAGGGGTCAATTTCATCTTAGTTTTCATTTTCAGGTTGTTTTTTTTCCTTATCCCTCGAAGGCAACCTCAAAATACGATTACCTCGACTCGTAAATATGGGAGCCGGTAAGCGAGCAGAAGAGGCCGGGTGTTAGCGTTTTCTAGGCTGCTCCACACTGACATTTTCACCAACTAGTGAATCGTAATGAAGGCTTTCCCTCATCGCTGAACTCGAATATGGAAATATGGACAAATGATCGTCCTCCCATCCAGTCAGCAGACAAGTAATCAAATCGCTTAGTGTATGATCTGGGAAAATGATGACCTCCTGCCACTATACTTCCCCTCACTTCCGACTCTCAAGAACGAGTACGGTCCGGTTCTCGCATGTATACCATCCTGTAAATCAGCGGGCGTGTGGCCCATGCGTTTGGTACGCCATCACTGTTAAGGAAGTGTCATAACGAGCATTGGGCGATTGAAGCAGCAAAGGTGATTAGGGGGGGGGGGGGGGGGGGGGGGGGGGGGGTTCGGTTCTGTCATTTGGCTCCTCTCTTTCTTCGTTCCCTTGCACCCTGGTTGGGGTTGTTAGTTATTACTAACCACCTTGGTGCCTGTATGTCCTTGTGTCAAGTGTTCCCATAATACGTGAGGTTTAACCGTCTCTCTATATGTTTGGGTTGGCCGTGTTACACACTCACACTCACACACACACCGATCCCTGCCCTGGGCCATAACATCTGGAGAAGGTAACATCACGTCACAAACATGGAAGTTCACCCCACACAGAAAAAGAAGCACCTCACATGTTCTGAGCGGGGTTTTTTTTTTTGGGGGTTGGGGGGGGGGGGGTGGTTTGGTCACCGAATTGCGTCAAGTGGTTCCACGCGACTGTGTTAGGTCAATTAAAATACCCTTTTAAGCGCCAAAAACCAAGTCTTGTTAAATAGATTTTGCACTGTTGTGAGGAACCACATGAAACAATGTTTTTTTAAAGCGTATCTGACATTTGATTTGAGAACAGGTGACCACAGGGTGCAGTGACAAGTGCCGCTTTTCCATCAGTGAGTGATTGATCATTTTTTTTCAAAGTAAGCTAAATCAAACGTCAGGATCAACAGTTGAATCCGCTGATAATGAACATGAAAGACAAGTGATAACACCAATCAACACATTTAAGAATAAATAGAGGGTTTATTTTATGTAGGTCTACTCTGAAATGTAAATGAGCGAAACAGATCATATGTTTGTGTGTGTGTGTGTGTCTGTGTGTGTGTGTGGTGTGGTGGTAGGAGTGTGTGTCGTGTGTTGTGTGTGTGTGTGTGTGTTGCTGTGTGTGTTGTGTGTGAGAGAGAAAAGAGAGAGAGAGAGACATAGACAGAGACCGAGAGAACGAGACAGAGAGTGAGCGAGAGCGTGAGAGTTATCACTTCGATTTCCCCGAGACAGATGATGGTGAGAGAATTATATGTCGAAGAAGCTCTATGTTTGTGAAAACACCTATTAGAAAAAATCTGGAAATCTATACTGAAAACGAAACTTCAGCCCATGGATACTAAACCTTCGCGAATAAATACAATTTAGTTATTAAGCATGATCGTCATATTAAATTTGAATATCATACAAATCATTTCTAAAATCGTTTAATTGAATATAACCGTTCAAATTGTATTTTCGCCAAAGTATTCAAGCAATATTCCAAACTATAATTTACAAATATGCGGTTCCTAAATAATTTCAACCTAACGTTAATGAGCAAATGATGCAGAATACAAACACTATATGTCGCCCGTTCTGTATGTCTCTTACATACCTGTTTCCAATAAATGATTCAGATTCTGTATTCCACAAGCGACTGTAAAACTCATACTTTCTTGACAAGTGAGGTCTCCATCGGAAGGTGTTGTAGCCTACCAGAAACAATGTTTCTGATAGTTGCAGTGTTAAGTCAGTCTTTTGCTCGTCCAACTATCGAAAGAATTGTCTCCCTCACTGTACTTTTTTAAATGAATAAAACAATTCCATATCATCCAGATACCTAGCACACCAATGTTTATCACTTGACAACCTGGATAAGAATAAAACTCTCTCGCTCTCGCTCTCTTTTTCTCTCCCTCACACACACGCTCGCTCTTTCCGTTTTTCTCCTGCTTAAAGAGACAGTATTCCGTATCTCAATATAGACAAGAGAAGCGACAAATGTTGGATTTAGTCATTAACAGCTTTGGCGACAGGTTAGTCTTGCACCTACCACTAGCAAGCTGTTTCGACTGAACCCAAAGATTAGAAAATCTTTTCAGAGACGCTGATGCAAACCGGGCACGTTTACATAATAAAAAAGGCCTTTTACTTCAAAGCAGAAATAATTCTGTACAAAACAGAACCTCGCATACACCTTCGTCGCTTTTCTCTGCTAACCAACAGTCACACGGGACAGTTAAATAGCTCTGGCAAACCTGGACGTGTCAATCCGAAAAGGTGACACACATCTTTTGATCACACATCCTCCTCATCCATACATTATTCCCTTCAAAATAACATGTATATTATCTCTTATGCAAACCCTTGTCAAGATAAGTGCAAACTACAGACACGTTCATATTAAGATATTCATTTTGCATTAACAAGCACACATGCAAACACACACTCACACAAACACACACACACAGAAATCACAAATGCATTCATCCTTCATTCAGGCCTATACCGGTACCCTGAAAGCATCAACATGCATTCAAGTGAATATTCCAGTAGAAGGGAGATGAGTCTTTACTCAGGAAGTACCCATGTCACCCCTCTATAGCCCCTAGGGACAAGATTGTCTGACTGACAATAACGGTGACCCATTTTTTTCCACCCCTCTCGTCCACTACCTCTGAAATGTCATAGTCTGAAGATGGTTAATGACAGCTGGAGAGGCAGGAGACCTGTCGAACTGTCCAAATGCCATTCACACTTGACATTAAAATGCTGTTGTGGAGCTTCACATTTCAGTAGGATTTCCTTCCATCCACTTAACGAAGCTGAGGCGTTAGGAGAGTCTGGCCTGATGTTTATGCAAGACCGGCTGGCGTAGTCAGTGTCGAGAGTCCTCGTTTTCCTAATGATCGGTCGAGGGATGCATGAAAAACCAGAGGTTCTGTAGATGGAGGAGCGTGTTTCATCCCCCCAGAGGAGGCTGGACGGTAGCCAGGACTTCCACGGTCTGGGTCGTCTGGCCAGGTGAAGCACGGAAGATGAGGAGGATCATCCTGCCATGACTCACTCCTCTTCAGCTCTTCCGGAAGGGAGTCTGGGTTGTACTGAGGCAAGTGGGTCTTCCCCCTTGACCGGTCGGTCGTCCGGTGAGGCGGTGTTTCCAGCGGATGAGGTCAAGGCCGTCTGGAAGGTCTCCTTCACCTTGACCGCAGGTCTTTCAGTCTGAGAGTGTGTCGACCGCACCGGCGATGGAGCCCTTGGTGTTCCAGGGGAAGGTTAAGCTCTCTGAGAACACTGACTGACATCCACAATCAGGAGAGCCCACTTGACCAGATCGTACCGCAGGCCTGTAATTGCAATCGCATAGGCTACAGGACATGATGAAATAGCACGATGTAATTGTCAAGTGTGTCTGTTCTGAAAATATACTGTTCCTGCTGTTATTGTACAGTGTTATTGTTTCACCCCGGGTTCCCAGGTTGTGTACAATTCAGTGTTCCAGTGCTAGAGAGGGTTGTGTACAGTTCAGTGTTCCAGTGCTAGAGAGGGTTGTGTACAGTTCAGTGTTCCAGTGCGAGAGAGGGTTATGTACAGTTCAGTGTTCCAGTGCTAGAGAGGGTTGTGTACAGTTCAGTGTTCCAGTGCTAGACAGGACTGTGCACAGCTCTGTGTTTGAGTACTAGAGATGGTATTTGGCCCATTCATGCACACATCCTTTGACCCATGTGAGCACTGCTCAATGAAATATGAGCACACTCCCTTGCTCTGAGACAGATTAGGATTTGGACAGATTAAAACATAAATCGAGACTGCAAAGGATTGTCTCAGATAGTGATTGGATTGAGACCTTGACACAAAACCCACCAAAGCAGAGATGGGATGTAACATTTCTAATCCTAAAATATGTGTGTGGGAAAAAAAGCTAAAATGACCCTTTTTGTGGAAAAATCACATTGAAATTTTACCAACAACAGTAAGTGGTTTTCAGAAATGAACCAGTGCGTGAAATTCAATTATAAATTCTAAGGCCTTCCTCATAACCAGGGTGCCAGACTCTGGTTTATTTTTCCGGCTGTTGAAAACCATGAAGGGTGAGAGGATGTTTGATTCTTCTTGGCTTCAAAAAGGAAAGTCAATAGTCTGTGTCTACAAGGAGGATTTAGAGCGGTTTGAGGATTTAGAACTCTATTTTGATTTAGTTGCGACATGGGAAACAGGAAGTGGAGACAAGGGGGAGGGCCCCGCAACAAGTACCCCGCCACCGAACGGATACATTTACCAAAAGACAAAATCGCGGATCAATCCAGTTCGAATGTTTCCTCCGCAGGGGTCCGCGCTCCCTTGACGGGAGATAGGTGGAGAGCTTTGTCACTCACCACGGACCCTCTACTTGCCCTTTATCCCGGACTGACACCTTTCTCCTTCCCATCAGTCGGCCCCAGGGGAAAGCGGTAAATATAGTGGGGCAGTCCGGGAATCCATCGGACACAGAGAAAATGGGTTGAGGCTGTGGGGGGGGGGGGGGGCGGGACTTAGGGAGGGGCGGTGAGGCTGTGTGTGCGTAGGGTGGGGGGTTAGGTGGGGGTGCTGTGAGGCTGTATGTGGGGGGGGTGGGGGTTAGGTGAGGTAGGGCGGTTTGAGCTGTGTGTGGTGGGGTGGTGGGGTTAGCTGTGGAGGGACCAGTGAGGCATCGTGTTGTGGTGCGCGAGACCGGGCAGAGGTGTTGGAGGGGAGGGGCGGTGAGGCTGTGTGTGCGTGGGGTGGGGGAGGGTTAGGGGGGGGGGACAGGGGTGGACGTTTAGAGGGCTGTGTCTGGTGCGTTGGATGGTGGTGGTTAAGGAGGAGGGTTACAAGGCTTTGGACACTTGCGCTGAGGTAGAACGACGCGCACCAAGTGGAGAGAGGGAAAGCAGAGAGCAGAGAGAGAGATTAAGCCGATCCTGTGATGAAGACACTGCAGCCAGAGAGGATAACCTTAACCGTGAGACGCACCAAGGTGGAGAGAGGGAAAGCAGCAGAGGCAGAGAGAGGTTAACCGATCCTGTGATGAACACTGCAGCCAGAGAGGATAACCTTAACCGTGAACACCCCAAAGAGGATAACCTTAACCATGAACACAGCAGAGAGGATAACCCTAACCGTGAACACTGCAGAGAGGATAACCCTAACTGTGAACACCGCAGAGGTTAACCCTAACCGTGAACACTGTAGAGAGGATAACCGTACAACTCATGAGCAGCACAAAGGACAATCAACATTTTTCAAACACTTTTGACGACCTTCATCAGGAATAAAAAGCTCTCTAATTAAAATGTATTACAATGCAGCGATTGCACACCAAACCGTACGTGGCAGAGAGGCTTTGACAGGTGAGCAGAGCACTAAGGATAGACAGGGCTGAGATGGAAAGGCTTATGAAGTCGACGAAAAACAAGATTGACATGGTGGGATGAACCCCTCAGGAGTATTAATGGCCAATCCATTATGCTGCTTTATTGGTAGTAAACTGACTGCACCGACAGCTCTCTAGTTATCCTGCTATATTACTGCCTGTTGCACTGCACCATGAGCGACATTTCTGATGCCATTTGAAAAATTAATTTGAAGGAATCTCCAGCGGCTGATTATGAACGTTCCAGTCACAGGGTTGAGTTGTCAGTCTGTACAATGTGCTGGTAGCAGACTGAAGATAAAATACCTCCAGAGTGTCAAGCAAACTCGCTAAAACGACAGCCTCCAGTCCCTCTGCACTATACTCTACATCCACAAAAAAAAATATATTCAGATATTTCTAATAATGGTGAAAACTCCTTTATTCTAAAACGTATACAATACAAAAAAAGTACATTAATAAGATACTGACATTTAGTTCAGATTGTATTTTATTACAAAAGAAGACCACAACACTTGTACACACACAGAACAGTGAAGACACTGAAGGCAGGTCGTCAGTGTGAGGTGATTGAGGCAGGGCTCCTCCAGTCCATTATAACTCATTTCATTCCCAAGAATGTAATTTAAAATGAGCCGTCTGGTTACAAATGATAACTTGAGAACAGAGAGCAGTAAGGAAAAGTGTTTTTTTTGTAAGTGAGTGTAGAAGAGTCCAAACCAGATAAGCCAAATTGAACATCTGTGGTATAATGCATGAATTACAATGGACTTGAGCCCCTCGTCCCTGCGTCCAGCTGGCGTGGAGCTGAGAGGGGGGACAGGTGGCCGGACGCAGCCAGGTCAGCTGCTCCCGTTGGCAGGGCACTGAGCTGCAGCCTGCAGGGTCCTCCTGGCCATCTCCAGCGCTCCCTCCCTCGTCCGGTTCCCACCGATGAAGCCTGCGGCATGGACGAAGATGCATCCTGGGATACCGCTGAGCTCCGACAGGGCGTCGTCACGAACGCCGCGCCACTCCTCCAGCAGGGACAGCCTGTGACACGCGGGCATACAGATGGACGCCATGAGGTCAGGGACAAGGCGTTACCGCTACATATGCCACCCCGAGCCCAAACAAGTCAACATGTCCCAGTAACATTCACACACTGATAGACGCCACACTTTTTTGGACTCGTTTCGGTCGCAGCCGATTACGAGTTCATTACGTTCTTTCCTGTTCTGTGGGTTTTCAGGGGTGTTCTGGGGTCCGAATCAATCAGACCCACAAACTCCCAGACTCGTTGAGCCTCCCCTGCTCCAATGTAACACAGCTACACGGTTACAGCACTAATCTGAGCCTCCCTCTGTCTAATAATACACGCTCTGGCTGACCTGGTTACAGGAAAGTTAAGACATGAACAACAGCAGCAGTAGAGCATGTCCTCGACAGTCCCCTGTGAGTGCAGCGCCCCGCCCTCCACCCTCCTCTCGGCAAATACGGCAGCCTTCATTCTTCTCTAATAGCGCGGAAAATCCCTCATCGACGCGGCCCGGGTGGAGGGGCGACACGCTGCCATCTGAGTCAATAGGTAATCTGACGGGCTGGAGGAAAGATTGTCTCGTCTCTGGAGGAACCAGCCGAGCGTTGGTTCTCCCTCAAACTGGATCCAGCCTTCCATTCTTTCACCCTCCCTCCCTCTCTCTCTCCTCCGCCCATCTACAGCTCCACCCCTCCCTCCCTTCCTCCCTCCCTTCCTTCAGTCCTCTTCCCCTCCTCCAGTGACCTAATCTCCTATCAACAAGAGCATGATTGCATCGGGGGACTCGTGCAGGTCTACACAGCTGTCGCTAATCCAGTCATTTCAGATCAGGGATTTCCTGATGGAGAGGAGGGCTGGGAAAGCCGCATCGGAGGGACTCATCAAACGGCCTCCCAAGGCTGAGATCCGCCAAGACTCCTGCCCGCCCGTGGGCCTTCAGAGCAGGGAGACGGACGCTCGCGAGCCAGCCTGAACATGGCTCCTTGGAACGGCTCCTGGCGAGTCCAAAGCGTCGTGGCGCGGCGTCTGCCACGCCTACACGCCTTCTCCCTGTTCGCTCTCCTGGTTTCGATCGATCGCGTATGTACAGAGAGCTATAGGTTCTCCAGACCCGCCTGTCAGTCACTCTTAAATAACGTTGGTGCTCGATGACAGGCAGAGGGGAGGGGGAGCTGCCTGGGAAAGGTCAACATACGCCATAATTAAAGAGAGGGGGAGAGATAGAGAATATAAAAGCCTGAGATGACAGGATAATAGAAATGTCAGAGAATGACCTGTTCTATAAGACCCCTGGTGACCAACCTCAAAATAGCAGCACAATTAACAGGGCTGGAGGTTTCTAACCTCAACCTAGCAACTAGATGACAGATGTACACATAAGGGTGTGATTAGGAATGCAACTAGCTGGGATTTCCACATCAAGCAATACCATGGTCTAAGTACCATGGTCTAAGTACCATGGTCAGAGTACCATGGTCTAAGTACCATGGTCTGAGTACCATGGTCTGAGTACCATGGTCTAAGTACCATGGTCTGAGTACCATAGTCTGAGTACCATGGTCTAAGTACCATGGTCTAAGTACCATGGTCTAAGTACCATGGTCTGAGTACCATGGTCTGAGTACCATGGTCTGAGTACCATGGTCAGAGTACCATGGTCAGAGTACCATGGTCAGAGTACCATGGGTCAGAGCACCATGGTCAGAGTACCATGGGTCAGAGCACCATGGTCAGAGTACCATGGTCTGAGTACCATGGTCAGAGGCTCCTGGAGACGTAGTGAGTCACGCTCGACAGTCATGTGTTTTGGGGCCTTGACACTGACGCCTTCTTCAGTTGTGTTGGTTATTTCGTGGAACAGCTCAGTGTGACACACTTCAGACGGCCCATCTCTGTGTCGCGCTGACAGACGCGCCGGCTCAGACGCCCAACAAGAGCACTGGGACGCAAATTCAGCAAGCACTTCCAAATAAAGAAAGAAAAAAAAAATCAAATAAAAAGCTAAAATAAAACCACTTTCTCTGCAAAATGTCTGACGGATTACGTCAAGTCGTCCAAGTCAAAACTTTGAAAGGATCGGTGGCAGCGCTCTGCTTGCTTTTCCCTGGCAGTGTGAGGAGATATAAATAGATATCTCCCATCAGGTGCAGTATCAGGGACACAGGTGTCAACACCCCCCCACACACACACACACACACACACACACACCACCAGAGAGAGAGAGAGAGAGGGAGAGAGAGAGAAGCAGCCCTGAGACACCGCCATCTGGAGCGCTGATCTCTCCTCGGCCCTCCTCACTCTCACCCTCCATCTCCTCCGCCGCGTCGCAGAACAAGCTGATTCAGGAAGCCCACTCCGAACCACTGAGTGGCATTTGGCAATTTGAGAAGGAAGTCAGGTCCTTCCTGCACCCGTACTGATGAGATGTGCAGCGGAGTGGAAAGGAGTAGGGAGGTAGGGTGAGACCAAGAGGGAGAGAGAAAGGAAGGAGCTGAGAGGAAAGAGAGTGAGGGTGAGAGAGAGACAGAGAGAGAGAGGGGCCGAGAGGAAAGGAGGAGCAGAGAGACAAAGACAGAGACAAGGAGAGGGAGAAAGAGAGAGAGACAAAGAGAGGGAGATAAAGAGAGAGAGACAAAGAGAGGGAGATAAAGAGAGACAAAGAGGGAGAAAGAGAGACAAAGAGAGGGAGAAAAAGAGAGAGACAAAGAGAGGGAGAGATAGAGAGACAAGAAAGAACTGACAGAGAAAGAAATGAGTCAAATGTAAAAACAAGGAACGTTACCAGCCTGCCCCCAAAGTAGTTTGATGACTTGAGAGGTAAAAATGTGTCATTATTCTAATAGCCAGACAATATAACCGCTTGCCTGATTTCGAGTGACAGAGCAAATGACTAAAATCAGCAGAAATAGTTAATTATCTTACGCATGATTGGAAACTGCAGATGGTTTGATTTCTGTGGCAGAGACAATAATAGCCCCACTACCGGAAAGAGAGGCACGCCAGCGTGATGCGTCAGAACACAAGCAGTACTGAAATGGAGAATATTCATTCCTCTCCCAAGGGGCTGTTGTTAAAGGAAGAATCAATGCAGCATCACCCAGCCATCTTCCACAGTCTCCCAGAGGAAGCTCTCTCAGACACACATTTCCACTACGTGCATTGGTCTCAGCTAACCACCAATGGACCATGCACACACACACCTAATTGTTTACACACACACACGCACACGCACATAGATCTTCCCTAAGCTAAGTGCCTGGCAGGCGTGTTGTATACGTATGCATGTGATGCATTACACCGTGAACACGCTCGTGTGTGCTGTGGTTATCCTGACCGCACGCTCAGTGGGTATCCTCCAGGCCATTATCCAGCTGCACGTGACTGACACACTAAGCTGTAAGTCCCGTCTCCACCCTTTAGAAAACATCCACAGACGAAACGAAAACACACAAGGAGGTCCGAGATGTGAACCCCACAACCCCCGGCCACACACCACCACCCCCCCCTCTCATCCACACACACACCACACACCACCACCCCACCCCACCCGCAGACTCTGCCCGTCTCTAATCTCTCGGCTTCCTGCAGGAGATGATGTTGCCGTGTCAACAGTCTGGTCCTTAAGCGGCTGCTTGGATTGCGAGCAGTTCCGGTCCCTGTTAAACGCGCTGGGCCGCCGCAGCACACGGCAGCAGCGGACACGGGGGACGGGGCGGGGCTTCATGTCTGTCGGTGTACGGCTGTTTGAAGGTGCGTTTGATTCGTCATGCAGACGCGGGAACACTCAGGGGAGGAGTGAGGAGGCCTGTTTATTGTGTGAAGCGTCTAGACGGGACTCTCGCAGGAAAGGGTCTGCAGGCAGGGGTGTCTCGCAGCACCGTGACTTGGTGTTTAGTTAAGTCCTGCGTTCTCCCTTGTGTTATCATATTTTGAAGCCTGTCAAATGGTGAATGAGAGTAGAAGTGTGTGCGTGTGTTTGGTACCTGTTCTGGAAGGTGTGGAGGCCAGCAGGAACACACTGGACTCTCCAATTGCCGTTCTGGTCGGGGTACAGGACAAACTTGATGGGCGTCTCCACCTTCAGCTCCTTCTCCAGGCTGAAGAGATGTTCCTTCCAGGGACAGCCGCCCTGAGAGAACTCCAGGACCTCCCCGCTGGGGTCCACCTGGGGACCACACCCAACACTGAGTCAAACCACCCAACACTGAATCTAACCACCCAACACTGAATCTAACCACCCAACACTGAATCTAACCACCCAACACTGAGTCAAACCACCCAACACTGAGTCAAACCACCCAACACTGAATCAAACCACCCAACACTGAGTCAAACCAGCCAACACTGAATCAAACCACCCAACACTGAGTCAAACCACCCAACACTGAATCAAACCACCCAACACTGAGTCAAACCACCCAACACTGAGTCAAACAGAATCAAAGCATCTCCACAGAGCCTGCTGTGTTTGTGTGTGCATGTTTGCAGTACCTTGGTTCTCATCTGAACCGCCCCCTCCACCACCACGCGGGCTGGAAGCCAGGAATTCTGGTAGAAGTCCACTCGGTCCAGGAACTCGGCTCCAACCATGGCCAGGGCTTTCTGGAAGCCCTCCTACAGGACACACACAGAGCATATTAGATGCTCCTGTTAGGTTAGCATCTGCCTTGTTAATGCTAATTGGATGCATGAGTGGCCAAGCTAGTTTGCATTTAACAAGGTCCTTGTCATCTTCTATCACATTCATTTTTGCATTTCTCCCTTCCATGCCATTGAAAACGTAGCCACCATTGTTATGCTTGTGTACAACTGTGTTCAACTGGTTACAAACAATGAAATATACCCTGCTAGATACACTGTTATTGTAGATAGAGATTTTTCTACAATCAAATGCAAATAATTCAACCTCTCGAATCGAAGTCCATCCCAGCCCTTCTCTCCCCCTTTCAGACTCGGAGTCTTTTAAACCCAGTTTGACTCTAAACGCTTCCAACCCAGATGATGAAAAGCAAACAGGGGATTCAATCTTCCTCCCAGTACTCTGGTGAAAACCCTGCTGATCACAACACATCAGCCTAACCTGGATCAACACACACGCACACACACGTACGCACACACACGTGCGCATACACACACACACACACACACCAGGTGCAGACACGCGTCCTCCTCAGACAGACGCACACCTCAATTTGCACGCGAGCAGGCACACACGCGGAGGAGCACAACTACAAATGCAAAAATTCAGACCGACACGACAGACAGCCGCACGCTGGCTTCAACTCTAATCTCAAAGTGTCTGATGGAGCGGGCTGCAGCAGCTGAGCATTTTACCAGACAAAAGAAAATCATTCTCTCTCTCTCTCCCTCTCTCTCTGTGTCTCTCTCTCTCCCTCTCTCTCGTTTTCCCCCCCAATTATCACCACCTGACAGCGTGAGAATCTGCCGGCTGAGCGAGTGGCATCGCCTGTATCAGGAAGCCAGTGCATGTCCAGAGGCATTAGAACCAATCTGCATGCTCTCTCATCTTTAAGTGTTAAATGATATCAGCCCTGGGGGCCTGGAGGGGTGGACGCTGACAGGGCAGGGCTGGCTCTATTCTCCACTGAATTCATGTGGAATAACAGCTACCCCACCGAGAGCTTGTCAGCAGTGGAACGGGGAGCTGGACTCAAGCTGGACCTCAGCTCCACAGGGGACACATAACAGGGTTTAGTCAACCTGCTTTGTTACAGTGATTGTCCTCCTCTCTCTTTTCCTTTCCTTTCCTTCCTTCCATCCTGGCTCGCCCTGTGCTTGTCTTTTGATGTCATCCCCCATCTCCTCCCCCCTCCTCTCAGCTCAGGTAACTGACAAGTCAATTGGGTGCCTGGCTTGCTTGTCGAGTCGTGGCAGAGGTGAGCACATGAGCACATCCTCTGGTAAAGCTCCCTCTCTCTCTCTCTCCCTCCCTCCCTCCCCTCCCTCCCTCTCACCCCCTCCCACTCTCTCTCTCTCCCTCCTTCCCCTCCCTCTCACCCCCTCCCACTCTCCCTGACTCTCCCTCCCTGTTCCCCCTCTAAGGACAGCTCACAGAGCAGGCACACTCTCTCTCCCCCCTCCAGACCCGCCGACACACAAACAGCATCGCTAATTCCCAGCGAGGGGACCAGGAGCAGGTCACGCCCCTCTGGTGGCCCTGCACACACCTGGTCATGAGCCATCCTGTTAGCGCTGCTCGCTGAAGCACAGACACTGCTGGAAGACGTGCTCACAGACCGTTCAGTAAGATGGACCGATATCACGCACACATCCACACACACACCTCCGTGTCCTGGCTCTGGCTGTTCCAGCGGGGGTTGAGGTGGCCCACGCGGGCGCTCAGCGTGGTGGACACAGCGTAGCGAGCCTCGCCCTCGTACTGGGAGATGCCGTTGTCCACCGCGTCCACCTCCTCCACAAAGTTCTCGTAGAGCTGCAATCAAGGATAACCCCTGGCTGTAACCATCCGTACAGAACCGTCCAATCCAAACACATTCTCCAAAACAACCAACATTTTCCTACATGACCTAAACACAATCCTGGTCAATACAGTCCTGCTAGTGACTCAATCCTAACACCCTGTGGGTGTTGGGGCGTTGGCCTGGCTGACAGAATGAAGAAGCGTGCGTGTGAGGGCAGACTGCCTGGCAGCAGGACCCCTTTGGATGTCTGACCTTGTCGAACAGAGCCTCCAGCTGCCTGTCCGCCTTAGGCAGGCTGGTGAGCTGGGCCAGGAGCTGCCGGCCGAAGTGCAGGTAGACCAGGCCAGCCGAGCTCAGCTTCGTCACCCACGGCTTCTCTGGGCACAGGCTGTGGAAGGTCTCCCCGAAGGTCCTGCAACACGCAGAGCAACAAGTGCCGATTAGGCTGTTGGTGTGTGTGTGTGTGAGCGTGTGTGTGCGTGGGCGTGTGGCTGAGGCAGAGAGCAAGAATTATTACCGCGTGTGTGAGCATGCAGCTGTTTGTAAACACGTTTTATACAGTTGACAAGCCAAGTGCTTTCAGCAGGACGGATCATCTAGCCAACGTTCTCCTGCAGCAACACTAGAGCGATCTCCATCTCCAGTCTGACGTTTGACTCTCCCTGTAGGAGACGACCACTCACACTGGCACGTGTGTGTGTGCGTGTGTGTGTGTGCGTGTGTGTGAGTGGGCACAGGAGAAATGTAAATACAGCCCCCCTGGGGGAAACGTCAACTGAGCGCGTGCAGAGACGTATCCGTCTCAGCCGTCGGTGAGTCGTTCAATGCAGATTTAATTGAGAGGCGTCTGTTAGGCACCAGGCATTCGCTGACTGAGTGGCATGACAGGGAACAGGGGGGTGGCGGCGGTGCCATTAGCGTACTAATTAACCCTGTTCTGGCACCCCTGTATCCATTAGCAAGACACTGAGGGATGAAGAAGGCCTGCCTGCTCAGTCACTCAGGCCCTTGGGCCCCAACACAGGCTCTGTGGCTTCGTGCTCACATGCCTCAGTGCCGCCACCACCAGTACTGAGCCAGCAGGTGCGTGCCAGACAATTAGCCTGCTAGCGTTCAAATGGCACGGCCATACTGTAACCCAGGTGATGCTTTCGGTGCGCCCATCACCCTCAGCTCTGTGGCTCTACTACTGCAGCCGCCCACTCCAACACGCATACGCAGAGTTTCCCAGCGTACCCTGGACTCCCGAGTCACACGGAGTTGACATATATAAGATGTCAGCTTCCCCCGTGAACCTGTGGGTAGGCGGGCGATGATGGGCACTAATTATCCCTTCCACCTGCTGAGGTACCAGCATCTTCACCAGCAGGTGCTTACAGGTATGACATTAGACAAGCGGACGGACAGACAGGTAGAAATTCAGACGTGCAACTAGGAGAGGAAGACAGGGAGACAGGTAGACAGGCATACATTACTGCCAAGCAGACATACAGGCAGAGACAGTTTGATAGACAGCTAGATAGATGGGCGGGCAGGGCCACTCAACATCATGTCTCGTTCAGTTGTGCAGCAAGCGGTACCTCTGGTGGTGGTCATAGCGATGTCTCTTGGGGTCAAACTCTCCTCCCACGTCCACTACTATGTCACACTTCGCCAGTTCTACGGCGTCACGGGTTCGAATTATTTCAGCATCCTGTGCAGCGATAGAAGTGCATTAGACATTAGTGAACATTAACATCTCGAGAAGACGATTTTACCATTCATTTAATGGAAATCGATGAAGGCTAAGATGGAAACATTTAGCCTCCATTTGAATTTAATTTTATATCGACCAAATTCCTGTCTGCTCCCGTCACTATAGAATGACTGGTATTAGCTAGCTACTTCACCTAAGTTAAGCAAATAATATCTTTGTCGTAGTTAATGCACGGTACCTTGTACTCCGGGAGTTGACGGAGAAAGAAACAAGCCAAAACCTCATCACAGTGAAATGTGCCGTTATGAGTGCCAATTTTAACAGTCGTCATTTTCTCTGTACGCAGCCGCTTTGGTTGATGTGACATATATCGGCTGATAGACAAAGTTTGGCTTTTTGAGAAAGCAAGTTTACAAGTGTGTAGATTTAAGAAACTGTGACGTGCAGCTGTTAAACTTCTAAATATAAGTGGAGCAATATTGGTACAAGTTTGCGCTAACATGAAAACAACCAATTCGACACTCAACTATGCACGCTGCTAAGAAGGCGGACGGCAATTTTCACCGGACCAGCGGAAATGACGTCGCTACTTCTCCCGGTGAGTGAACCGGGCCGCACATTTAAAATCAAATGTGTTATTGCTCGAGTGCGACTGGCGCTCGGTATTATACTTTTAGTAGGCATGTCATACACTATTTTCAGACATTTGTATTGTTATTTTGTGTCCCGCTATGTCGTCCGCTGCAGTCTGTTAAAACCGTCGGTTAAAACCTGTCCAAGGCTGTTCTCTAGTGGCCAATGAGAGAATAAATACTCTTTTTTCCCTACAACGTAAAGAACGCAAATTGAGGAGCCTGCAAAATAAAAAATGCGCATAGGCCCAAATTTGCTCGCTTCGTGGATCACTTCAATCGTCGAGTGGAAGAAGACACGTTTTCAAATTGTTTATGCTTACGTATTCGCTTTATATCAATAAATAAATAACAATTACCTTGTACCCCCGCCCTAAAAAAATAACAACAACAAAAAACAACAACATAAAAAATTCTGACAATATCTAGGTCACCTTGACGATAATAAGCAACGCTGAAGAGTTTCATCGGAGGGATCAATCTTCAAGGAGCAAAGGGCAATTTCAGCACCAGGAAGAGGGGGACAGCTCCCTCCCCCACTGTCGCTACGAGCACTTGGGTTTGTTGATAACACAATTAGCCAGATGGGACACGCGCAGTCGGGGAGAACGTAGCGAGCTTTAGAACCCACATATTCAAGGCTCCGAACGAATCAAATCTGGAGAATAGGAGCTATTCTTTCCTTTTATTGACGGAGCACTGTCTTTCGAAGGCAGCCCACCATCAAACCTTTACCGACACAGACATAAGGTAGGTTTACTCGTTCATTCAAGGTATTTTAGAAATCACAGCTATCTTTACTGCAGGTGACATTACATGGGCGATGTAGTTTAGCTGCTACACACGCCTGTTCTTGTTTCTATTGCTCAATGTCGGAGGAAAAGTAGGCAAGGGATGAATTATTCAACCTTCCGAGTGCTTTTACTGGGTGTCTGCGTGTATCGACAGCGTCCCAATCTGCATCCTCACCCCGTTAACATAAGTCCTACCCCTGAGTTGCAGAAGTGTCCAAAACGCCATGCTTTCCCATCCCAGTTGAATATTCTCACTACTTTGCCACTTTGATTTAGAACAAAGGAGTTATCGTTACTCTGCGGGAGGTATATTTGACCATTAATCATTATTGGACTGTCAGGGCCATACTTTGCGATGCCGGTGTTGTGCCACCAGGGGGCGCTTTGGACTCACTGCTCCAGGTCCTCGGCGTCGACTCTGGCATGTTGACAAGGTAGCCCCTTTCTTAGCGTAATGAAATCGATACGTATTGATTGGGGGGTTCCATTTTCTTGAGTGCTTGACTATTGGGTTTCATACGTTAGTTTTAAACCCCTTTTAAAGCCTCGCCTACTGCCATCCTTTTATGCCTTCCAGTTCAGCTCATCATCTACGGTTAAACTGCTTGTTTTTATTGTTCCGTGCTGCGGTTTGACCGACGTGCCAAGTGTTGCACCTTGCTGTCGTGGCAACCATCAGGCGCGTGTGCGCGTTTGAATGACGGAGAGAGAAAGAGAAAGTAGGAGGGAAAGCATGTTGATAAAAATAGACCATAGATGTCAAGGACATACATTTACTCCATTATGTGTGCATGTTAGAAATGTCTTGAGGCAGGGAGATAGTAGGCTATGCTCAGTTTCAGGACCATGGACAGTATCTGCTCAGGCCAGTTCACGCAACATCATAAAGAGCAGGGTTAGTTTGTCACCTTGTGACACAGCCAATGAAGGGAGTTAGTTGTAGGGGCTGGTTAGTTAATGGCTATGACAAAACTGGTTTAACTGTTTACTCAGCATTATTAAATGTTGTAAAACTGAATTTGAACTGCACTGTAGATGTAATGGAAAATGTATAAAGTGAGCAAGATTGGAAATTGAGCAGGGTTATTGATTGAGAGAGGGAGAATAGAAAGGAGAGAGTGAGAAGAAGAGAAAAATTAGATTAAGAGAGAAAAAAAGATCAGATAAAGAATTTGAATACAGCGTAAGACATGAACAGTTCTTTTTGTCTTGTGAAGTAGTCTAAACAGAAATGCTTTCCAGAACTGAAATGACTCATGCGTCATTAGGCAGAAATAAACAAGGGTAAGTTCACCATCCTCCCTTCATTACCTCCTGCCTCACTTCCTGGTATTGGCTCAGCTGCAGTGAGCTTCGCTCTAATTGGCCAGGGGTGGTCTGTGAAACTGTGATGTGGGGGCGGTGACAGCAAATAGCGTCACTTCTGTGATCGTCCTGCTGGTTCTATCCTACGTGAAAGCGATGAAAGCCAACCTGCCCTGGCTTGCCTTAAAAGGAAAAAGGCAAAGTGATGTTCGATCGTGGTGTCAATTAGGCAATCTTCTGAAGAGAGAAAGAGAAAGAGGGACTTAGAGAGAGGGAGAGAGAGAGAGAGAGAAAGGGAGAGAAAGTGAGAGAGAGGGAGAGAGAGAGAGGGAGGAAGAGAGCGAGGAAGAGGGAGGAAGAGAGAGAGGAAGAGAGGGAGGAAGAGAGGGAGGAAGAGAGTGAGGAAGAGAGGGAGGAAGAGAGAGAGGAAGAGAGAGGGAGGAGGGAGGAAGAGAGAGAGAGATAGGAAGAGAGGGAGGAAGAGAGAGAGGGAGGAAGAGAGAGAGAGAGGAAGAGAGGGTGAGAGGGAGGAAGAGAGAGAGCACTACTAATGTTAATATGACTGTTTCAAATACCCCTTGTTTAAACTGATGGTGTCAACTGCTTATTCCTCATACTCATAACTGACTTTAGATATTTTGATTTTTTAGAGTTAAAAGGAAAATCATAACATATTAGTATGTCATATCTGTAGACTATGAATTCAACCTTACAGGTTTGGAACATTTGGTGATAATGACATGGGAACTGGAATCACTCCTCTATTGGACTGACTGGCAAGACCCGGTGACTCATTAAGAATCTAATTGATCAAATTGTTGAGGGGGCGCGTTTCGTATTGCACCTTTGAGGATATTATAGACTGTATGTTCCTTGTTTGATGTATAACACAATATATCATAATATGGATTTTTTTTTGGGTGTAGCTGATGTGGCAATATTTCAGTCCAGACTCTTTGGAACATTATAATGATTTGTTTTCTCCATTTGCTATAAGATGCACTTTACTCCAGTCAGCACCTCAAGGACTACAACAATAGCCTTTAAGTCATTAGCACTCAATCCTTGACAGCTAGCTGCTAGCATGCTGCATGCAGCAGCTGTCTGGCTGCAGGGTGTGGGGGTTAGGTTAGGGACTCAGGGGTTTAAATGGGGAGGGGGGGGGGCAGGCGTGGTGAGTCTAATTTGTAATTATAATCTTGAGCTCTTCCTCATCTCATCTCCTCCATGGACATGTCCGTAGTGGCCCAGGAGGTACCGTCCCCAAAGGACATTTAGAGTGCAGCCGGTGCTGAAGTATATGATGAAGGACAGTATCCTCACATCCTTACGCATCTTCGACATGATCCTAGATCAGTTTGAATGTCGTAGAACAGCCAATGAGAACGGCCATTCTCTTTTGGAGGACATTGGGGCTCTACAATAGACCCATGGCATAATGTCACATTCTCTCTTCTCTCTCTTTTTCTCTCCCTCCTCTCTCTCTCTCTCTCTCTCTCTCTCTCACTTACTCACTCGCTGACAATATCTACCTATGTCTTGCTATCTCTCTCTCTCTCTCTTTCTCACAATTTACCTGTTTCGCTTTCTTTCTCACTCGCTCACAATCTACCAATGCCCCTGTTTCCTCTTTTTATTTTCCTCTCTCTCTTTCACAGAATCTACCTATGTCTCTCTCTAGTCTCTCTCTCTCTCTCTCTCTCTCTCTCCTTCATTAGAATGCAGGGAGCGTCTTCTCTGCTGTGAGTCACTCACTCCTCCAGTCAGCTTCTAATATTGCGCCTCTGACTTCACACTGGCCAACCGAGGATTCAGTTTCCACGGAAACGTAGTCCAGGCCACACCTCCCCCAAACCCCCGTCAATCCTCCTCCTCCCCCTTCCCGCCACATACCATGTGACTTTCAGGAAGACATCGGCAGACTGGTTTATATTCATTAACCCCCGCCTGCCTTGGATCACGCCATGGGCTCCTCAAGGCCAGATTTTCATCTCAGCAGCATCATCAAAGAACATCAAAGAGCGTTCCTGTACTACGAAAATAACATGGAATATTTTCTGGCACACTGCGTATGTAATGTTCTTGACTAACCCTAATCCATTAATACCACTGAGAGTCTCATCGACGGGCAGTTTTACAGTTATTTACAGTTATACGCCACTTTCATGCTTTATTGCAAGGTCCACTGATGCCAATAAAATAAAGATAATTTTATTATTTAATAATCTATCTGTGAATTAAATGAGAGAATACGTTAAAACACTAGCCAGCTCCTGTTAGAAGTGAAGTGATACCATAGCACAGCTGTCACAGGCGATGAGCCCTGAAGTTGGACTGCTGAGATAGAGGGATGTGGTGGAAGGAAGGGATGGAGGGATGTGGTGGAAGGAAGGGATGGAGGGATGTGGTGGAAGGAAGGGGTGGAGGGATTTGGTGGGAGTAAGGGATGGAGGGATGTGGTGGAAGGAAGGGATGGAGGGATGTGGTGGAAGGAAGGGATGGAGGGATTTGGTGGGAGTAAGGGATGGAGGGATGAGATGGAGCGAAGGGATGGAGGGATGAGATGGGGAGAAGGGATGGAGGGATGAGATGGAGGAGTGGGATGGAGGGATGAGATGGAGGAGTGGGATAGGGGGTATGTTTAGGTCTATGCTTATTATGGGATGGAAAGATAAAACCTGAAGTCCGGTGGTGATCTCACCTTAATATTGCCTCATGCAATACTGAACCCCCCTTCCTCCCTGGGGTAGCCATAGTGTGTGTGTGTGTGTGTGTGTGTGTGTGTGACGTGTTGTGTGTGTGTGTGTGGTGTGCCCCAGAATGTGTGTGTGGTGGTGTTGTGTATGTGCTTTGTTGTATGTAGTGTGATCGCCTTGGTGTATTGCACCGTGTGAAAGAAAGTATGAATGAAATCTCTTCCTAAGTTGGAGACAGGAGATGAGGTCATACGTGAAAGTAGGGAAAATCCATCCTAGTTGGCGCCATTCAAGAAACAGTTCCTGAACAACACTGATGACATGGATTGAGTAGCAGCAAGACTGATGACAGTGCCGTATGTCTCTGACTACAAGTCACAAAGATGAGCAAACACGCGGCTCTTTTAAATAGCCACTTTCGTTGCCGTACACATTCATTATTTGCTGTCTTTCTTTGGACTCTTTGAAAACCACAGCAAATCCCAGAGAATCAGAGCACCCACTCGTGTTGTGTTTGGTCATTGTTCGGTTCCTCATGTGAGGGTTGGTTAATGGGATCTCATTCAGGTTGTCGGTGGGCGGAGATGCGAGAAAGAATGGCAGGAGAGGCTCTCCAGGAGCCCGGCTTAATCAACTCTCCAGGGAGGCAGCTGCCACAGCAAGGCTGACCCCCACACCCCCACACACCCCTCCACACACCCCCTACAACCCCCCTACAACCCCCACACACCCCTCTACAACCCCCACACCCCAGGGCCTCCGCCTCCCCCAGGCCCCCTCCATCCTTCATCCACCCACATTCCCCACCCCCAGATCCTTTACCCAAAATCTCTACGCCTACCTCCCCCTCTCCCCCCACCCTCCTGGCTGCACTGCCTACCCCTGCTAACCCTCCCCTGCCTATCCTGCTTGTGGACCACCTGGCTCCAAAAAGTCCCCCATCCAAAAACCCCTCCAAATTTTTTTTTTTTTTTTCCTTTGCCCCCCCCCCCCACCCCCATCCCCCCAAATCCCTCCTGGGCTCCCTCCACCCCCCTCCTCCCCTTACCTCCTTCCACCCTCCCCTCCCTCCTCCACCACACACACCCTCTCCTTACCTCCCCTTGTCGACACCCTCTCCTTTCCCCTCAAAATTACACTGACAATCTGGCTTCTCCCTCAACACCAAGCCCCCTTGTGTTCCTCTACAGCTATTGGCTAAGCCCCTGGCCGCATGCCATTGCTCTGTAAACAAATCAACAACGGGACCAAAGCCCCAAAGCTCTCCTGCAGGATTGCGAGACACAACGAGGCCTAATGCTCATCTTCTCCAGCCATCAGCGGTCCTAACGCAGGACACCTTCATGCAGGATGACCTAACAGCATTCCCCTAAGATAGCTGGCAGTCAGGCTATAGTCTGTATCAACGAACAGTCCATTTATATCGGAATGCAAAGAATTCTGTCCATGACAAGGAGATTACAAATGTCGTGTTTTCCGTGTCCATGGAAACTGTATGCATGGGTATACTCTGCATATGCGTACAGCCACTCAGGAGAGGGAGACTGGCAGGGTGATGTCATCATCCAGGGACAGGGCTGGGCTCAGGCTAGGCACTGGCTGGGGCCCGGCCTCCCTCTCAGGCAGGGAATCACCCTGGAACCAGATAAATAAATTAGAGATGTGAGGCGCGTGGACAGACTGCAACTGAAAATAGAACCGTGTGAACATGGACTGTTATGTACTGTGAAGGTGAGGAGGACGGATGCAGTGATAGCAGCGATGGCGGCCAGCAATGTCTCGTTGGAACCGTATTTCGGAGGGAACCGGTATAAAGACGTCTCTGGTTTTCGGACACTCAAAGTCTGACACCCAGGGAGAGGCAGAGATTGAGTGTGCTGTAGACTGCATGTGGTCTTGTGTCTCTGATGTCTGTGGCCTAGTTTGTGGGGTTTCCCCTCGTCTGAGAGCAGGAGAATGATGTCACCCTAATGCTCTAAGCTGTGGGTGTTGGGGGGGGGTTAATCTGAGACAAGGCTTGGATTTGGCATTAGGATCCAATAAGGGGCACATACAACCGTTTTACACAAACAGACAGAACCTGCTGAAACAGTCGGATTAGTAGATTTGTGGCACGCCCCTCCCCCTCTCTTGCTGTGAAAATCCCGACAAGTTCTGTTCAAAACTCTCACTTGACATCAACTCCAGCTAACTCAAGTTGCTTCACGAAATCTTTTCTTTTTTTACAACTTTCTCATGACCCGCTTACCGCTGTTGAATATGATTCATGTTGTAAAACGTGTTTGTCTAACACACATTTCTAATTAAAACGGGGACAAAGATGGAGAGGGTTGTTGTGTTAAATTAAAACAACAAAATCATCCTTTAGGCTTCTGCTATCGGTGCTTTATGGTTTCCGCAACATCTGGACTGGTCTCTCCCAGAAAGGTTGCGCGCGTCGGTGAGATCACTAGTAGACGGTGCTTCCACGCGACAGACGGGCCAAGGACAGAGATTACATCCCAATTATAATCGATAGAGAGTGTGTGTTAATAGGGATGAAGAGATTTGCCCGCTGTCCGGCCTTAATGCCGCATTCTTTGGGGATGACATCATTTTCATAACCTCACACTGGCTGATCCCCGGTGGAGCCACAAATAAACCCGTTACCTGCCGGCTGCAAGCCGATATTCGTTGTCAAGTCTACTTGGACAGAACTCGTCACGGCACAACTATCTCCTGATAGGCGAGCATCAAAGTAGCGCTATCCCGCCCTCACTCCGTACGCCAGATCAGCAGCATCACTCCGCCTCCCCTCCGTTGCAGTAAAGGTGAGACGCTCCGCGATATAAAACCACCGGGGCCTCAGAGAATCGTCAGCCACGACACACGCGCGCCCCCCTCACATGCGGACGGAAGGATATACTCGTGCAGATGTAGACATTGATGGAGAATATTAAGAGATTGTTTTGGAATACACGCTCAGGACCTCCGTCGCTTATAGTAGCCTTCATGCAGTGAGTGCAGCGTGCAGACTTGGATACGCGCGGTGACACTGATTATATAAACAAAACCAAAGGAGCATAGTAATTGTACTGTTTCAAGACTGTTGTGTCAAGAACAATTTCTATTAACAGCAGGAAACAAGTTAATATCTGTATTCAACAATAATGGAGTTTGAGACTTGATTTGGAGTAACACAACACCGCTTCAGGTAGGCTATTTACAAACACTGGATTTTGACTTAACTACAATGTCAACGCACATGACCATATTCGACTTTTTGTTACACTTCTTCGCGAATGCTTTGCGGTGTGAACGATTCTGAGAACCTCTAGCCCGTAATACTGCTTAGACGCACCGAAGCGTGGATGGGAGATGCGCATGCTGACGCTCACGCGGCTGTTCGGAGTGCGGCGTATTTACGGCCACGGGCTGGTAGTCACCCCTTCTGCTGTTGTTATAAAACTGCAGCTGATGCCCCCTATTACTGGCAATGGCTGTTAGCGAGAAAACCAGTCACATGAAAATGATTGGTGGGATTATTCAACGAAGGGAGTTTCAGAGGAGAGGTTTCTCATCACGAATCAGCGTGCCATAGAATACAAATGTTGTGGTCTTCATTGTCCTCCCCCGTGTCAAGAATAAAGCGCATGTGAAGGGACAGTGTTCTCGCGGTCTATTTTGATTCTCATAAAATCAATTTGTCCGAGTTACTGGCTCGAGGATTTGGTTTTACATCACGCAAGCAAGATGGAGACTGCATCAATTATTACTGAACTTGGTAACACATGGGGCAGAGTGGCAGCTCATCAGATCACTCCACGTCCGTCGTTTCGCTGATTACAGGGCATCTAACTATCACTGAGTGGATTTTACACGGCTGAAATAAGATAGAAACAATTAGGTAACTGAAGTACCACCAGTGGCCAGCGAAGCTACAGTTAAGCTACAGTAGACGGCAGTAGCAGCTGTAAACTCATTTACTCAGATCCGTCGCTGCCTTTTTTTTAAACCTCAGCCTCACAGTCAGTCAGGCTGGTATAGGCTCTGCGTATCGTGCCAAACACGGTGCTAATTATGTTGAGATGGAGACAGGGGGTGTCTGTGGTTGTTATGGTTGTGCATAGCTGTTTTCTACAGAAAGAGGATGCATGATGTGGAGAGAGGTGACTCTGAAACCTTGTTGTCTAAAAGCAGGGTCTTGACGGAAATGTTTATGCAAATATGAAAGAAGAAATGCGTGTGTTGCTGGTTGGATGTTCTTTGGTTCCCACCATGCTGTGTCGTAACAACTTATCCTCCCCTTCCACCCGTGTCCCCCAGGCCCTGGCCCCAGTCCAGCCCCACTAAGGCTCCCCATCCCTGGCTGGATCAGGTGATAACCGCCTCCTCATGGCCCTCATCCACGAGCCCCGTGCCCCCTCCCCCTCCCTCTCCGGCTTCACCTCCCCGCTGTCCGAGCCGCCCTCCATCCGCCGCCTGGACGCCGACACCCCCGCCTGCACCCCCGAGATGGACCTGACGCCCACCCAGTGCGTGCTCCGGAACGTGCTCTCCATCCACACGGGGGCCGCCCCGGAGCCAGAGGGGGGCGGGGGCGGAGGAGGAGGAGGAGGAGGGGGGCACACGTGCAGGCACAGCCCCACGCCGAGCGAGGAGCAGCAGGAGCACTTTGCCAACAGCGTCCTGAAGCTGCATGAGAGCGACGGAGGCACGACCCCGGGCAGGGGCGAGGGCGAGGGGCAGGACGCGGAGGCCGGGGCGGTCCGGAGCCAGGCGATGGACGCCAGGCTGCAGTGCCAGTCTGGAGGGGGCTTCCTGGAGGGGCTGTTTGGCTGCCTGAGGCCTGTCTGGACCATGATTGGCAAGGCCTACTCCACCGAACACAAACACAACCTGGAAGGTGAGCCAGAATCAAAGCAGGGGCAGTTTCAGGATGGGCGGGGGGTGTTGACGGCGGTAGCGGGTTGGTTGGACGGTGAGGGTGGCTGGGGAGGTGGGTGGTGTGGAGGGTGGGTGGGAAGAAAGGGAAGTGAGTGACGGGATGGCAGAATCAAAGAGAAAGGATAACAGAGAGAGTAGTGCCACTCCATGTGACAGTGTGAAAGGCTTTAAAGTGCAGGTCTGCGTGGCCAAAGAACCTGTTAGCGCCGCTCCAAATTGCGGAGCTTTGATATGCTAATTGTATCCCCGTACCATTATGTGTAATTATATCAACAACCCGTTACAAATGAGATATCTCACACAAAGGAAGACGTTGTAAACAAACACTCGTCCGCTAGCTGGTGTTAGCTAACCGCGCTACCTGGTGCCTCTGCTGGGCCTCCCTGTGGCTCTGGCCATCCCTCCCCCCTTCAGAGAGAGAGAGAGAGAGAGAGAGAGAGAGAGCGATCTCCCAGTGACGCGCTGCTGTTTGTGTGTGCAGACGCTACAATGGGCCCAATTCCCCCAGGACCCCTCCACCAGGCCTGCCTCATGCGTTATTCATAACCACGGACTGACCCTGCCCCTCTCATCACTACAATCACACACAGACTCACACACACAGACACACACACACATTTAAACACACTGTACCGTTCATCTTTATTAAGCGACACACACGTAGATCCTCTCGTGCATAGCCACACAATCAAACACGCGCCCCACGCACCTCTCATCTCTATTAGAAAGATGCTCGCGCGCGGAGACACACACATGCTCACTCGCTTACTCACCCACGCACACGCGCACACGCATGCACACACACACAACACACACACACACACACACACACACTCTATCTTCACAGACCAAACAGCCTGTCTGGCACAAGCTGGCAGCATCAGGGGAGGACCGGAGCCTCCTGTTTTCCTTCACCTCTCTGTCTCTACCTCTCTGATATTTTACCATGCATTTGACTCCCCCTTCCTCCTCCCACCCACCTTTCCTCCTCCCACCATCCCCTCTCTCCTCTCCACCCACCCCTCCTCTCCTTCCACCCCATCCACTCCCTCCTCCCCATCCTCACCTCCCCGCTTCTCCTTCTCCTCTCCACCCATCCCAGCTCTCCTCTCCACCCATCCCTCCTTTCCTCTCCACCCATCCCTTCTCTCTACCCATCCTCCCTCTCCTCTCCACCCATCCCTCCTTTCCACCCATCCCTCCTCTCCCCTCCTCTCCTCTCCACCCACCCCTCCCCTCCTCTCTTCTCCACCCATCCCTCCTCTCCTCTCCACCCACCCCCCACTCCCTTTTATCAGGTCCTTTCATCCCATCACAGTCTTTTGCTCCTGTGTGTTTCCTCTCAGAAAGACAGAGGCTGACTGGCTGTGTAACAGAACATTGCTACAACTGTGGATCATGATGACGTTTTGTAGTTTTGCAGACCTGGTCTGACTGGATGGGTGATTCAGGCTAGTACAGATCCAACCTTTCCTCCTTGACTGTGGGGACGGTAAACCATCTTAAAAAATCCCCCAAATGTTCATTTCATAAGCTTTGTTAACGCGGGATCGGGCTCCGGGAAAAGAAAAGGATTACGATTGAATTGAAACGCAAGGGATTTTGATTCCCTTCAAGGTGGGAATGTTTAACAGACTCCTGATGGGGCCAAAGTATTCCCTAATCAATCACTGTACTGTACAGCACACAAGCTCATCAATAATGTATGGCATGCTGGTTAATATGATGAATTCAGCCCAGAAACAGGTCTGCAAGTTAAAGGATATTATCCCATCTTAGCCAAGGCAGCCGCACCACGCTAGCCTCTATTAGCTGTCTGTCTCCCCAGCTTTCCTGCCCCTCTCACCCCTTCCCCGGGGATGTCTCCCCCCTGCTCCTCCCCCCCATCCTCCACTTCCACATTAGCCTCCCAAATCCCCACCTCCCCCCGCCTCCCCCCGCCCGGCCCCCAACAGAGCGGAGGGGTCCTGTTACAGAGCAGCTCCACAATAGAGATAAGCAGGATTTAGGGCTGGGTGCGTATTACACATGGCAGATTACATTTCTCTGTCTGTCTGTGTGCGCTCGAGTCTGGGGCTGAGGTGAGGTTCAAGTGTGGTGCATGCACACACACACACGCACACACACATACATACACGCATACACACACACACATACACGCTCACTTACACATACATGTACACAAGTAAGCATGTGTTAAAATGGCCGTTTCTCTCTCAGGTTGCATCTGCCACCAGGACACACAGTTCATGCATATTCATGCTGGTTAGTGTTAGTTATTACTGCATCTGCTTCTAAGCCTAATAAAGGGTCGACAACAAAAGAAAATAACAATTCATAATTAATTAATCATCCGATTAGCTCAGCTCCCAGTAAATGCATCTTAGGCCAACACAAATCCTTTCTCATGTCTCTCTATTCCTCTCTCTCTTCCTTTCTCTCATCCTCTCTCTCTTCCACTCTCTACCCCTCTCTCTCTTCTCCTCCCCCCCTGGGTCATTTAGTCTCTGACATGTCATCTTTCCCTCTGTCTCTCTCTCTCTCTTTCTTCTTCTATCTCTTCCTTTCTCTCATCCTCTCTCTCTTCCACTCTCTCTACCCCCCTCTCTCTCTTCTCCTCCCCCTCTGGGTCATTTTGTCTCTGACATGTCGCTTTCCTCTCTCCCCCCTCCTCCTCCCCAGAGCTGTGGGAGGTTCCGTTCGAGGAGATCTCTGACCTGCAGTGGGTGGGCAGCGGGGCGCAGGGCGCCGTCTTCCTGGGGAAGTTCCACGGCGAGGACGTGGCGGTGAAGAAAGTGCGCGATCTCAAGGAGACGGACATCAAGCACCTCCGCAAACTAAAACACCCCAACATCATCACCTTCAAGTGAGGATCTGCATTCATTCCAACGCAGTTTTCTATTTATAATTCTAGGAGAACAGTCATTCCAAAGATGCCTTTTTTCTTTAGTTCCACTCAAAAGCTCTCCACAAAATTGTTAATTATTAATTGTGTTTCCCGTAAGAACTAAATTAACCTTTTTATTTCTATGAAGCGTTTTTCTGCAGAGGGTTTTGTCCCAGGAACTACTAAAGAACGTGTCTATTTATATATTCTAGAACCTTCTCTCGATTCTGTGCGTTCTTCTAACTCTGGGCTGTTTTTGGTTGTCCCTCCAGGGGCATCTGCACCCAGGCCCCGTGTTACTGCATCCTGATGGAGTACTGTGCCCAGGGACAGCTGTACGAGGTGCTGCGGGCTGGCCGCAAGATCACCCCCTCCCTGCTCATGGAGTGGTCCATGGGCATCGCAGGGGGCATGAACTACCTGCACCTTCACAAGATCATCCACAGGGACCTCAAGTCTCCCAAGTGAGTCGCAACTGCAGGACCACACAGTGCAAGGTGCTGTGGTGGTCTGTGCTTTACCATACTGTACTGTATGGTACTTTACAGTACTGTGCTGTACTGTACTGTACCATACTGTACGGTATGGTTCTGTACCGCACTGTACTGTACCGTATGGTACTTTACCGTACTGTGCTATACTGTACCGTGCAGTACTATACCGTACTTTACTGTGGTAAACTATACTATACTCTACAGTATTGTTCTTTCAGTACAGAAAACGTTTGTGTTCCTTTAGTATAGAAAACCTTTCCTATACTATATTACACCTTACTATAGTCTACAATATCACACTATGTTATACTATACTCCAGAGTATGACACTATACTATACCATACTACCTTCTAGCGTAGCCTCTTCAGTGTCCTGTGTTAGACACCATGTTTATTCCATCCTTGTGCTTCCTTCACAGCATGCTGATCACGTATGACGACGCGGTGAAGATCTCCGACTTCGGAACGTCCAAGGAGCTGAGCGACAAGAGCACCAAGATGTCGTTCGCCGGGACGGTGGCCTGGATGGCTCCGGAGGTCATACGCAACGAGCCAGTCTCTGAAAAGGTTGACATCTGGTAAGAGACCGCACACTGGGGGACTCGCTGGGTCATACAAACATGTACACACACACGCGCGCGGACACACACACTGTACATTGTGTAATGTCATTTTCCCTCATGGTTTATATAATCTGTCATTATATCAACATTTGATCCTATTAGTTATATTCTGCACTATACACTACAGTACGCTATATTACGTCTAGATAGTCTATTATGCGAGTTCTGTGGACAGGTGGTCGAAGTTGCACGAAATCGTTATACTTGCTAGCGTACGCAATTAGAATGGAGCAGCCGTTAGCGACTAGCGGCCCATCTCTCTGTCTTCTTTCTCTCTCTCTCTCTTTTCTCTTCTCTCGGTTCTAGTTTTCTTCATCCCTCCTATCATGATTGATCCCTTCCTATATACTTTTTCTCTCTCTGGATCTCTGTTTTACTTCTCTCTCTCTCTCTCTCTCTCTCTCTTCTCTCTTCCTATCTCCTATCCCCCTTCTCAGTCCCATCTCCATCGCTCTCCTGCAAAAGGAATGCTGCTTAATTTAATAATTGATAGGCCAGATGCTGGAGCTGTACAGAGACAGAACATCCATTCCAGACCAGACCTGTTCTCTGTCCCGGGGCCAGGCCTGTGCTGGCACAGAGCATCACAGGGGCCAGGCCTGTGCTGGCACAGAGCATCACAGGGGCCAGGCTGGTGTTAGTCCAGAGCATCATAGAGATCAGGCCTGTGTTGGCACAGAGCATCACAGGGGCCAGGCCTGTGCTGGCACAGAGCATCACAGGGGCCAGGCCTGTGCTGGCACAGAGCATCACAGGGGCCAGGCCGGTGTTGGCACAGAGCATCACAGGGGCCAGGCCTGTGTTAGCAGATAGAGCATCATGAAGGCCAGGCCTGTGTTAGCAGATAGAGCATCATGAAGGCCAGGCCTGTGTTAGCAGATAGAGCATCATGGAGGCCAGGCCTGTGTTAGCAGATAGAGCATCGTGGGGGCCAGGCCTGTGTTAGCAGATAGAGCATCATGAAGGCCAGGCCTGTGTTAGCCCCCAGGAGCAGATTCTGGTTCACATCACTCAGGCCTCCTATTGGATCCAGGTCCCTTTTGTACCCCTGTTCTTCCCTCTGTTCGCACTCCCCGCTCTCGCTTTCTCCTGCCCCTCTCCTCACTCCCCGCTCTCGCTTTCTCCTGCCCCTCTCCTCACTCCCCGCTCTTGCTTTCTCCTGCCCCTCTCTCCTCACTCCCCGCTCTCGCTTTCTCCTGCCCCTCTTCTCCTCACTCCCCTCTCCGCTTTTCTCCTGCCCCTCTGTCCTCACTCCCCGCTCTCGCTTTCTCCTGCCCCTCTCCTCACTCCCCGCTCTCGCTTTCTCCTGCCCCTCTCTCCTCACTCCCCGCTCTCGCTTTCTCCTGCCCCTCTCTCCTCACTCCCCGCTCTCGCTTTCTCCTGCCCCTCTCTCCTAGATGACATTTTAGAGGTATACAATAGACTTGAGAAATAATACTTTTATCTTCATCTCTCTCCTCTCTCTCGCTCTCCTCTCTCTCTCCTCTTTCTCGCTCTCCTCTTTCACACTCTCCTCTCTCTCCTCTCTCTCGCTCCTCTCTCTCACTCTTTCTTTCTTTCTCTCTCCTCTCCCCCCCCTCTGGATCATTTCCTCTCTGACATGTCGTCAAATAGATTCTGCAGATGTAATATCTTTACAAATCGCAGCAAAGCGCTCCATGAATGTGCTGCGACGCTGTGGTTCAAACACAGACATTTACGCCCGGCAGGACTCTATAAATACACGCGTACTGTAAACACAGTGTCACAAGCCCCTCTCCCTTCCGTGCAGCGCTGTTGCCTCATCAAGCTGTCTCCATAGCAACTCAGGTACCATCAACAAAAAGCCCTTCCTTAGTTACCCCTCCTGTAGTGCGGTTGCTCAGGCTCGTGGCTGGCTGCTCTTGGCTCGGAGCCAGCCTGGAGTCTAGGCGTCAGGCTGGCGAGGGCAGCACTGCCCTGGGGACCTTCACCAGAGTCTGGCCTGGCTGTCTAGGGCTCACACACAGGGGCACAACTACTGGCTGACCCCCCCATGACAAGCATGCTCCCGTAGACACACTATCGATCTCAGAATTGGTTCATTCGCTGTGTAAATCTGCACAAATACGGAGTTTTGTGTGGCAGGAAGGTGCAAACAATAACCATATAGGGATCTGAAATGAAACGTAGAGAAGTACAAGAAACTAACCATTTTTTAAATTAAACAATCTGAAGTATAAATATAAACTAGATATAAGAATAAATCTGCTCCACAGCTCACATGCAAGGACGCTATATAAGAGCTATGATGTTAGTCATTCGCAGGGTGGTTATTCATATCAGCTGCGCTACAAAAATGTTTGGAGTAATGACTCGTCCCTGTCCTGTTCTCCTCCTTCCTGTCTCTCTCTTCATCTGTCTCTCTCTCTCTCTCCGACGCCCTCTCTGTCTGTCTCTCGCCAGGTCGTTTGGTGTGGTGCTGTGGGAGATGTTGACAGGAGAGGTGCCCTACAAGGACGTAGACTCCTCAGCCATCATCTGGGGAGTAGGCAACAACAGCCTGCAGCTGCCCATCCCAGAGAGCTGTCCAGACGGCTTCAAGCTGCTGCTCAAACAGTGCTGGTGAGGAGGGAGGGGAGGGAGAGAGAAAGGGGAGGGGGGCGGGAGGAGAGGTGGGAGGCGGGGGCGATGGAGGGAGGGATGGATGAAGGGAGGGAGGGGGGTTGGAGGGAGGGAGGTGCGGAGGGACGGAGGGGCAGAGGGAGGGTGGGAGACAGAGAAAGGGGCCTGAAAGAGACCGACTAAGGGTTGGAGGGGTGAGGATGCGAGGAGGAGGAGGGAAAGAGAGGGGGATGTAGACCGTGTAGAGGTGAAGACTAGGTTAGTGGTGGAGGGGTCATGGTTGATGTGTGGGTGAGAGCTCTTTGCTTTTGTTCTAACAGGAGCTGCAAGCCCAGGAACAGGCCATCCTTCCGGCAGATCTTACTGCATTTAGACATTGCGTCTGCAGACATCATGTCCACGCCACAGGAGACCTACTTCAAATCCCAGGTGCCACCTTTTCTCCTCTGCTCTCCTCTTTTTCCCATTCTCTCATATCCTCTCCCACTCTCTCCTCCCCTCTCCTCCCCTCTCATTTCCTTGATTCCTCTCTCTCTTCGCTCTCTCCATCTCTTGCAATCTGCCTTATGCCAAGAGGGACTAGATTTATGGCCTTCTGAAGGACAAGTGCTCGTTGTGTTGGATATGTGCATGAGATTACACATGCTCCCCTGTACGAGCCCTCCCCCTCTCACACACGGACACACACACACACAGACACACACACACACAGACACACAAAGGACCATCAGTATTCATAACCTTTATACACCATACAAATCTCTGCATCTCTACCTGATTGTATCTAATAATACATACAAATAATCTTCTTCACCAATTTTTCTTTCTTTCCTTCATCCTCTCATGTTGGTCTGCTCTTGGTCACTTCTCTCCTCCACCCCCTGTCCTCCATGTAAAGTCCTCTCTTTTTTGTCCTCTGTCTCCTTCCTTCTGTCTCTCTCTCTCCTCTTAGTCTCCTGCCTTGCCCTCCTTCTCCTTTTTACCCCCCCCCCTCACTCCCCTCCAATCTCTCCATCTCTGCCTCCCATCCCCCCTCCCCTCCCTCTATATAATGGCTTTTCTTGTGACGTTAGTAAGAAGTATTTTCTGCTTGAGTCTATTGATTTCCTTAATGGGAGGGAGGGCCAGGGAGAGCCAGGGAGGCTGCAGAGAGAGGCTGCAGGGAGAGGCTGCATGAAGAGGCTGCAGGGAGAGGCTGCAGAGAGAGGCTGCATGAAGAGGCTGCAGGGAGAGGCTGCAGGGAGAGGCTGCAGAGAGAGGCTGCAGAGAGAGGCTGCAGAGAGAGGCTGCATGAATAGGCTGCAGGCAGAGGCTGCAGGGAGAGGCTGCAGGATGAGGCTGCAGGGAGAGGCTGCAGGGAGAGTTTGCAGGGAGAGGCTGCAGGGAGAGGCTGCAGAGAGAGGCTGCAGGGAGAGGCTGCAGAGAGAGGCTGCAGGGAGAGGCTGTAGAGAGATGCTGCAGGATGAGGCTGCAGAGAGAGCTTGCAGAGAGAGGCTGCAGGGAGAGGCTGCAGGGAGAGGCTGCAGGATGAGGCTGCAGGGAGAGGCTGCAGGATGAGGCTGCAGGGACAGGCTGCAGGACGAGGCTGCAGGGAGAGGCTGCAGGGAGAGTTTGCAGGACGAGGCTGCAGGGAGAGTCTGCAGGGACAGGCTGCAGGATGAGGCTTGAGAGGCCTGCAGGCGGAGGAGAGTGCTCGCAAACTCCATTAGCTTAATTAGAAGACACACACACACATACACACAAACCACTCACTCACTTTAAAACCCCATAGCAATTTGATGTGACAGACAACTGCAGTAAAGCGTCAGGGCATGGGGGAAACCGTCCACGGGGCGGTTTTAATCTCTTTCTGCTTAGTCAGCGTGTGGAGGATCTGTGTGCTTGGGTGTGGGTGTGCGTACGTGCTTCTGGGTGTGCTTTTCTGTGTGGGGCTGCTCATCTAGAGGTTGTGACTAACCTGTATTCCTGGCCCAGGCGGAGTGGCGTGGGGAGGTGAAGCAGCACTTTGAGAAGATCAAGTCCGAGGGCACCTGCATCCACAGACTGGATGAAGACCTGCTGGTCCGACGCAGGGAGGAGCTCAGGTGAGGCACTGACTGACTGAGACAGACAGACAGACAGGCAGAGAAACCGACAGACAGACACAGACAGACAGACAGACAGACAGACAGACAGACAGACAGACAGACAGACAGAGAAACCGATAGACAAACACAGACAGACTGAGACAAACAGGCAGGCAGGCAGGCAGGCAGGTACTCAGACCCACTGACTAACTAACTGACTGACTGACTGACTGACCGACAATGACACATTGACTGCATGACTGGCTGACTGCTTGCCACACAGACAGACCCAGGTTCACGGACTGACTGACTGACTGACTGACTGACTGACAGACAGATGCACACTTCTTATACCAGCCTGTGTTTGTCTCCTGGCAGACATGCCCTGGACATCCGAGAGCACTATGAGAGGAAACTGGAGAGAGCCAACAACCTGTACATGGAGCTGAACGCCGTCATGCTCCAGCTTGAGCTGAAGGAGAAGGAGCTGCTCAAGTACGACTACACGTCCCACAATGCACTTCAGTTTGCAGTTGTTTGTGGCTTTGGAGTTGGAAGGGTTTAGTGAAGGATTGTAGGATTTAGTAAAGCAGGAATTCAGTATGTGTCGTACAGAGAGAGATTGTTTCGTTGTTGATCTGTAACGCCTCTCTTACTCTAACAATAATCCAAACCTACACATAAACCTAGAATATTCCAATATGCAACAAAGGTTACTGTGGTCATTGCTTACATTCGCTGTGGGTGTGTGTGTGTGTGTCAGGAGGGAGCAGTCTCTGGATAAGAAGCACCCTGGCTGCTTTAACAAGCTCTCCAGACAGACGGGGAACTCCAGCTCCATGGAAAAACTTATCAAGAAGCGCAACGTTCCCCAGAAGCTTCCTTCCCACAGCAAGAGGTGAGAGAGACACCTCACCGGAGGTGTCACACGAGGAGATCCGCACCCACCGTCAGCTACTGATGACTGTCTCTCCTGAGGTGACAGATGGCCTCACTCCCTTCTCTAATGTCTCATTATCTCTGCTCCCTGTGCCTGTAGACCAGACCTGCTCAAGTCAGAGGTGATCTTACCCAAGCTGGACTCCTCCATGACCCAGGTGACCATCCCCTCCTGCCCCACCAGGGGCTCCACGTCCCCTGGCCGCTCTCGCAGGGCCAAGCCCCGCTACCGCAAGGCCGGCAAGGGCAGCAGTGGCGACTTGGCGGGCCTGAAGGCTGCCTTATCCTCCACCCTCTTCTCCTCCACCACCACCACCACCACCTCCCTGCCCAGTAAGCAGCACCTGGACCCCAGCGCGGCCCTCCGGGGCCTCCAGCACGACCTGCTGCTGAAGAAGATGTCCTCCTCCAGTCCGGACCTCATCTCCACCACGCTGGAAGCGGAGGGGCGCAGGAAGGGCCACGCTGCCGGCCTGGAGAGGGGGGGAAGCCAGAGCGCCTCGGCCGGCTTGGGAGGAAGGGGCACGGGCGCCGGGGACAGCGCCGACGTGGGGGGAGGCGTTGACGACCAGGCGGAGACGCCGCCGCGCAGTGACACGCCCAGCGAAGACGCCGTCTCCATCCCGTTCTCCAGCAGTCCTGACTCCCCCTGCGGGAGGGGGGCGGCAGCGGGGCGCGGGGCGGGGCTGGGGGGCCCCCGGCTGCCCCAGGAGGCAGAGGAAAAGGAGGAGGGGACAGGGAGCAGTCGCTCCCCCCGGAGCCAGCGCCTCACCCCTGCAGCCCTCCTCTACAGGGCGGCCGTCACCCGGAGTCAGGTGAGACCTGGAGGCTCTCTGGAGGACTCCGACACAACCACAATCCCTGTAGCCCTCACAGTACATTTAACAGAGAAACAGAGTAACTCCACCTTTACCTAATGCTTTGGACAAGCTTTGCTTGCCGCTTGGCCATGACGATTTATGATGAGAACACTCATTCAATGTCAAATCAAGTAACAGTTCTCGAATTCTTGCATTTTCCACTCCACAAGGAGGGTCTTGTTGCCACGTCAAGCACTTTCACTGAGACCGTGCTGATGTTCTGTGTTGCACTTGACTCCACTGTTCTCTGCTCTGCTCTCCAGAGACGTGGCGTATCCTCCGAAGAGGAGGAGGGGGAGGTGGATAGCGAGGTGGAGTTGCCACGGAGACGGTAAGGGTTGCTACAGTAAATGCTAGAGATCAACTGTCTTTAATAAGACCAGTTTATTTTAGCTATGCTATTAGTCAAACTCTGCTTGAGCTCACGCAAGCAAATGCAGAACTATTCCGGTGTATTTTAAGAAGCAATTACTGTAACATTTCACTTGGTTGTAGATGAAGATATGCAGAAATATTCCAGTTGATCGCTTATCAGACGGGCCATGACCATTAAACCACAGTCACGTCAGCACAGAATCACAATTAGCTTTATTCGCCATGTAAGTTCACGCTGACAATTACTGCAGCAGGAAGGTGCGATCTGAACACATATACGAACCTGAACTGTGAAAAGTAGAAAAAGTACTCCACTACCCGACTTTGACGTGCGTTTCCTGTTGCCCTCTTCAGGCGGCCAGTCAGCATTACCAAGTGCCAGTCCCTCTCCACCTTCAGCTCCGAGAACCTGTCTGTGTCGGATGGCGAGGAGGGCAACACCACCGACCACTCCCACAGCGGCACGCCCGACGTGGTCAGCACCAACACGGACGAGCGTCTGGACGACAAGAGCGACGACCTGCTCTCCCAGGGCTCGGAGATCCCGGCCGACCCGGGGCAGGGCTCGGACGGGCTGTCGGAGAAGGAGGCGGCGCTGCGGCAGGTGAAGACCCAGCTGAACACCGGGCTGAACCACTACGAGGTGGGACCGGAGACACAGACATAGAGAGAGGGAGGGAGAGAAAGAGAGAGGGAGACTACAAAAACCAGAAAGACTGAAAGATTGAGAAAAACAGAGAAATAGATAAGCCCCGACACCAAGCACATCTAGTACACCGCACCTGTGTGGACTCCTAAGTGTGTCGCCTGCTCCCTGCTAACTTATCTTGTCCCTCACCCAGGGCCTCTATGACGACTCAGACTGTGACAGTGCTGAGCTGGACCACTCAGGGAGCGCCGAGCCCATCCGACCCCCCAACTGGTGAGGAGCTCAAGGCCAGAGAAACGTGGACCCAGCCTGACGTCCTCCAAGGGCCAGAGATACCTAGACCTCTCCTCTGACCTGTCAAGGCCACAAATACCTTGACACCCCCCCTCCAACACTCAAGACCACATCCATCTAGACTCTGTGGCCCCTCAAGGTCACATCCACCTAGAGTCTCTGGCTCCACAAAGTCACATCCACCTAGACTCTCTGGCTCCACAAGGTCACATCCACCTAGACTCTCTGGGCCCACAAGGTCACATCCACCTAGACTCTCTGGGCCCACAAGGCCACATCCACCTAGACTCTGTGGCCTCCAAGGTCACATCCACCTAATCTCTGGCTCCACAAGGTCACATCCACCTAGACTCTCTGGGCCCCCAAGGTCACATCCACCTAGAGTCTCTGGCTCCACAAGGTCACATCCACTTAGAGTCTCTAGCTCCACAAGGTCACATCCACCTACTCTCTGGGCCCACAAGGTCACATCCACCTAGACTCTCTGGGCCCACAAGGTCACATCCACCTACTCTCTGGGCCCCCAAGGTCACATCCACCTAGACTCTCTGGGCCCACAAGGTCACATCCACCAAGAGTCTCTGGCTCCACAAGGTCACATCCACCTACTCTCTGGGTCCACAAGGTCACATCCACCTAGACTCTGTGGCCCCCAAGGTCACATCCACCAAGAGTCTCTTGCTCCACAAGGTCACATCCACCAAGAGTCTCTGGCTCCACATGGTCATATCCACCTAGACTGGACCGGAGCCCAGAGCCATGCAAAAACACCTCAACTCCTTCCTCGCTGCAGTTACTGACACGGCGTCTCTGAAGGCAGAAGACACCGCTACACTACACATTCTGGTAATAAAGATTCAGTCTATTTTTCGTCCTTGTTACCGACACGTCCGCTGTTTTTACGTCAATGTCCATGAGTGTCATATATATTTACTTATCTGTGAAATGTCTCATTCACTTACGTCACTATGGAAACCCAAGAGGGTGTTGTAGCGTTCTGTTTAAGACAACAGTCTGGACGCTGGCCCAGACCTTGTTGCTTGCACTTATGTTTAAGTTGAACTGATTTCAAGTGGTTATATCGTTATGCTTTATGGATTTCCTCTCAAAAACGTTATGCACTGTTTAATTTATTATGAGGGAGATTCATTTTTCTAGTATTAGAGCTGAAATCAATGTTTACATTTATACGACTTCGTTTGTTTACACTTTTTTTTTTTGCATCAGGGATTCAGTTGTCATTTTATACAATATGTACTTTACTTGTTTTAAGATGTTTGTAAATAGATTACCTCTTATATTGTATAAGGAACAAATCTACGAGTTCAAGCGTTGAGGCTGTCAAATGAAATGGTGCTTATGTTGTCCACTAGATGACTCTGTTGAGATAAACTAAACCTTCGGACCGGGGAACGGAGAGCAATGAACAAGCAATATGGCCACCCTAAACCGATCCCCTCTCATGACCTACAGCCCGCATCGTTCACGGTATACTTGCTTTTGTAAATGACCTATTGATTTGGTGTTGCAGTTTTCCCCATAACGAAATGCAATACTGCCCAGCATTTTGGAGCAAAACTTCACCTGTGTGTGTACGGTATCACTAAAGCATGCTTGTAATATAGTAAGGGTCGTGTATATTGGCCCATGAGCAGTAAGTGTATGTGACTCAGTCCGAGGAGAATCGCCACCACAACAAACAAGAGCGCTCAACTGAACAGATGTCTGACTTCTAGGCCATGAAAGGTGGAGAGAGAAAAAAAATCGATAGCCTTTTCTGTTCTCTTTTGACGAAACCACAGCATCCCCTGTGAAGCTCGGATTGGTCACAGATGCGTGCGAACACACCCATCCGGTCGTGTTAGATCGGAGGTGAGGAAGGCTATGTGGTCGGTGGCCCGACATGACACTAGGCTGGTCTGCATCTATTAGAAGGTCTGACCCGCTAAAGAACAGTTCACCGATATTTTCAGGATCTAATGTTAAGATCCTGTTTGAATACTTGGATACATCCTTACTTTCCTTTGACAAGGTGATGCTAGATCTCGTTAAAGGAAAGTAAGGATATATATTCAAACGGGTCCCACCTGTGTGCAGACAGAACTACCTGCTACCTTCAGAGCATTATATCGACAACTGTAACTTTGATGGTGCACATTACCCAATGACTCCGTTTCCTTTCGTTTTCAGGAATACGATTGAATGCGTTTGAATAGTCGAGTAAACTGTTACAGATCTATCAGACGTCCCAAACCAAGCGGTTAACGTTGAGAGAATCTGATAGAATCAAGGATCGTCAAGGCAACTAAGCAGGTTCCGTTTTTATAAGCTACAAATTGGCAGCTTCTGTGTTCTTGATGGTTTTGTAGAATCCACGGTGTTCTTCTTTAGACAGCTCTCGATTTGTAAAGTTATCCCCCTTTGAGCATTAGGTATATGAGAGATGTGTCTCTTTCAAATAACTTTGATCTAGAATCTGTAAAATGTTGCCAACAAGCAAGACTACTGCCCTCTGCTGTCTGAGGCGTGGACGTGCATCTTTCTGGTACGCTGTCTCAAAACAACCTCCTTTGGAAATGAAATGTTTGTTTTTATATGGCATTATGTATTGTAACTGTGTACAATAAATATATTTAAGGAACAAATTAAGATGAATAAAAACCTCACTGTCTAAAACCTGATCAAAGTTGAGTCGACAGTTTGTGGCGATGGAGAGAAGAACCACTACACACCAAGAGTTGTAGTTTGAGCATTTCACATCTTTATTATTGTCTTTTTTTAACAATGTTGTGGCACCCAGGTCTACAGTTTATCCAAAACAAAAAAAAACGTGCACAAAAGTAGTTTTTTTTTTTTCTTCCTGCAAATAATAAAAATAAAATCTTACTTGAGCAAAGCAAAGAGCAGGAATCTAGTGTCAACTCATTACCCTTTCTTTGTCTAGTTTCAGTTTAATGATTCAGTTCTTAGTCTGATTCACATTTACAAACAGACCAGTCCATGTTTAGGAGTCAATCCCCCTTTGGTAGTTAAAAAAAAATATTTTCCTCCATTTAAAACAAATATTCCAACTTTTTTTTTTTTTCCAAAGTAGTATCTTTACAAAAACAGGCCCCCTCCTCTCTGGACCAGAGCCATCTGCTCACGCTTCACCCGACCCCTCCCACTCCCCCTCCCGCTCCCAGAAAAAAAAAAGTCTAAAACAAAAAAAAACTAATCACATGGGCAAAGGGGGAAGGTGGAAAAATAGGAATGACAAAAGAAAACTAAGGGTGGTTATGGTGACACGGTTAGCG
The DNA here is from genome assembly GCA_036571765.1 of Plecoglossus altivelis. Taxonomy (NCBI): domain Eukaryota; kingdom Metazoa; phylum Chordata; class Actinopteri; order Osmeriformes; family Plecoglossidae; genus Plecoglossus; species Plecoglossus altivelis. The sequence goes on from BROE01000020.1 coordinate 16,712,725, forward strand.
ATGACTCGGTTGGATGCGTTTGTCTCGTAGTGTTAGATGGGGTATGCAGCAGCCACTCTGAGACTGTATAAGCTAGCCCCCCCCCACCACCACCCCGGTGACATACTGTTCTCCCCCTTTAATAAAGAACAACGCGAAGGTGATTTAGACGATATTGTAATGGATGAATAACTTGGAGGGGGTGGGAGGAGAGGACTTGTGGTGGGTTTAGGGGTGGGAAGGGAGAGGACGGGGGGGGGGGGGGGAAACAGTGCCCATTATATTTTTTGAGGACTTTTATTTTTCCTTTTTTTTGTCTTTTCAGTTTTAAAGAAAAAAATCTGACTGTACAGACCTAAAGCAATGCCTATTCAGATTTCTCCACCTCTACTCTTTTGTGATGGTAAAGAAAGATGGGAGAGAGAGTTTTCCAGCCCAAAACAAACAAACAAACAAAAAAAAATTCTTAACGCTCCATGGACCTCCAAATAAAAAAGGGAATTAAAAACCAAATTATGAATAAAAACAACAAAATAAATAAATGCAGATCAAATTAATGGGGGATGGGGGGAGGGGTGACATGACTTCAACCAAAAAAAAAACTAAAGAAGGAAGTTTATATAACTAAAGTTGGAGAGTTGCATTGACCACTGTATGGGAGCCGATGGTAGAGGGGTTAGTGCAGTTGCAGAGTGAGATCAGTTGGCCGCCAGTCCGGTAGCCTCAGAGGAGAGCCTGGAGAGAAACGACATCGAGAGACCAGGGGGGGGGAGAGATCATAAGCCACGCTGTCGCCACAACATTCACTTCCTGTACAGAAGTCCCTCTGCCCCACAGAACACCCAGCATCCTGGTTCAGACCAGGAAGTAGCCTCTTCATTGGTGGTGGAGGCTGTGTGGGTGTGGTCAGTGAACACTGAAAAGCATTTGCAGGTTTCTGGAGCGGCTTGGACTGTAAGGATGTTTGCTTATTTTATTTTCAAAAACAACAGCATGAATTCTGGATTGAATTCAGAGTGGTACTGAAGAATCAGTTCTGGCGCATGATTGGTTTTCAACTCAAACGGGCTCTTCAGACACTTCTGACATATTGACATGGAAAAGGTGTGTTTGATATATACCTGAGGGCAGAACCGGTCTGGGAAGGGCTGGGAGGGGGACTTTAAACAGCTATCATGACTGAAATGCTTTATTACATCTAACAAGAACATCGTGTGGTGACTAGCATATAACCATGGTTACAATTCCACACGAATGAACACTTCACAATGAAAGCAGCCTACAGTTGGAACTACACACCTACGTATGGGAACTACATCTACGCTAAGGATTGGAAGAGGTGACATGTTAAATAAGGGGTGACAGCGGACTACCTGAGCTGAGAACAGGACAAAACAACAAGCTTTTAGTAAGAAGTTCAAAAGTGTCCATGCAGATTAAAACGACACAAAAATTCCCTTAGAAAGATCGGACTCAAGTGTCCTTATAGTAAATTAGACAAAACCAAGGAGTGTGACCCCAATAAACTATGGAGAGCCAGTTATATCTGGCTGTTAGCGTTAGCGTGTGGTAAAGCCACATACAAAAAGCAGGGCGTGTACAGCGTGTAGTTAGCATTCAGACACCTGCACTGTTTGCGATCCGCAAAATTCGTTAGTAAGGGGACAGCTTTCGCCTCTTGGACTTTGAGCCCAGCTCCGAGGAGAGCTTAGAGTCTGGGCTGACCGAGTGGGCGGAGTTACTGGGGGCGGAGCCACTGACTACATGGAGGGCCAGGAGGGGGAGGGGCTTGAGGCTGAGCAGACTGGAGACACAGGCGGGAGAGCTGGGGAGTGGGGAGTCAGAGGAGGAGGAAGAGGAGGAGGAGGAGGGAGGCCCAGGAGCCGACAAGGACAGAGAGATGGAGGCTGAGGGGGGCACCACACAGGAGGAGGAGGAGGAGGAGGAGGAGGAGGTAGCAGTAGAGGTAGCGGCAGGAGAGGTGGTAGTAGTAGCAGCAGTAGAGGTGCTGAGGGTCAGGTCAGGGGTCGAGGAGGAGGAGGGAAGTTTAGAGGACTCTACACTGTAGAAAGAGAGACAAGGAGAGAGAGGGACACACAGTCGGGATGGGTTACAGGGCAGGCCGGTGAGTATGGAGGGAAAGATGGAGGGGAGGGGGGGGGCAACATAGGCACACACTGATAGCAAGTCAGTGAGACTCACAAACAAAGAAATGGGTCAAACAGCTGACCATTAGAGAGAGATCTCATTGGTGGACTGAGCCTAACATCAAATGAACCGGAAAGATTAATGCTATAGCTAGCTGTGGGCTAACAAGCTAGCTGTGGGCTAACAAGCTAGCTGTGGGCTAACAAGCTAGCTGTGGGCTAACAAGCTAGCTGTGGGCTAACAGCATTAGATGGGCTTGTGTGTGTATGTGTGTGTATGAGTGTGTGTGTCTCACCTGGCGTTGATGAGGTACTCTGCCAGGCTGATGCTGGCCGGAGAGCCGGTGATGGTGACCTGCCGGTCAGCGGAGCCGTCCACTGGGTTGGCGATCTTGATCTGGGCGCCTGACATCTGACGAATCTCGTTGATCTTGGAGCCCTGGCGACCGATGATGCACCCAATCAGCTGCGGAGGAAAGAGCACGCGAGTAAACCGACCAATCGTACAATACGACCAAGTACAGAGTAAGGAGATGGAATGAGATTAAATGAAAGACACGTTGGTCACAATAGTCTTGAAGATGAATGTACCAGTGCTAGAAGCTACCAGTTAACACAGGCACTTACATCATTTGGAATGGTCATCTCGTGGGAACTAGTTTGCGCAGAGGCATCCATACCTGGAAAGAACAAACAGTTTAAACAACGCTCCCTAAAGTCCTAATTCATCTTAACCAAGTCCAGACTTTGCAAAGGACCCAAGCTACAGGTCCCAATCCAGGGCACAGACCAGCCTTAAGCTCCCAGGACCTCTGACCCACTGGACACTATGCCCTCGCCCGCAGCCCCCTCGCCCGCAGCCCCCTGAGCTCGCAGCCCCCTGAGCTCGCAGCCCCCTGAGCTCGCAGCCCCCTGAGCTCGCAGCCCCCACACCTCCACCCCTTGAACCCAGCCTACCGGTGAAGCCCTGGTTGTTGGGGGCGATGGGGAAGGGACTCTGCTGCATAGCCAGCTGGTGGAGCTTGGTGAGCTGTGGGGAGATAGAGGCAGAGGAAGACTATGAGAGCGACAGAGGGGGCGGGGGGAGGGGGAGAGGAGGGGGGAGAGACGGGACAAGAAACATGGTCAGTGCAAACGGAAAACACGACGGCTCAGTCCACACACACAGTCTTAACTGTCATGCCAGTCTCCTGCATCCTACACAGTTCTGGCTCTGAGCTGATGGCTTGTGTTTGTGGCGCTTGTGTACCCCAAAGTTATTCAGCATTGCAAGTGCAGGGGGGGGGGCATCTGCTGGAAAGCTTAGCTTGCAGTCTTCTGCCTCCCCGGACTACAGAGAGGGTGGAGACGCATGTGAGAGGCGGAGCTCTCCGACCAAACACCGGCCCACATGACCACTCAGACTGTAACCCTACACCTTGGAGAGGCAGACTCTGCCATGACAGGACTACCAGTCAGAGTACAGCCAATGCCGGTCCAAGATGTCACATGACCGGATGTGTCCTCCCCCTCCTCCGTGATGGGTGTCAGGAAGAGGAGAGGATGGGGATGGGGAGGAGGGAAAAGGAAGGCAGGGGAGTAGGAGAAGGGAGGACGGGGGAGGAGGAGGGGAGCTCATTCTTCTCTCTGTTGGGGCTCATTTCCTGGGTTGGACTTCACGTTGCCTGCCTTTCTTACTTTAGCAGCTAGCTTGGCTTGCATACAGACACGCAGCTCAACGATGGCAGGGGACAGAACATGACTGACTGTGGACATCCAAACAAACACAGCACAGCACAGCACACAAGTAGAAAGGCACGTCGACAGGGCACAGCACTGCATGGACGTGCTTTAAAAACACACGGAGGTGGGTGGGATATGACAGATGCTATCTCTAGTGCGCGCGCGTGTGTGTGCGCGCGCGTGTGTGTGTGGGGAACAGGCAGTCATGAGACGAGGAGACAGCAAGACTTACATCGGGCTGTGGAATCGCATGTTGTCCCTGAACAGCATAGGCCTGCGGAAGAAAACAGAAACATGACTAACTCAGCCCACTGATTGCCAACCATCCCTGGATGACTGCTGCCTAAACCTGCAGCCCTACATGTGGCCCATGCTTAGCCAGAATCCACCGACTAACAACAAAGCTATCTCAAATTGGAAAACACATTTTTTGCAGAGATTAAGAGTAGAACGTCCAAAATGAGAGCGACTCTGCTTTCTGCCAGGCACAGCGGGAGAGGATGGCGGTCGAGGGACACATTTCCTCTCCACAGCGGAGCCCCACAGAGAGAGAGAGAGAGAGAGAGGGAGGGACTGAACAAGAGCTCACACAGATCTCCACAGCTCATGTTGTGGCCAAAACTCGGGATACGCTTACTGCAGCATTTATCTGTCTGGTCATCTAGAACGCAGTCGAGTTTACAGACATTTGATTTGCTTGTGAAATTCAGAGCCGTGACGACGGACGACATTTTGTTAGCATGCCAGAGAACAAGCCGCTAGCTGGCTAGCTAGCCTGCGGGCAGCTGGCCCTGTCAGTACCTGGCCTCCAGCGAAGATGACAGGAGATCCGGAGGGCTTGGGCCGGTACGGGATGGTGACTCCTTTAGGGGGAGACTGCTCAGGGGAGAGAAGAGAAGGGGGAGGAGGAACACGGCAAGAGGAAGGGACAGTAGAGGTGGAAGATGAACGAGGAGAGGTGGAGATGGGGAGGAAAAAGGAGAAGCGCATTGGAGGATAGAAGATGAAGCGTAGGAAAAAGGAGATGGTAGAGAGGAAAAAAATTAAAAGAAATGGAGGAGTTTAGAAAATGGAGGACAGAGAAGGGAAAAGATGGAGGGGAATAGGATTGGATTTCACTTGAAAATGTAAAAACAGTTGAAGTTGAACAAGTCTCCTTATCCAACATGAAGCCAAACTAAAACCTCATTTGTAAAAACATGACAGGGATCCTTCACATAATAACACGTCTCGAGTCGGAAAGTCCTTTTCGTAACAAGAGGGCTGAAGGCCGAGCGCGGGCGGCCTGGAGTGATGACACAGCAGGAAGCAGACCCGCAGCAACACAGGAGTCCACTTACCTCCAGCATCACCACGCAAATCTGCTTCACGCACTCGATGATGGACTGGGGAGTGCCGGCGATGGTGATGGCTCTCTCAGTGGAGTTAGGAAGCATGTCTCCTGCCACCTGGACCTGAGCACCTGTCGACTGCACAGGAGAAGGAGGAGGGAGATCCTGTTCAACTTCATGCCTGCATGTCATTTCAAGCATGCCGATTCCTCTGTTAAGCGTAAAATACCACTGCAGTCTCACACGCCCAGCCTCCCGGAGATGTCTTGCTCTGGGTTTTTGTGGCCTGTTACTGCTCCAGCCCCAGCCCTAGCTCCAGCCCTAGCCCCATGCTAGCTCTCCCTGTCTGCATGGAAGTGTACCTCACGGATCTCTTTGATTTTGCAGCCTCCCTTCCCGATGAGAGAGCCACACTGGCTTGCAGGGACCACAATACGCAGGGTGACCGGGGGCTTGCTGGTGGCCGTGCTGTTGGTCATGGAGCTACTGATGTCCTGAGAGGGAACACAGGAGATCAAAAACAGGTCAGGATGGATCGATTTTGCGGTTCAGATGCTCTTAAGTTGGGGGAACCAAATGCTTTTTGCTGTTGCTGTGTGGTTGCTGTGCGTGTCGTAACTGGTGAACAAAGAGTGTGGCCATTAAAAGTCAGTAAAGGAAACTAACTTTTCTATGAATTAACACGAAAACGTTAAATACATGATGGTTGCATCATGGTACATTTTGATAACAGGTTTAAGTGTGTGTGATAATGAGTTTTAAGACCTATGTGAGTCATGGAAAAGATAAAGTATTGGTGGGGAAGATGACGCTCAAGTGTAGGACGTTTTAGATCTGAGTGTTTCTGAGGAGGTGTGCAACCAATGAGATGATGCTCTAGGGAGCCATGCTGGTGTGGTAACTGGGTCCTAGAGACTACCTCCTCCAGCTTTTCAATGATCATGGAGAATGCTTTGAAGATGGCAGTAGTGGGACCAGCCAGGGTGATGATCCTCTCTGGACAGTTCCCCTCAGAGATGTTGATGCGAGCACCACTCTGGAAAGGAAAAGGAGGAAGTGGGGAGAGGGGCAACGTTACATCCAACCAACCATGCCTCTAGGTTCTAGACGTAAATCATTAGCAGTCACCCAGGAACGAGAACCTTCCGTCGGTAAACTAAGAACAACACACAGCCTGACTGGCTGTCACTCTAACACAGCGTAGTACAGGCAGCTGTGTGATCGGGAGAGTAGTGTGAACTCTCACCTCCTCCCTCATCTTCTTCACAGATTCGCCTTTCTGCAGAGACAAAAGTACTGATGAGCAAAACATGGCTGACCATGTGGGACCCAGGGACAAATCGCAAAGTAGAACGAGTCATTTCAATTTCAACAGAAGAACCAGAACCAACCTTGCCAATGATGCTTCCAACTTCCTGAAATCGAAAAAAAAAGAAAAGAAATGTTGACCGATTGAAAAATTCAGTCGATTGATACGCGCCACGCAAATGAAATACAATGGGAATCCAGCTTGTTGATGTGTAGACGCGCTTCTGTACATGAAAGACGCTCTTTATCTCCGCTATGCAGACACTCACCTTTCCGTGCATAAGCAACCGGATGGTCAGGGTGACATTGAGCCCTCCTTCGATCACACCGGAGTCCATCATTACGGCTGAATGGAGATATTCTGGCTGGTAAACGCTGTTGTTGGGGGTCTTTGGTCACTAGGATGTGATCTGAGAACTGAAACCCAGAGGATGGTCAAGATCCAGGCACGAACAATTTAGGCTTCAAGTTGACTCCAACAGGGTGTCTAAAACAACTACTAACCTTATGCTTTCACCGTTTGATTTAAAACGCAGCTTGCACAAAAACGCAACACTGCGTTTGGGAAAACCCTGAACTAGTAGATTTTAAAATAACGTTACAGTGCTGAGAGACCCGGCGAGATGATTTACTTATTTAACCGATCAAAACGGCGGAGTTGTTTTGTCAGACAACTTTTAAAGATAGTGTTGTTCGGCATTGTTGATAACAGACGATGCCCGCTAAGATACTTTTGCAGCAGAATATTTTTCAGATAGTCTACTTAGCTACCTAGCTAATTCTACTTAACCGGCCAACCAAAGCAATTTTAAGATTAACAAACGAAGAAGCAAAATGCTTATTTTGCTGTTTATCCTTTATCTAGGTCAAATAAATTAAGCTAATAATGATCAATTTAGTAGCATAACGATGTAGTTCGGATCATACCCGATGTGTTATTCGGCACGCTACCCGCACTGGTGGTTAGCCGCCATAGCACAGCGTGTAGACTACGTAGCAGATCAGAGATAGCCAGAGCTAGCTAGCTGTGAATGAAGCATGTGTTTTAGCTAACATTAGCTACTTAGCAAGTATGAATGACTGCACATTTGTCATTTAACTATAGCTATGGAAATAGACGGAGAAAGTCGGATTTCTCATATTCGTCTTAATCTGAAATGTATTATTAACATTGAGACTATTCGAAACAAAAGCTATGTCGCCGGTAAGAATAACAGGGTTTTAATGTGTGTTGGCTGTTTTGCCGACTGCGTGCTCATGCGGCCTGACAATTTCGTGTGAAGCCCGTCGTTAGCCTACTAGCTAGGTAGCAAGTTAGCCCTACTACTACGACTCAAGCTAGCTAACTAGCATGTCAAACGCCGATCAATAGCATACAGTCATCAAGACAAAAATACATATAAAAAATGTACTTACCTATTCCTTATTGTAAGATATGTTCGGGGGAAGGGTGGGGTTTTAAGGGTAGAAGGGGAGAGGTTCGGGAGGGTAGAAACCCGGGGGAGAGTTTAGAAAGGATTCGGGGAAGAGGGAAGAGTGATGTGAGATCGAGCTCCACTCCTTTACACAAAGACAACAAAAAACCACAACCCCTGAACTTTCGCCTTTCACAGAACCCTCCCCCACGCGCTTCCCCCGCAGAATCCTTGGATGGGGAAAAACTGCGCCAAAGTGACTAAAATAAAGTATAAGTGTAGTATATAGAATTTAATTTAATTATGTATAAATAGAAAGTCAAACATTTTTTCCTTGATGTTAATGACTCATGTTGCAACAAATAAGCCTCTGTTTTATTTTCTGGCAATAGTGATTTTTTGTGTGTGTGTTTTTTTGTGTTTATAGACTAGAATATACTTCATTTTTTAGTAGTTAATAAAATAAAAAATAAAAAGCGTTTTTTTTTTCTTTCTCTCTGCCCCTCTCCATACTGTACAGAGGCCGGTAAAGGATCAGGAAGTAGGTTTTCTGGACTTATCCTCTGAGTGAATGACGTGACTCACAGGGCCAAGACAAGACATCCTGGTTAGGCCTGCTTCTGCAGCCAAAACCCCGCCATGTCACTCGTCACGTGATGCTTCTGCCAAACAGCAGAGGGTGCTATAATGTCGTACAAGAAAATCACCAACATGCAAACTGATCCCAGCTGTGTTTACGGTATTATATTCTGGGGGGTATGGATATGTTTATACCTGAAACAAAGCTGCAATTTGGGTTGGAGAAATGAAATAGATTAGTGGATTGAATCAAAACGTGGATTGAGTCAAACCCTCAATCAAACACAAAAACATCCAGCCTTGACATGAAACACGTCCTACTGATAAACAGGAATAGCCTAATGGTTCTGTGGATCCGGTCAGACATGGTTCATCATTTTACACTCTGTAAAATACACACTGTAGGCTCAAACACAGCTGGTGACAACAAACCAATCACAGGTGCAGACAGGCTGTATCTCTTTCTCCCTCGTCACGCACACAGACAAACATGCACTTGAGCATCTTCTGTCCCTCGCCATGTGACCAGCCCCTCAGACAGATAGATACAGGATGGCCCATCCTTATCTGTCTCTCTGCACATTTAAAGACACAGGGAGTGTGTGTCCCCGCCCCAGAAACAGACCCAGGCAGCAGAAGCGTGCACGAGAGGGATCCCGAGGAAGATAGCGCTCTGAACTGCAGCGCTTCACGCCTGTCAGACGGCCAAGGCCTCTCCGGCTCATTTTCAGCCCCCCTGCCAGACACTCCGCTAGCCAAGATGAAGAGAAGGAGGGG
>BROE01000020.1:16721993-16733737 GCA_036571765.1 Plecoglossus altivelis
GGGAGAAATTTACAGGATGGCCCGTCTTAATCTGTCTCTCTGCACTTTAAAGACACAGGGAGTGTTGTGTCCCGCCCAGAAACCAGACCCAGGCAGCAGAAGCGTTGCCCCCCCACGAAAGGAAAAAGAAAGGGGAAATCGAGAAGATAGCGCTCTGAACTGCAGAACTTCACGCCTGTCAGACGGCCAGGCATCCCGCTCATTTTAGCCCCCTGCCAGACACTCCGCTAGCCAAGATGAAGAGAAGGAGGGGATCTTAATTTACAGCTCATAAGTAGTTGTGGGCCAGCCAAAGACAGGGACTGATGCTGAAACCAGAAAAGAGGGGGGTGGAGACAGCTGAAGATCATGACCAAAAGGAGGGTGTGTGGGGGGGGGAGCAGGGGTGGGGTGGGGGGTGGGTTGGGTGGTTGGGGAGGGGCAGGGGGTGGGCGGAAGGGGGGGATGGGGAGCAGGGGGGGTAATAAAGCACATAACTGGACAGAAATGAGGGAGGGGAGGAGAGAAGTTCCAGAGGGGAGTGAGAGTACGAGAGAGGGAGAAAGAAAGAGGTAATTTGCAGGGGCTGAAGAGGGAAACAAGCAAGGGGGTAAAGAGTAGAAACAGAGAGAGGGCAGAGGAGAGAGTAGAGCAGAGGAGAGAGAGAGGAGGAGAGAGCAGAGGAGAGAGCAGAAGAGCAAGCAGAGGAGAGAGAGAGCAGGAGAGAGCAGAGGAGAGAGAGAGCAGAGGAGAGGAGAGAGAGCAGAGGAGAAAGAGAGCAGAGGAGAGAGGGCAGAAAAGAGAGAGAGAGCAGGAAAGAGTAGAGGAGAGAGAGAGAGCAGAGCAGAGGAGAGAGAGCAGAGGAGAGAGAGCAGGAGAGAGAGAAAGCAGGAGAGAGAAGAGGAGAGAGAGCAGAGGAGAGAGAGCAGAGGAGAGAGAAAGAGAGCAGAGGAGAAGGGTAGACAAAAGAAAAAGGGTGCAGTGGAGAGAGGGTCGAAGAGAGAGAGAAGCATGTGAGAGTGATTGAGAGAGAGCGACCGAGAGAGAGACCAAGAGAGAGACCGAGAGAGAAACAGAAAGAGAGACAGTTTAGAGTGTAAGTAGAATACTGTGCCCTTTTTTTCTTTCCTGCAGCAACTTCTAAGAATTTGGAGTTTCTACTGACTTGAACCTCTCTGATTAGAGCATACTATCAGGAGCTTGCAGGCTCCATATACGCACCCGCGCTCGCACACCCGTGTTCGCACGCCCGCGCACGCACACACACGCACAAACATTAAAAAAACACTCTCTTTTTCGCTCGTTTATAAATGTACCCTACAGCTGTACAGGAGATGACTTGCTTCGAGGGCAGTTGGACATAGGATCAGGAGAACATTTCTGATCAGGTAAGTTAAAGGTGTCTGTCTGTCTGTCTGTCTGTCTGTCTGTCTGTCTGTCTGTCTGTCTGTTTGTCTGTCTGTCTGTCTGTCTGTCTGTCTGTCCATCCGTCCATCTGTCTGTCTGTGAGCAGACAGACAGATGGTCTCTTGTGAGCAGTTGTCAATCATGCTGTTATTCCAATCATATATACGTTTGTGTGTTAATTTTGAAAAACAATTTCTGTGTACATAGCAGGACATTATGGAGGCTATGTAAAAAAACTATTATCTATTATCTAAGCTTCTGTACTAAACTGTATGCCCAATGAAATGTCTGCCAAATGTGTAGTAGTAGTATAAGTAGTTGTAATAGTGGTAGTAGTAGTAGTAGTTGTAATTTTGCAGTACAGTTGTTAACCTTTTCAATAACTTCGAAAAGGTTAGTTAGTTAGCCTGTACTTATATATGCTACCCATATTTTCTCATGAACCCTACTAACTGTTTCTGCCAGAACAAATATAAACACCCTGGGTTGAGCAGGGTCCTCTATCCCCCCTCCCCCCTCCTCCTCCTTCCCTACTCTGGGACGCTCACTGCTGGGTTTCATCTGACATACTTTAGACCTCTTCCTGGAGTTGCACTGATCCTCGCCCCTGTTAAGATGAACCTGTTTGTTTTTCATTCTCTGGCGCGTGTTGCCTCCAACGCTGAACCACGAGACGATGAATCCCACCCAGTGTTTGCTGTTTGACTGGGTAGAGGCTGCTGATTGGACTAGCCAGGTGTTGCTTGCTGTCGACGGGCTAGCCGGGTGTGGATAGGTGTTGCTATGTGTCGTCCTTACTGCAAGGAGAGCAGATGTTTGCGTTAAAGTCAAGCGCTGAGCACAATGAGGGATGGGGTCAGGGCAGCTGTAGTATAAAGCCGCATGCACATATGCGTCTGGATGGATGTGTGTGAGTGTGTGTGTGTGAGTGTGTGTGTGTGTGTGTCAAGGGTTAATAAAATCTGACAGTGGAGACTGACCTGCCTAGCATTCGGTCCTCCAAACACACGCACACACACACACACACACACACACACACAGGCATGCACATACACACACCGTTACTACTGCCTACTCCTCCACAGCTTATGTTGATGTTCTGTTGTGTCTCATGAGAACCTGATAAAACTCCAGATAGAAGAATGAGGAACACAAAGAGGGTTGTGCAACCGAACCTAAAAACGTTCTGGTTCTGAGAGGGAATGCCGTGTCGGTTATCCTGCACACGGACAGAGCTATCTATGCAAGAGGTCATGCCTGTCAAACTAGCGTGAACAAGGACACTTGAGATGGTGTCCCAAAGCTCTCAGCTGGGAAACCTGTGAGTGAGGGGAGGAGTGTTTGGGAGTGAATGGGTCAGTATGAGGTTAGAAGCTGCTAGGAGAGCTGTCACCTCCCATTACATTCTGTAGTATAAACCCCTTTCTGGATCCTGGATGTATGTCTGAGGTTATCCACTAACAGTGGGTGCTCTGGCCTCGGTCCAGCTAGTTTATTAACAGAGAAAGTTGGACTCTCCATGAAAAACAAGTCAGCAATGCAGGGTTGGTCTTTTCAGATCCAGGCTGGTCTCTCTGTTCAGTTCCATGCTGGTTCCCCCTTCCACCTCCAGGCCTGATGCAGCGATGGGGGTGAGGGGTTGGGGCTGGGGTGGGGGTGAGGGGCTGGGGCTGGGGCTGGGGCGGGGTGGGGGGATTGGCAGCCAAGCAGCCATGCCGGAACCCGGCTAACATCTCATGTTTGTACATGCTGATCCAGAGAAAGGAGCAGGACTTGATCCTGCAGGTATTGGGCTGTCAGTTCTGCTGTAGATGTGTGTGTGTGTGTGAGAGAGAGAGAGAGAGAGGGAGAGAGGTAGAGAGTGTGTGTGTGAGAGAAAGAGAAAGAGTGTGTGTGAGAGACAGAGAAAAAGTGTGTGTGTGAGAGAGAGCGTGTGTGAGAGAGAGAAAGAGAGAAAGAGCGTGTGTGTGAAAGAGAGAGAGAAAGAGAGGGAGTGTATGTGTGTGTGTGAGAGAGAGTGTGTTTGTGTGTGTGTAAGAGAGATAGAGAGTGTGTGTGAAACAGAGTGTGTGTGTGTGTGTATGTGTGTGTGTATGAACTCCATGGCCCAGCTCCCTACATGGAACCCCAGAGAATCTCCTTCCTCTGCTGTGTGAAGTCCTGCGTTTCTCTGGTTTCATCAAAACTTTCAGAGAAGAAAAATAAGGACAGTGTGTCAGAGGAAGTTTGAGAAATCAGTGTGTGTGTGTGCGTGAGTGTGTGTTTGACATGTAAATGTGCCTGTGGTGAGTGTTTGTGGACGGTGGTCTGCCGTGTGTGTAACTCGTATTTATACCGTGCCAAGTTGCGATGTGTGCAGATGTGTCCAGAGGGAATCAAACCCAGTTTCCTGCTTGGTAGACAGAGACAAGACACCACTTGTTGTCCCAGGGTGGCATTAGCTCTTACAAGGTCCGACTAAGGAACGTCTACCACACTGGCAAGGAAAAGCTGGTGATGATGGATCGAGTGAGAGACAAAGAGGAACAGATACCTAAATGTTTGAACACACATCTGTTGCAACAGCTACAGTCATATTACCTGCACCCCACCAAGCTGGATACAAACAATCTCTCTTCATCTCTGTCCTCCTCCTTTCACAACATCTTCATGAGTCACTTCTCTCAAACCTCACCCTCTTCTCACACTCCATTCCTTCTCCTGCCACTCCTCGTCCTCCTCCTTTCACGTCCCTCTCTGCTAGATCGATCGTGCCAACCAGACCCTCAGTTTGTCCCTCCAAGGCCACCGTAGAGTGGTTCAGGATGCCCACAGCCTTTTAAGCGCTGCTCTGGGATCAGCCTGTCCTCTTCTGCCCCGCACCTGGTGGTTGGAAGAAGCCCCAGAGTTTGACCCTACACCAGGGGCCAGCTGGCCCCTCTCTAGGGGGAAGCTTGTGTTATTGGAAGATTCCCATGGTCTCTCAGCTACACACACAAGCACACACATTCCCAGATGCTGACAAACAACCCTATGCACACGCGCGGCCACACGCGTCTCTCTCTGCAAACAGGAAGCAGGCACCAAAAGCTCTGGGACCCATTAAAACAAAACAAAATAAGAACAGAGGAGACAGAGACATAGACAGAGAGAGAGAGAGAGAGAGAGAGAGAGAGCAGTTTGATGCAGAACGTTTAATTCATCTCATCTTGGTTAGTGTCTCCCTGGGTTGTTTTGTCTTTCAAGTGGCTCTGTAATACCAGAGTTGACAGAAACGCCATTCCTGAGCATGGCTTCTCCTGTCTGCTTCAGGGTGGATCGCTGTCTTGACTGGCTTGTTTGTATTCACGGTGGAAATTACACATACAAACAGACGCATACTTTATAAGCACGCAAACGCACTTTCATGCACGCACACACACACACACACGTGCGTGCGCACATGCTGCAATACACACAAATCATGCCAAGACAAGCAATGTCTCCAAGCAACTCAGTAACACACCCGCACACACACACACAACACACAGATCTCTTTTCCAGGTCTTTTTCACAGAGTCAGGAGAGTCTATCAAAACGGAATCCCTAAGCAACTGTCTAAACACACGCACACAAACACAAACACACACACACATACATCCTGTCACATTCACCCCCTGTACACCTACGTGGATCCCTAAGCAATATTTCACATGTTAACTCAGGAAGCAAAGCCTTTCATGCTTTTATCCTGAAGCGGGACCTGTGTTCCTCTCTACCTGGCTTCTGAATGTCGCCGGAAGGCAGCCTGAGGTTCGGAGGACCGCCGCAGAGGGTGATGGAGGGGAGGGAAAGGGGTGGAGGAGGTGAGGAAGGTGAGGGGGTGGGGGGTGAGGAGGGGCGTTGAGAGAGGGGAGAGGGCGCACGCGGTGGATGCGTTTTGATGCAGAGGTGTCATAGACAGAGACTGGTTCACAGGCTTCACATAGTGGTAGAAGTTCAGATTCACCAAGACTGATCCTGATGATGATGCAGAAATAAAGGGCATGTGTGTCATATTAAGACATGTCCATAGATCATCAGAGAGATAGAGAACAGTTGTAGGGGGGGGGGCAATTATTACCAGACTGGAAAACTGAACATTGAAATATTCAAACCATCTGGAGAAAACATCTGTAGCCTCCAGAAAAAGAGACAGACCACCTGGAACCAGATTTGTACCTCTCCACAACATCAACAACCTGTTTGAAACTCCAGTCACTACAAATTATGTTTTTAAGCTTCTTGTCTACTTGTGTATCTACTGAGCAATCAGGCTGATCGCCAGAACATGTGCGGATACAGAAGAGACGTTCTCCTCTTCCTAACGAGCTCTTTAAATGGGGGGACCAGTTCATCGCGCGTGCGTGTGTGTGTCGGCGCTCTGTGCTAAAGACTCAGTTGGTGTCAGGTTTCAGAATTAGCACCAAGGTTTACAGTTTATTCACAGGGTGGGCCCCCTCATTACCAGCTGGTTATGACCGTCCGTTCTGGAGGGGTGGGGGGAGGGATGAAGAGCTGGATAAGAGGGCTGGATGGAAGGCTAGAGGGCTGGATAAGAGGGCTGGATGGAAGGCTAGAGGGCTGGATGGAAGGCTAGAGGGCTGGATAAGAGGGCTGGATGGAAGGCTAGAGGGCTGGATAAGAGGGCTGGATGGAAGGCTAGAGGGCTGGATAAGAGGGCTGGATGGAAGGCTAGAGGGCTGGATAAGAGGGCTGGATGGAAGGCTAGAGGGCTGGATAAGAGGGGTGGATGGAAGGCCGGGGGGCTGGATGGGGGTGGTCATTGTACGGTGGCTCCTGACCTGGAGGTGGTGGAGGGGGACTCCGAGGGTCTGGTTGTGGACGTGTCAGCTGCTCACAATGAGGGTCTCCCTCGTAAACACACACACAGCACGCACACAAGCCATGTGAGACTGAAAACACAAGGAACAATTTCCCCCCCTTCCAGTGCACTTCTCAATTTTCTCTCCCTCTCACATTCTCTCTCTCACTCCTCTCCTTTTCTCTCGTTCTCGCAGTGGTGGGCTCGGAGTGGTCTGAATGTCTGAGGAGACCACACTGACTTTTTGAATAGCGTTTTAACAGTGTGGTTTCATTGGTGAAGACATTTTCTGAGCAACGCTCTGATTGGTTGGGATGGCCAGACTGTGGTGCTGACTGTAACAAGGGCTAACGCCAGGCAGTGCATGTTCCAGAGGAAGCCAACAATGTTCTGTCACTCCTCAGAGAAGATGGCCACCATGTGGAGAAGAGCTTCCCTCTGTCTCTCCTGTTGTGTCCCTTGCATTCTCTCCTCTTTCATTCTTTCCCCGTCATGTCTCTTCCTTTCTTCCTTTTCTTCTCTTCCTTTCTCCCTCTTCCTTCTCTTCCTCTCATTTCTCTCTCCTCTTCTCTTCTCCCCTCTTCCCTTTCTCCTCTCCTCTTCCTCTCTTCTCTCACTTCTCTCCATTCCCTTCTCTCCTCTCACCTTCTTCCTCCCTCACCCTTTCTTCTCCCTTCCTTCTCTCCTCTTCCCTTCTCTCATTCCCTTCCCTTTCTCCTCTTCCCTTCTCTCCTCTTCCTTCCTTCTCCCCTCTTCTTATCTCACTCTTCCTTCCCTTTCTCTCCCCTCTTCCCTTTCTTTCTCTCTCTCTCTCTTCCTTCCCTCTCTCCTTCTTCCTTCTCTCCTTCTCTCTTCCCTTTTGTTCTGCTCAGCAAAACATGCCTTCAAACACAAATAGAGATGGAACGCTTAGCTCCCCGTTCCCCTCTGCTCCCCCCCGCTCTGTCCCCCTCTTCTCTCTTCCCCTCTTCTCCCTCCCCCTCTTTTCTCTCCCTCCCAGAACACACCAGTCCTCTGGAGGGTAGTTTCTCCTCTGAATACCCCACCCCCCCACCCCCCAGCACGTTCCCCTCTATGTCAGTCAACTCTGACCTGCCTCCTTGTCTTCTGAGAACACACTCTTCCATGTCCGGCCTGACGCACACTTTAAACGCATACTAGACTGCTCCTTCTGAGCTGCGTGGAGCACGATAGTGTGTGGGTATTTAGATATGCGGATATGTTCGTGTGTGTGTTTGTGTGTCTCTGTAGGGTGTGTGCAAGTATGGCTGGGAGTCAAAGGTCTTTCATGACTAATGTCCCCTGGGTGAACAGCTATGCTGCCCTCCCCCTGTTCGTTAGCTGGGCCCGCTCCAGACGACCCTGAACCCCCCTCACCCCCCCTCTCTTACCCCCAACCCTGACAGAATGCCATTCGCTGGTTACTCAGACTGAGGAAGCCTCTCTGAGAAAATCTCAATGGATCTGTGATAGTCTACAGTGCAGAAAACCGAGAGTTCGATAGAAACAGTTTAAGCTGGTTAGAGCTAGCGAGGGCTGGTTAAAGCTGGTGAGGGCTGGTTAGGGCTGTTTAGAGCTGGTTAGAGCTGGTTGGTGCTGGTTAGGGCTGGTTAGAGCTGGTTAGGGCTGGTTAGAGCAAGTGAGGGCTGGTTGAAGGTAGTTAGGGCTGGTTCATCTCTAGATTAGGGCTCACTGGCTTCTGGTCGGAGAGAAGAGATTACATTAGACTGACAGTGGCCTGGCTTCCTGTCTGTGTGTATGTATTTGTAACCAGTAGGGGCTCTAATGGGCACATAGATCTGTGTTAATGTCCCCCCAGGATCATGTATGTTTATATGGTGGAGTAAACATTTACCCATCTGTCTCTTTCTTTCACACACGCACTTGCTGACACATGCGTGGTGCGCGTGTGCTTGTCTGTGCGTGTGTGTGTGCATGTGTGTGGTGTGTGTGGCAGACAGGAGAGGGGGATGTCTGTGAAGCTGAGGTTCGAGGTCCCAGCAGAGGAATGTGTCCAGAGGAGTCGCTCCTTCACAGGGTACAGCTCCCTGACCGGACGGCAGCGGTGAGTTGCCATGGTGATCCAACCGGGTCGCCAAGCCCAGACACCTACCCTTAGGCCAAGAGGATATTTTGGGGGGTCAAAAGGTCACAGTGTGTTGAATAGAGTTCTTTCAGTTTAACGCCACCTCTGCTGAGCATAAACCCTTGATTGAACCTTGACCCTTCTGGAACGATGGGTGCAGACGTCAACGAAATAACACAGGAACACAACGCTGGAATGCTCTTCCTGCTCCAAACAGAGGGAGGGGTGGGAGAGTCAGGGAGGACCATGAAGGAGGAGGGACAGAGAGGGGAGATTGAAGCTGCCCATTCATTTAAAGGGCAGGGGTCAGGGGTCAGGGTCACTGGCAATGGTCTTATGTTTCTTCATACTGAGGCTTTGAAGTTTTGCAATAGTGTGTGTATGACATCATGTGTAGCTCTTTTCTCCCAGCCTGTACCATAATGAAGAAACATGACAACCCTTGACCATCTGCCACATACTCTCCCTCCCTCCCTCCCTCCTTCCCTCCCTCCCTGCACTCTTGTCCCTCTAGATAGCTTACAGTGGAAGATATCTAGCGCATCAAACCACTGGGTGTTAGACCACATTTTTGTAGACATCAACATCGATGTTAGACATCCTGGAGGACACAGGGCACGTGTGTCACAGGTGACATGTCCCCCATCCCTCCCCCCCTCCACAGGACGTCTTCAGTGCGTAGCTCCCTCAGGTCCAAGGCCAGATATCCCAGGATGCACCTCTCTCTAGGCCACGGAGGAGTCTATGGCCAACAGCCAGAGCAGGTGGACAGGATCTTCCAGGCTCTGCGTAAAGGACTGAAGTACGTGTCATCACTTAAATCCTGTCTACTGCACACACTGACTCATGTACAGCTTCTGTTTAGCATATTCATAGTAATCAGCATTATCCTCATGTTGGTGATTAATCATTTCTAGGTGATTAGTAACTTCAAGGTTATTAGCAACTTCATGCTGATTAGTAACTTCAAGGCAATTAGCAATTTTATGCTAATTAGTAACTTCATGGCGTCTGTGTGGTCCTCAGAGAGTACCTGGAGGAACACCAGGCGGAGATGGACTTCCTGTCGTCCCAGCAGAGAGACACGAAGAGGAACTCCAGACTGGTGAGAGAGAAAGAGCACCCACCTGCCATGCTGTAGAAAGATAAGCATCCTGATGTGGATCCAGCCAGGGTGAGCGTGGTGGGATGACATGACATCTTGTGTTCTCAGGCTTTCCTGTATGACCTGGAGAAGGTAGGTGCCAGACATCGACCAGCAACACGTCCTCCAGGTCTCCCCCCCCCCCAGTTTCACTTCTCATTTCTTAACCGTGAAATGCGGTGCTCCTTCTGTCTGTCAGGAGATCCGGGCCCAGGAGAGGTTCATACGCAGACTGGAGTTCCACATCAGTAAGGTAACCACTCTCCCACACTGAACATCCTTCACCCAACAGCCACGGTACACCCTGACATTCAGCCACTGGAGGAGCCAGAGAGCAGGAGGTCTCTGGGGGTGTGACGCTGGTTGGTAGCCCTTCTTCTTACCCCTGCTCCTCTCGTCTGGATGTCTGGTGTGATGGCTGTCTGGTGTGATGGCTGTCTGGTGTGATGGCTGTCTGGTGTGACGGCTGTCTGGTGCGACGTCTGTCTGGTGCGACGTCTGTCTGGTGTGACGTCTGACTGAGGTGATTTGACGGCTGCTGTGTTGTCCTGAAGGTGGAGGAGCTGTATGAGACCTACTGCCTGCAGAAGCGTCTCTGCGAGGGAGCCGTCAACATGAAGAGAGCCTTCTCCCTCTCCCCCTCCTCTCGAGCTTCCAGAGACAGTCTGCTGGAACTCAGCCGTAACCACAGGCACAGTCTGCAGGTGATAGACACCAGCAGTTAGACACTCCAACATACCACAACACACATCCTCCAACCATTACATGCTCCTACCTCCCCCTGTCTTCACACCACAACACATGTCTACATGCCTGCACGCCCTGAACACGCCTGTCCGTAACAACACACTGCCACAAACGAGTACACATGAGAAATCTCCCTCTGTCAGTCTGTCTGTCTGTCAATCTGTCTGTCTGTCAAACTGTCTGTCTGTCTCCTTGTCTCCTTGTCTGCCTGTCTGTCTGCCAGTGGTAAGTCCCACTTTTCCACCTCCTCTCTGCTCAGGACATGGCGGTGATGGAGGGGGAGCTGGAGATCCTGCTAGGAGAGCTGCACATCAAGATGAAAGGTGAAGCAGAACACAAGGCAGAGCTGCAGGTTCTAGCACATAGGACAGCTGCAGGTTCTAGAACCCAAGGCAGAGCTGCCGGTTCTAGACCATAGGACAGCTGCAGGTTCTAGAGCATGGGACCTTTAGGAACATGTGGCCCAGATCCTCAGCTTCCATTATGGAACACGTTGCATCACTTGGTACATCAAATTTCACATTCCTCTGAAACATTTGTATTGCAGGACTGATTGGCTTTGCAAGACTATGTCCGGGGGACCAGTATGAGGTGAGCTGGTCTACCATGGCCCACAACACACAATGCCTGTACAAATTATGCTCGGCTGTTATAGTCTACAGTCTACTTTGTGTGTAAACAAACTTTGTGCCAACTGGATTATTCCAGTCCACTGTTTAACTGTCTGAGGTGAACCGCTGTGGTGATGGGTAGTTAGTGATGGGTAGTTAGTGACTGGTAGCAGTGGTTAAGGGTAGTTGGCCCTGCGTGAGCAGGTGGTGGTGCGTCTGGGTCGACAGCGCTGGAGGATTCGGGGGAGGATCCAGGCGGATGATCGGCAGTCCTGGGAGGAGGAGGAGATGGTCTTCCTCCCCTGCATACATCAGAACTTTGAGATCAAGGTGAAACTCAGGCCATAGAAATCCTCTCACACACCTGCATACACCTTACTCACAGGTAGTAGCATAGTTCCAAGGAATGGTATACTATCTCTGCAACACGGACACATTAATTCGCACAGAAATACCCAAGCAAACATTTCTTCTATCAAAGCCAATCTAATCAAGGCAAACAGAAGACAACTCATGTCTACGTGTGTGCATGTTTGTGTGTCTATGTGTATGCCTGCTGCACGTGCTCAGGTGACCGAGGTGAAGGGGCTGGGCTCGCTGCTGGTCGGCATGGTAACGTGTGCGAGCGCGGACTTCTTCCTGGTGAGTCCTCAGCTGATGGTGGTGGACGTCACAGAGCTGGGGACCGTCAAGCTGCAGCTGGAGGTGCTCTGGAAGTACGAGCGACGGCACGCGGACTAGCCAGCACGCGGACTAGCCAGCACGCGGGCTAGCCAGCATGCTAACACCTACACTGACCCTGGGAGGGGGGGGGATCTAATGTGTCATATAGGAAGGAGATTTGCAGCTGTTACTTCGGCAGCCCTGCTCACATTATTGGGATGATTGAGGCATTTTTCCTCTCGCTCTCTTCATTCCAAACTGACAGAGAGAGATGGCGGGGGGGAG
>BROE01000020.1:16733827-16752654 GCA_036571765.1 Plecoglossus altivelis
TCTTCCTCCCCTGCATACATCAGAACTTTGAGATCAAGGTGAAACTCAGGCCATAGAAATCCTCTCACACACCTGCATACACCTTACTCACAGGTAGTAGCATAGTTCCAAGGAATGGTATACTATCTCTGCAACACGGACACATTAATTCGCACAGAAATACCCAAGCAAACATTTCTTCTATCAAAGCCAATCTAATCAAGGCAAACAGAAGACAACTCATGTCTACGTGTGTGCAATAGTCGGAGCTATTTAGTGTATTGCCTAACGCACAGGGTGACCTTTGAGTGAAGCCTGGACTAGAGGCTCGACTGCTAAGGCCGCGAGTATGGAAAACGTGTGCGAGCGAGCGCGGACTTCTTCCTGGTGAGTCCTCAGCTGATGGTGGTGGACGTCACAGAGCTGGGGACCGTCAAGCTGCAGCTGGAGGTGCTCTGGAAGTACGAGCGACGGCACGCGGACTAGCCAGCACGCGGACTAGCCAGCACGCGGGCTAGCCAGCATGCTAACACCTACACTGACCCTGGGAGGGGGGGGGATCTAATGTGTCATATAGGAAGGAGATTTGCAGCTGTTATACGTCTTTGGCGGGCAATGCCTGCACTAGAGAAAGTACAGCGGGAGGGTGATATGTGATAGGATGATTGAGGCCTTTGTCCATCTCGCTCATGACATTCGCAAACTAGACAAGAGACGATCGCCGGGGGGGGAGGGGGGGGAGGGAGGGTGACGGGGAGAGAGGGGAGAGACATACCAGACCATCAACGCCCCTGTCTGTCTGTGTTTCCAGTACTGTAACGCTAACACAGCCCAGCTGTGGAGGAACAGCTGATCACACGCATCCTCCCACATACACACACACAAGCATGCACATACACACACACATACACTCAAGCCCGGACATACACATACAAACACGCACACACACACACACACACACACGTACATGCTGTGGATCACATTTCTGGGGCCAGGTGTTGAGCTTTTCAAGCTGTCTCTCCCGGTCCTGCCCACCCTACCGTGTTTTGAGGTGGAAATGAGAATCTAAAATTGATCTGTGTTGGTATCTCTGCGCGTGCACCACTTATGTCTTCCTAGATCTCTCTCTTTTTGTCTGCCTCCCTCTTTATCTCACTGTCTGTCTGTTTCTGTCTCCCTCTCTGTCTCTCTGTCTCCCTCTCTCCCTCTGTCTGTCTCTCTGTGTCTCTGTCTCCCTCTCTCCCTCTCTGCCTCCCTCTCCCTCTGTCTCCCTCTCTGTTTCTCTGTCTCCCTCTCTGTCTCTCTGTCTCCCTCTCTGTCTCTCTGTCTCCCTCTCTCCCTCTGTATGTCTATCTGTCTTCCTTTCTCCCTGTCTGTCACTCTGTCTCCCTCTCTCCCTCTGTCTGTCTCGCTGTGTCTTTCTCTCCCTCTGTTTGTCTCTCTACGCTCTTGTGTGTATGTGTGTGTTCCAGTCCGTTTGACAGCAGAGAGGTGAAGCCTGTGAGCACCTCCCCCAGCAGACAGTCTCTCCCCAGCAGAAAGAACTCCATGTACAGCTGGAGCCCCCCCAACACCCCCAGCTTCACGGAGAAATACTTCATGGTGACTTGGACACGCACACACATACACACAGGCACACATTCACACACAGACACACACTCACTCACACACAGGCACACACTCACACACAGGCACATACACAGACAAAACAGACACACATCCTGATACGCTCCACTATAAATGAAATTCCTCATTGTAAGTAACATGCACATACAGACATGTTAATTCACACAAGCATACTTCCCCAAAACACACACACACACATCCACACACTCACAGAACTTAAATACTTCACAGCGTGTTGTACATACATAAACACACAAATATACACGCGTACACCCACACACCAAGCATGCATATCAGGGGCTTCAAAAGAATGGAATGTGCGTCCAGATGTTTAAGTTAGGATGCTGCACATTAGACACCTGAGGATGACCGCATGTCACTCTCTCTCTCTCACACAAACACACTCTCTCTCTCTGCTCTCTCTTCTCTCTCTCTCTCACGCACAAAACCCAGCCGATGATGAGGTTCCGTGACATTGGGCGAACACCATGTGGTCAGACGGACAATTAGATAGATGATGACTATGATCAGCATCGGCATCTAACGTAAGACAGAACAACGCTTAAAGTTAACAAGCGTATTTACAGGTAGAATTATTCAAAATAATTAGGGGTTCCAGAGACCACTAGATGCTAAGGTTTAACTATAAACTTTTTTATGAAAAAGTAATATATGGCTGACTTTATCTAAGTGATGGCATATTACATGTATAGGCATTCATTGTGTTGTGACGGATAGATAGCCTTTTATTTCTATGTCGTGTGGCAACATATTTCTGTATTCTACTCTGGGTTACTAAAGTATTGGTTCTCTTTACAGGGGATAAGACTTTGAACACTATGCTGTTAGTTCAGTTCTCTGGAGATGAAAGGTGAAGGAGGAAGATGACGAGAAACAGACCCACAGGAGAGTGTGTCTTGATGTGAGGGTTTGGACTTGGAGAGGGAAGTTGTACAACAGGAAATCCGTTTTGTTATAAAAGTTTTTATAGAGAGATGGTAATTTAGCTATAGCGTTATATAGATGTGTTGTTTTGGGATGAAGGTTTGAATGAGCCAAAAAAAGTGTGTGTGTTTACATTGATTTTTTTTTTTTATTTCTTCACAAAGTATTGTATTGCTGCCACAAAACTTTCACAAAGCATGTATCTTAGTATGACAAATAAAGTACGTTTGCTGGTTAACTACGAGGCTCTCTCTTCCCGGTGATCTCGCTCTCTCTCTCTCTCTCTCGTCTCTCATCCATCCACCCCTCTCTCTCTCATCCCCTCTCCCCCTCCTAATTACAATCTTACTTTTATTTCACAGTGGAGTCTCTTCAGCCTGAAGTATCCCCTCTCTCAACGTCTCATCTGCCCTTTATCTCCCCCACTCATTCTCGCGACACACCACTGCCACCTCTCCTCATGCCTTCTCCGACTCCAATTCTGGCCCTAGTCCATGGTGCGCCAGATGCAGGATCCTGAAAGTTCCTTCCCCATAGTGCCGAAGGGGAGGTCTCGGGGTGTCTCCTTACTCAGCTACCTGGCAGATACAACAGCCACTCCCACCCTCACCTCCACGCCCACACCCAGTCACTCCTCAGGGGTCGAGCTGATGTGTTGATCAAGATTGCACCGACATGACTCTTCCCAACAACCACCATGCACAGTTACGGCCGACCCTCATGCCTTCCGATGGGACAAGTAATCAACGGACTAAACAATCTCCACTTGGGGGAGGAGGAGGAGGCAGAGGAGGAGACAGGGAAGGAGGACTGGACCAGGTCAGACCAGGGACACCGTGCAACCATACCACCCAGGGCAAAGCTTTTCCCTAGAGATCCCTGGTGAGCCAGTTGCAGAGGGTAGACAATTTAGCACCCTATGAATCTGCCTCCGGCAGGACGGAGATTCCAGCCCCGGCCCCAATACTATTCCCAGCCTCAGCCCCGACCCCGGCCCCGACCCCAGCCCTGCTTACGACGAGAACCCGGGGTTGGACACCAAAAAAAGCCTGGTAAAGATCTCTGACGTGTGCTCATGTGTAGGTAATATCAGAATGGGACCTAAGACTGATCTACTTTTTTACGCCTTCTCTTAGGTGGGGTCTATTCAGCACCTGCCCCCTACCCTAGCCCTGGACCCTGCCCCTGCCCCCTGCCAACCTGCAGTGGGGAGCAGGGCCCAGAGGCGAGGCCTGGCGCTGAGGCTGGGGGGTCTGGTAGGGGGCCTGGAGGTGGTTCTCCAAGAGCGGAGAAGCTCAGAAAAGGAGCTCAGACTGCTGGAGGCCCAGCTCTTGCACCTCAGCACCATACTGAAGGTCAGAGAATATCCTGGATGCGTTTGGAGTGACAACGTCAAGCGCTTCTGCTGCAAACGCGAGTGTGTGTGTTTGTCTTCCAGAATGACCTGTCTCTGCTGAAGACATTATCAGAGGAGACGCTGGCCGTGGAGGAAGTTATGGAAAGTTTTGACTTTCTGTCCACCGACTTCAATGCCGATGATGAAACGTCCTGTTTGGGCAGCATACGTCTAAAAGACATTGGGTGGGTCAGGGGACACGACAAGTTATGCTTCAAATGTAATTTGAAACATTCACATTCCACACACGTTCGTGCAGAAAGAATTCTGCTCATCAAGGCCCCTCTTGTCCAATCTGATTGAGTGATGGGTTATCATAATTGATCTGGTCCGACTCTGCTCATCATGGTTTTTTCTGGTCCCATAGGATCAACTCATTTCAGAAAACCACTCTGCAGAGCCTGGGGCTTCTGTCTCATGAAAGCCAATCAGAGGATGAACTCGGTGTTGTCCCATTGACTTCTGGGAACTGGAGTTTGGACCAAACGTTGGAGACTCACCTTGACATTTGCACTGTGCTGCTGGAGGTAGACGAGGTGTTTCCTAACTCATTAGCTTTGTCCATAACGGAAGTCTTTTCAACACATAACCTATAATTGATCACCCTCTGCCCCTGCTACCCCTCACCCTCTATATCCTCCACTATGCCTCTCTGACTCTGCCGCTACTTTCACTCGCCCCTGCTGCCTCCGACCTTTACCCCAGGCACTGCAGGGGTCAGAGTGCGCTGTGGTTCAGAGGGAGGTGTTGGAGGAGGTGTCCCATCAGGCCAGCGTTCTGGAGAACATCAGCCGCCTGCTGCTGGAAGAGACCAACCCCATCTCCTCCAGCATCGGTGAGTCCTCAGCTCGTCCAACTTGCCACGGAGAAAAGGCTCTTGCCTTTGCGCTACGCTTTCCCATCCCTCGTCCTCCGTCCTTCTCTTCATCACAAGCGTCATTCCTCCTCTTCGTCTCCACTGTTCTTCCCCCCCTTCCCCCCCTCCAGTGCTCCCCCTGGCTCAGAGGGGACGGGAGCTGCAGCTGTTCTGGGAGGAGTGCACGTCTGGTGGCTCTGTGTTCTGCTGCGCTGCAGACAGCTTCCTGCAGACCCTGAGGAAACGCTACACACACAGGGTGAAGGCCAAACAACCTGGGCAGCCGCATGCAGGTACAGGAACCAACTCTATTCCTGACCTTGTTTTAGGGTTAGAGTTTTTCACTTCCGTGACCTTAATCGTTGGTCAGACTCTACTAGAGGTTAGCCATAGACCAACCCTAATCCCATCCTAATCCTACCCTAATCCCACTTCTGACCCTGCTACCACATATCACCCTATCCCTGCAGTTGGTTAAGAGAGTAACTGCAATCCTAACCCTAACCCTAAAAACAAGGTTAGGGTTAGCTAACCATAGTCCTACACAGGTAAGCAGGCCCATGCAGGTAGGCCATCGGTAACTGATGCTCAGAAAGATGTTAACAGAGTAAACAGACAACAGCTGCTTGACTGTCACCTTGGCAGAGGCCTGGCTGCTATCACAAAGGCCTTCGTTTGAATAGAGCGTGTCTATTCATAATGATGTTTTATGACAGTGTTAGGTGATGGACAGCTTCTCTTATCCTCTCCCCTCTAGTGTTGACCCAGCTGCTACAGCAGGTCCAGACCAGTTCCAGAATGGTCCCCAGTCTCCGGCCATCTTGTAGCCCAGAGAGAGTCACCATCTTCCAGCTGTCAACCTATCTCCGGCGCTGGGGTATTCAAGACATGGGGGAACACATCTCCCTCCTCTCTAAAGAAGGTACTGATCAACCACTAGACCAACACCTCTGACAATCCTATTCTCACTGTCTGGCATTCTTCTGAGTCCCTGGTGTTGATAACTAACTGCATGGGGTGTGTGTCCGTGCGTGTGTTCTAGTGCACCTGGTTTCCGCCCTGCAGAGTCCTAAGAGGAGGAGGGTGCTGGGGAAGCTCCGAGGGCGGCGCCTCGCCGATCTCCTCCCCCTGGGCTCCACGCTCCGCGCCCTGGCGCTCCTGCAGACTGACAGCAACCACAAGGTGTGCCGGGCCGCCACCTCCTGTCTGACCCGCACCGCCGGATGCAAAGCTTTCCGCACCAAAGTACGTCAAATCCACCGTCAGCACTCCACCGTCGGCTACAAGTCATCAGCCAATCGGCTGTGTGGCCTGGCTGGTTTAGGCAGACCTGCTTACTGGTGCAATCAGACATTGAAGTGCCACTTTGTCTAGCTGACTTATGTATCTGTGTATCTCATCTTACGTATCTTAACTGATCTATCTCGGAGTTGGTTCTGTGTGCGTTTGAAGACGTCTCTGTGTGTTTGTAGGCTGTGGTGTTTTACACAGACACGCTGAGCACTGGGGAAGTTCTTCTTCAGCAGGCTGCGTGTCTGGCCCTGAAATGCCTCAAGGTGAGCAGCCTTCTTCAACTACATCTTCCTCCTTCTTCTACGCCCACTTTAAACCCAACCTTTGACCTGGCTCTCAACCCCAATGCAACCAGAACCTTTGTTGTGTGTGTTGGTGTGTACCTGCTGCAGGCCACGGAGAGCGTGGACCAGATAGCAGAGCTGTGGCGGTCATCAGATGAAGACCTTCGCAGCGCAGCCAGGGAGACAGTGCTGTCCTTTGGTAACTATCAACCACAGGATCAGGACCAGCTGTGGAACTGTGGTCAGGAACACCTTGCCTACGTAGGACTTGTTTGACAGCGGGACTGAGCAGATGTTAATGCTGATCTCTGTGTTCCAGGGAAGAAGGGCCACCAGGCGTTCCAGAGGATGGATCAGATCTACTGTGAGCTGCAGGAGGAAGCCTACCAGAACCAGCACACGGAAATCACCATTCTGTAGAGCGCTACTCCATAGACCACCATGCTGTAGATCACTACTCCATAGACCACAGTGCTGGAGAGCGCTACTCCATAGACCAGAATTCTGTAGATCACTACTTGATAGACCACCATTCTGTAGAGCACTACTCCATAGACCAGCATTCTGTAGAGCGCTACTCCATAGACCACTGTGCTGTAGAGCGCTACTCCATAGACCAGCATTCTGTAGAGCACTACTCCATAGACCACTGTGCTGTAGAGCACTACTCCATAGACCAGCATTCTGTAGAGCACTACTCCATAGACCACTGTGCTGTAGAGCACTACTCCATAGACCAGAATTCTGTAGATCACTACTCGATAGACCAACATGCTGTAGATCACTACTACATAGACCACCATTCTGTAGAGTGCTACTCCATAGACCAGCATTCTGTAGAGCGCTACTCCATAGACCACTATTCTGTAGAGCACTACTCCATAGACCAGCATTCTGTAGAGTGCTACTGCGCTACTCCATAGACCACTGTGCTGTAGAGCGCTACTCCATAGACCACTGTGCTGTAGAGCGCTACTCCATAGACCACAACTCCATAGACCACCATGCTGTTGAGAAGGAGGGGGCAGAGAAACTCTCAGATCCCTAACAGATGAGACATATAATGCTGGTCTGCTCCCTGCTGGTCATTTCCCAAAGCTACAGCAGCCTCAAATGGCCTGTGACATGAAGCCATGGCCCATTAAACAAACCTCACAGGAACTGATGTAATCAATCCTTGCTCCATTTCTGTTGACATATTTATGAATATATTTAAGTGTATGGTATGATTCTATATGTTTCCTGTATGTGAATTATAGGTACAATTATTCAAGGTAATGTACATACTGTTGTGTAGAGATAAGGTTTCCTAATAAAAAAAAACATGTTCATGACATTTCAAGTTGTCTGTGACTTTTAGTGGGAAGACAGACCACACCAGTGGCAGATTAACACTCAACTAATCATATCTTTAATGATCAAACAAACATATCAACAGCTACAGCGTCTGAACACAGAAATACTGAACAGCATTCTTACAATGATTTGGTTGGTTGCACCGTCACCTGTATTTTATGAAGAAAGGAGGATTGAAGTGGGTGGCTTGAGTGACAGTATGGAGGTGAGGGGTCACACTGTAGGGAAGGCTACGTAAACAATAACCCATGAACATCACCATCCCCGTTTTCTCTTCAAACTTGAAACACAAAAACACAAAAAGCAGTCTTGAAGCCGGTAGATTCTGAACGTGTCCAGCCTTTGCATCCCCTTCGCATCTTCCTAAAAATAGTCCTGGAAGGAACATGAGACGTTGAGGGGAACGCTCACGTGGGGATGGAACAGCGGTTAGAACGTTCGGCTCCTTAGAACCATGAACAAGAACGGCTTCCCAAGATCTACCACTGACTCGAGTCTTCCATTAGCGGTGGCTGATCACATGTAGATCTGTCAGCTGGCCCAGATGTCTCCCCACCCCACCCCCTTCCTTCCCAACGAACCTGTGTTTTTTGAACTGTCAATCGAAAATCGACAGGACTGGGCATGTTAGATCATGGAAATTCCTTCCCCTGCGGGGAGACGAGGTGTAGAGGGAGGAGGAGACGACTTCTGGAACGCACACGCCAGATCACCTTTATCGGAGGAACAGCAGAGATTGCAGCGTCGCTTAGCAAGCTAGCGGCAGGTGAAGGACTTAGGGGCACCATTCGTTCAGTGGAAGAGTGCCACCTCAGATAGATCTCTCGCCTCCTCCAACGTGTAGGTAGCAAAACGTCTAGGTAGGAGCCGTTTACCTGTTTCACCTGCTACCGAATACCACACTGATGGTCAGCTTTTACATACAAACAAAACGATCCTACAAGTCATCGCTCATACATACAAATCTACTTGACAATCGATTTTCTACCCTTTGGAAAAACCTTCTGCACACTTAATTAAAATATGTATCTGAGCATGAGGTATGAAAACTTAAGAGGCACACCATGCAAACGTTTCCATTGGATGATTCTGAATAGGAAGCGGCAGGAAGGGTTTTTTTCACTCAAAACAGCAGGAGCAGGTGTGGTAGGGGCTGGAGCAGGTGTGGTAGGGGCTGGAGCAGGTGTGGTAGGGGCTGGGGACCTAACGAGGGAGAAGCCTTGGGTGGGGTGGAGGATAGGTGGGGGGTAGATGGGGGGTTTCACAGCCTAGTGACAGATTGTCCAGGAACCGTGTGCTCTCCTAGTACGTGTTTGAGTGAGTGTACGCGCGTGTGTGAGAGAGTATGTCTGAGGGGAGGGGGTTGAGGGCCACCCCCCCCCCCCCCCCCCTCCCCTCCCTCGTCCAGCCATCTTAGGTGCCCACGATGCTGGGGTCGTGCGCGGAGTCCGGCAGTGCTGTGTCGTGGCAGTGATACAGGAAGCAGTTCCCCCAGCAGCTGTAGCAGATGAGGAAGAGGGCGGCCAAGAACACCAAGGCACAGATGGTGCACGGTTTCCTCTCCAGCAGGAAGCTGAGCAGGTAGAACCCCATGAACATGGAGTGGTTGAACCAGAGGGCCGGGTTCAGGGGCTTGGGGATGAGGAGGACCGGGAGCAACCACTGCAGGCAGTACATGGCGTCTGGGTGGAGGGCACTAGGCTCAGACTGGAGGCGGGAAGCCTAGAGAGGGGAGGGGAGTAGGGGGGGGAAGGGGGCTGGCTCTGGAGCAGGGGTTGTCCTAACCTCCGCTCTGGGGTTTCTGAAGCTGGCTGGAGAGGGCTACCATCAGGTTAGGTCTGGGAAGAGGACGGCACAGGGGAAACACAAGGGATCGTCATTAGGCCTGCACACCAAGCGTTACAGTGCAGCTTTCACCTCACATCATAGTCATAAGAAAATGTAGCTAGGCCACGTGAAAGTAACGCTGTACAACTAAAAATACGTCGTACACAATATTCACCACAGGAAACTGCAAGATCTTAAGTCGCATCGTCAGAAATAAGTAACTTGAAATGTTGCGTGCAGCCATTGGTTAGCACTGGCTAACTACCTACACTGCAACACGTAACCTAGCTAGCTAGTTCTAACTAGGCTACATTTAATATAGCGTAATTACCAAGTACAGTACAGTTCGGTTCAAATCGATCAACCTCACAATAAGAAATGTTAACTGGCCTAGCTAGTTTCGGTGGATAGGCTAACTAACTAAATCGACTAATCCATTTGGCAACACACACACACATTTCCCTACTTGTCTGTTTTACAAAGCAGTCGTTCCCACAAAACAGCTAACGTGTCCTAAGCTATCTTGTTGGCTAGTGCAAACGACGAGTTAGCTTTCTTTAGCTAGCTAGCCTACACTGTGAAGCATTCTAGTACCGAACTGTCCTATTTCGAAGGAAACGTTTTGTAGCCAGATGGTCCGTATTTTGAATAATTTTGATACAAACATGATATCTGACCTGTCATGTTTCAGGTTCATTCTTGCTGAAGCACACTATTCGACTCCATTGCTGTTCTGACTGCGTAGCTCTAACATTTTGGATCAAAAGACCCAAAGAAATAGACATGGACGATAGTGCCTGCTTGTTAAGAAGGGAGTTACTTGTTTTCTCATAAACTGAGAGAACAAAATCTATACTCTGATAGACATGTTTCATATTTTGAGTTTAAAATTAAACCAGAATGTCAATTTATACTTAAAAATCCCATTAACATTTTACAATAACATATTTATATTCAGGCTTTGCTGTGAATTACCCGAAGTAGTCAATCAGCTTGGAAGGACCAGGCGAAGTGAGCAGAAGCCATCTGTCAACATTAAATCAGGCTATCGTGTTACAATCTACCAGTGGTGAAAGTGTAAACCATACAGTCTATTGTGTATACATAGTCAATCTGTGTACGTTTGCTCACTTAGATACTTACTAACCGTATATAATGCAACGTCATTGAAAACACAATTTAGTCTTAAAATTATAATGATCTCTACTCATTTACTTAAAGCGGCTGTAGCTTGAATATGAACTTAGAAAGAAACGAAATGTTGTCAAAATTGCGACTCAAACTGTGTCAAGATTGTCAAACAGAATGTTGAATAAACATATCATTCTGATGAGGGTTTGTCTACTCTAGTTGGCATCAACATCTGCCAACTTCTATAACACGTGTCTGGTCCACTCAAAATCAGCTAGTGACCAGTAGTGCTGCATATGCTGTTTAGACGTTAAAAGTACTTACAGCTGAGTGAAGAAAGTAGTCTAGTGCATAATGCATGGCCCTGATCTCCGTTTCCATGACAATCCCACCATTTCACTTCTAGATTCCCCCTGTTGTTACCCAATCAGTTTGGTTCTAGTTATCTGTCACTCAAGCAAAATCGGAAGCAATAAACAAACAAAAAAAAACGAATGTAGGTGCAATAAAAAGACTCGTTTATCCCGTGTTGTCATTTAAAGACCAGTAGCAGATGAAGCATCATGGGCCGTCCAAACCTCCCGCAGGAGATTTTCATGTATTCATGTTTTTTTGTGTGGGTGTGTATCTAGGGCTATCCCGACTTGTTTTACATAATACAGTTGTAACACGTATTGACTTAATGATGTGATTTAAATAATTCTATGGAGGTATACCCATTCGACTCTCATCTTGACCCGCGCACAATCCACGAGAACGTAATTCTGATCTTCTATCTACACAAATTCCCATGCGTTTGAGATAAGACCCCAGACCTTGAGCATTTAACAGCTTATGCTTTTAAAAGGCTCGCGACCAATCGCCCCAGTGACAGAAAGGCTTTTTTTTCTCGTTGTTGCGCATGGCCAGTCCCAGGCAGATCCCTCGCGCAAGGTCTCCCTCGCAACACTACCAGGCATCTTTTAGCTGCAAATGATCACTGTAGCGTCGGTACCTGGAGGTAGGTGACCACAGCCGTCATGTTGTGCATTTAGGATGTGAGTTTTCCATGGCATTATGTCGTCTGTGTAAATAATCATAGTATGATACATAACAATGATATTATCATTATGTCTTTGAAAATCAGTCGGTTTATGGCATTAACCGAATCTCGGTCAGTAACAGACGAGATGGTCATCAAGGTCATTTTTGTGTTGGTTGTGCTTTGGTTTTAGATATAATCTCATGAAACCTAGTTTGTATCAATCTGAATTGTGTCACTGGCTTTCCCTGTCAGTGAAAGGCATATTCAACCGCGAAATATCTTACCAACCTACCCCGCGTTCGAGCCTTATTTGTAGGTAGATAATTTATAACCCACATTAGGCTAGTGCTGTTGACATGTCAGGGTATTTATGGTCTGACTAGAGGACGGAAAAAAGGCATTATCATTTATTATAATACGGTTAGCTGCTGAGAAAACGGGGTTATGGTGGGGGAATCGACACATTTAAATTACAATTTGGGAAGGGTATTGCATCCACTCGAATTATCTTTTGTGGTAACGTAGGCTACAGCCAATAGCCTAAAAACCTAGTTTCATGAGCATTACGCTGGAACGTCTCAATGTGATAAGGTAGATCAGGTTGCCAATACCGCCTTCAATGTGATAGTGCCCTTCGGAGCGATGTTTCGTCTGGTAATAACTGAATAAACTTAGGCTGACACAACTAAAGTAGTCTATAAGATCATTCTTATAGGAAGTTGATTATTGTTAAAGATTTATTTCTGTTGCGTTAGACATTTCTACAGATTTTTCAGTTGTGTGTTCTGTCCTGTTGTGTCCTCTATACATGAGTCGTTTGATATTTGATTCTTCAGGTATTCACTGACATAATGAGGAGCGGGCTGATTTAGCGACATGAGAACATCCGCCGCAGCTCGATGGAGTCTTTCAACGCCGTAGAGCTCCGCGAGCTAGGGGATGGGGGAAGGCGCACAGCCCCGCGAGACGCGCCGTCAGCACCATGGACAGCGGCCAGAGCGGGCGTCGAGAACGCCTCATATCAGGATGAGGAGCTCGAGACCAGGTTCAATGACCAACAAGGAGCACCGTGCGGCTCCAACGTTCCCTCTTCCACATCTGGCTACCAGCCTCACAGGGACCATCCCCTGTCTCCGCGGTCAGAGGAGGAGGGACAGGAGATGGATTTCAATGACCCCTCAGTGGACTACGGGTTCATCTTAGCGCTGGTGTTCCTGGTCAGTGGGATAGTGCTGGTGGTTGTAGCCTACACCATCCCCCGCGAGGCGAAAGTGGACCCGGACCTGATCTCAGCTCGGCAGATGGAGCGTCTGGAGCAGTACTACGCCCAGCTGGGCTCCCACCTGGACAAGTGCATCATCGCTGGCCTGGGCCTGCTGACTCTGGGGGGGATGCTGCTGTCTGTCCTGCTCATGGTGTCTGTCCTCCGGGGCGAGCTGCACCGCAGGAGGACTTTCGTCCGTCCCAGGAAGACCTATGGGTCTATCAACCTGCGTATGAGGCAGCTGGGGGAGGGGGAGGGCGAGGAGGGAGGGGACAGGAGGACGGAGGCGGAGGGTGACCCTGGCGGAGAGGGCCTCTCAGGTCCAGGCCGTGAGAGGAGTGCGCACCAAGCGCAGGAGCAGGGGGGAGGAGCGCAGGAGCAGCAGCCTCTGGGATGAGCCTCTGAGCTCCAGAGGGGAGGAGAGGAGAGAAAAGGAAGAGGAGAAGAGAGGAGGGGAGAGCAGAGGAGGGGAGAGGAGAGGAGAAGAAAGGTGAGGAGGGAAGGGGAGCTGAGGACAGAGGAGAGGAGGACAGAGGAGAGGAGGGGAGAGCAGAAGAGAGGAGGGGAGGGGAGGAGAGAGGAGGGGAGAGGAGAGGCACCCTGGGTGAATAAGAGCACATGGATATTCAACATATCCTGGAGGAATAAGGTGACCCTTTTGAGCATATGGTGTAATCAAAGACTGTTTAGTCAAAGCAGCAGGGCCTGTGTTGGATCCAGTCTGGATGGCTAGTCTGGCAGGTCCCCCTTTAGAACTGGACTGCACTGCAGACTACTGTCTGCTTTCCAAGACTTGAATACATGTCTGGTATACAGTCAATCACATCCTAACCAGTTAGGGCAGATATGATATAAACATGTGTTGTTGTTGTTATTGTTGTTATGTAAGGACTCAATATGCCTTAAACAGTTACACAGTCACTGTAAATTGTGTATACATGTGCTGAACATATAGCTCTGCTGAGCCAACAAGCCAAGTTCATCCTGTAGCATCACCTACGTTGCTAATGCTGCTACCGTTTCCACCTGCCCCACCCCACCTGCCCCGCCCCACCTGCCCTGCCCCACCTGCCCTGCCCCACATCCCTCCCAGAGGCTCCTGCTTCTCCTCCTGAGGTCTGAGTGGATTAGACAGGGTTAGCGAGGCCATTCAAACCAGCAAATCAGAGGCCAAGATAGAACCGGTACGGAAAGTAGTAAGCAGTGGTTTTTGGTCATGAACACATACGAGAGCACAAACCGACCAGAAACACGATGTTATCGCAGACAGGTCTTTACAGATGGAGTGTGTTCTAAGGGTATCGAGAATGAAACAAGGCAAAGCTAGAACAAGTGCAAAGAAGTAGTTGCGTCTTCTGAATCAGTAATGACCAACGCGGGACATCCCTTTGTGTCGGACAAGGTTGTCAGAAAGCACACACAGGCTAGTCTCAGAACGTAGAAGCACTGCTGAGAGTCTCTGCGAAGACAAGGGGAGAGTCTAGAAACATCCCCTGGCCTCCTCCACCTGCGAGTGTCTGCGTGGAGGAGGGGCAGGGGGGGCAGGGGGAGGGACGGGGACGGGGGGCCCACAGGAGCACATGGGAGAGCAGGTAGCAGAGACTCGGAGCGAGGCACGCCCTGTTAACCTGCCCCATGGCAACATGTACATTTTATAGCGTCTGATGGCGTTGAAATATAGTCATATTATTCTAACGACAGATATAAATGAGAGTATATCATAGAAATGTGTTTACAGATATTTAACAACATTTGACTATGTTTAAGATATACACAAGCGGCGACTAACACGCACACACACACACACGCACACACACACACACACATACATTTCCCCTCAAAAACAGAGAAATCTAGGTTGACTGTAAATTGATCCATCAGATGAGCATTGAATATCTGTTGAAGATTGTAGGTGGTTTGTGTGTATATTTCCTAATATGGTGTTTTATAGCTGTCCCAGTCTAGCCAGTATGCTGCACTGAGAGTTCTGGAGGTGCTACTGAATGTCTATGTGTGCAATAATACAGGAGATGTCTGGTAGTTTTATAGCTTATGAACATATGAATGAGTGCATGTCATATTAATACTGTATGCACAATTGTGACTTACTGCAGCGTACTGGGTGAATGTAAAACATTTTATAACGTATAGTGAGGAGAGAACACTGAAGGGGCCGGTGCAGCGTCAGGGGTGAAGGGTAGCGGGGGGTCTGAATCAGATGAAAGATGAGATCGCATCCAGCATCTAACTTCGCAGGCAACACAACATGTCTGGTGCTTCGGTTTGAGTTCGTTCTGTCTGAGTGGAGAGGAGCAGAACGTTCTCACGTTTCACACCTCGCGGTCTCCCCCAGATTGGCCCCGCCCCACGCAAACCATTAGCGCTAACATTCCTATTGTTTCCCCGCTTCTGACAACAAAGAAGTACGCTTTGAAGCAGAGGAGGAAGTTACACAGGGAGGAGACTGGGAAGTGCTCTAAGTGTGCTTCTTCCATCTTTAATCCCCTTTCACGAGCTAGTGACAGGACTAGACATGTACGGCAGCACAGCGGAGAGAGTTGAGGAGAACATTC
This sequence comes from Plecoglossus altivelis, assembly GCA_036571765.1. Classification (NCBI taxonomy): domain Eukaryota; kingdom Metazoa; phylum Chordata; class Actinopteri; order Osmeriformes; family Plecoglossidae; genus Plecoglossus; species Plecoglossus altivelis. The sequence goes on from BROE01000020.1 coordinate 16,749,382, forward strand.
TGCACATCAGAGCAGAGTCTGTCTGTCTCCCTCTGAAGAGCACACACACGCAGGGGGACAGAGAGACAGACAAGTGGAAGCCTTGTGGTCACATGGAGAGGAGACAGACAGACAGACAGACAGACAGAGGCCTCGTGGTCACGTGGAGAGGAGACACACAGACAGACAGACAGACAGACAGACAGACAGACAGACAGACAGACAGAGAGACCGACCGACCGACCGACAGACAGACAGACAGACAGACAGAGGCCTCGTGGTCACGTGGAGAGGAGACACACAGACAGGCAGACAGACAGACAGACAGACAGACAGACAGACAGACAGACCGACAGACAGACAGACGAGTGGGAGACAGAGGTGATGGGTCTGATGCCTCACACATGTAAATACTAAAGTTGTATAATGTGATTTTTAAAAATCATTTTAATGTGACCAATAAATTTTACGTTGCTGTTGTTTATAATCCAGAGTGTCTATGTCTTTGCATATCTCTCTCCCTCTCGGAGTCTCTCTGTTTCACACATTCTGTCTCCAACTATTTCTGTCTACCTTCTCATCTCTGCACTCTCATGTCAGGCCTTATGCTGCACTGATAAAAAATAAAATAACTTTGAAATAAGTAGCTACTGTATCTCATTGGTGAGATTAATAGTAATTGCATTTCTGGTTGGAGGAGTAGATAGAGACATGGCGACTTATCATCATGATTTAAACATAACAATTGATTTATAACCAAATACCAAGCAGCTTAGAAGTGGCTGTGGAAAGGAGGAGGAGGTGTGGAAAAGAGGAGGGGGGTACTAGAGGAAGTTGAGGGATGGGAGTGTATATCTTCAGAGAGACCAGGATGTGAAGATCAGCACTTCAGCGTTCACCTGATTTACGACCTGTGAGGCCAGAAGGGTGGCTTGCAGTAGAAGCACACTCAGCTTGCAGGGCAAGAGTTGACATGGAGATGTTTTCTCACCGAAATCTAACACTGAAACAGCCTTGGTGTCCTGGAGGCTGAACAGCCGGGAGAGGGCGTCCCTCTCATCTAACTGTGGATCTTTCCTTCAATCCCTCTCATCTAACTGTGGATCTTTCCTTCCCTCCCTCTCATCTAACTGTGGATCTTTCCTTCCCTCTCTCAAATTTGTCTGTAGATCTCTCCTTCCCTCCCTCTCATCCGTCTGTAGATCTCTCCTTCCCTCCCTCTCATCCGTCTGTAGGTCTCTCCTTCCCTCCCTCTCATCCATCTGTAGGTCTCTCCTTCCTTCCCTCCCTCTCATCCATCTGTAGGTCTCTCCTTCCCTCCCTCTCATCCATCTGTAGGTCTCTCCTTCCTTCCCTCCCTCTCATCCATCTGTAGATCTCTCCTTCCCTCCCTCTCAGCCTTCATTCTCCAGGCCACAGCTCTATGCTGCTTATATCCAAAGGAGAACGGGGAGCTTGTCTATTTGCAGGGTGGAACACTACCCACAGGCAATCTGAGATCCACGCTTCCCCCCTTTTCAGAGACAGAGAGAGGGGGGGGGAGAGAGCAAGAGAGAGCTAGAAAGAGAGAGCAAGAGAGAGAAAAAGAGCAAGAGAGAGAGACCTACAGAGGGCAGGGAAGATAAATGAGAGCGTGCTAAACAATGCTCCCAAACACTGTCTCAGAATGACAATGAGGTGAGAAGCACAGCCCCGTGTCCACACACACACACACACAGAAAGTCTTGCATTTTGAGTGTTTTGAATTTTAAATGAAGCAACGTAACTCTTATAATGACAACCCATTCTGGAATGTAATACACCTTTTATTGGATTTTTGTTCATAAGTTAATACAATTAAGTTTGAAAAATGAAACAAGAAGAGCAGTTGCATCTCCTCCATATAGAAAGAAACAAAGGAAGTTAAATGGTTAAGTCATTTGTGAGAGCAACATGAGGTGAACACTGCCAAGCTGACAGGCGGTCATGGAGGCAGCAGAGGAAGTCTACAGTGAGCTGAATATCCAACTTCCTGTTTGAAACACAAGGAGCCAGGAGCAAACGCCAGGTGACACAGCTTACTAAGACGAGGAAAGAGAGGGTGGCTCACCCGCTCTCACCCGCTCTCACCCTCCTCACCCACTCTCACTTCACTCAACCTCACTCACACAGTCAGTCACTTTAAGTGCTGGTTCCTCTCGGAGTGCTCTGACAGGAAGTCAATCTGAGCATACAGGAAGCAGGAAGCTGAGTCTCTTCTACATGAACATGTCGTCGTACCCAGGAGGGGGCATGTGGTCTGGGTCAGGCCTGGGAAACAAAATCATATGTCACTCACACTAGAACTGTACATTACAGAGTAAGCATGTAAAGTGTGTGTGTGTGTGTGAGCACGTGCACATGTATCAGGTCTGGGTCTTACCCAGGTCGGTTCCTGCCCACCGGTCCAAACGGGTCGAAGCGGGCGCCCGGAGGCACAGCGCCTGGTGGCAGCACGCCAGGGAGGCCTCCTGATGGGTCAAAGCCCGACCGAGGGAACCCCGCCCGGAGGGGGTCTACGATCATTCCCCCTCCTCCGCCCCTACGGGGGAGAGAGGGCCAAGTGGATTACACACACGTGCATGGAGGGTGACAGGATCTGAGAGGCTGCCTGCTAGGAGAGGCTGCCTGCTAGGAGAGGCTGCCTGCTAGGAGAGGCTGCCTGCTAGGAGAGGCTGCCTGCTAGGAGAGGCTGCCTGCTAGGAGAGGCTGCCTGCTAGGAGAGGCTACCTGCTAGGAGAGGGCTAGCACTCTTACCCAAAGGGATCCAAATCTGCTCTTCCTGCTGCAAATGGAGCCATGGGGTCTGCCCTGAAACACACACACAAACACAAAGGAGAGAGTAAGTCAAGATTCGGTAACTAAAGGATCCTTTGACTGGAGATCAAGAGGTCATGGATTCAAATCCCCCTCCCCAGTTTGTCACATTGGATGAAATCATGGTTAAAGAACAAACTGCGATCATTGTAACTATACAGCACCTCGCTTCATGCCTGACACGTTTGCTCTTCACGTGTGGTCTCTGTGTGTTTCTCCCCTCCCCCTCTCTCTCCGCCTCTCTCTCCCCCCTCTCTCCCCCTCACTGCTAGCTGGTCAGACTGGAAGCAGCATGGTCAGTAGACCAGAACAGGCAGCGCAGCCCAGAGATGTGCTGTGTCATTCTGCTGCACTCTCTCTCACTCACTCTCTCGGGACTGGGACACAACAGCAGCAAGGTCGATAAAGTGCTGACATCACTGAGCCAATAAGATCACAGGGTCACAGCCAATAGAGGAC
>BROE01000020.1:16760584-16786261 GCA_036571765.1 Plecoglossus altivelis
GCTGGGGGAGGGGGGGCGGGGGTGGGGGGCCAGGGGGGTGGGGGGCTGGGGGGGCTGGGGGTGGGTGCGTGTGAGCGTGTGGGTCTGTGACGGGGGCCGTGTGCCTGGGAAGGCCCTGGCTGAGGGAGACGCGGGGTGGGGAGGCAACACGGAGCCCATCCAGCAGCAGATCGGTGGCGTGCCACTCCACAGCCAGTTACTCTCTCTCTCACACACACACACACACACACAAACTGACACATAAACACACACACACCCCGAGTTACATCTGGAGTGCATTTAGACTGTTGTCATGGCCACATGGACTCCTCCACCTCCAAAACTCAACAGCCACATCCCCCCCTCTTCCCCTTTCATGCTCCTTCCCCATAAAAACGCACACACACACAAACAGACACACACATACACACAGACACAGACACACACACACACACATACACACACCCCTCTATAGACAGCACATCCCAGTTGGCTGGGTTGGTGTTTATCCAATCAAGGTGTGCTGGGATGTCTGTGAAGGGCTGACCTCCAGCTGACCCTGAGGGGTGAAATCACCTCTTCTTATTAAGCTGCAACCTCAGATTCTAAATCACCATCTCTCCCAGACTCAATCTGAGACAGAGGTAGACTCTAAATCACGCCCTTTCTCAGCCTCAATCAGAGGCAGTTTAAATCAACTCATCTCATAACGTTTCTACCAAAGTCGTAGCTGACCTGCTATATTCCCATTGAATTATACCTGTCTTAATTGTAGAATTACATAGTTGGCAAATAACAGGCAAATCGGATTGTAAGAACATTTCGCAGGGGGTGTTTAACTTCAAAACAGCTAAACAGATGTGTGTATAATATTTTTGTCTGTGGTGAGGGACAGAGGATGTGACTTGATGTGGCAAAAATTCTGCCATCCGTTTGAAACCGCAAAGAAAATGTGGGGATTCTGGATCAAAGTACCAATCAAACGCTGACCGTAAACTTCTCCTCTAGGAATTTGCAGGAAGCAGAGTACAGAAGCATTTAAATCAAAGTCAATAGTGTTTATGAAAATATTAAATATAGTTTTATGAAAATCGGTTTTAAAATTCAAATTGTAGTGATTAATTCATTTAGAATAGCCATAAGATGGCTATCTAGGCAAATTGAGGCAATACACTGTTTGTGAACTTCTATGATATAATTGTTGCATTGATTGCAATTGGAAGCGCATCACAAAACAACAACAGTTTTTATTATGTAATTGTATCTTTCATGTTCCCCTCTAGAAGATATGTTGCACATTATCACATCAGCATACCCATATTCAAACGATCTACTACGCACAACAAGCGGACCTCACAGGCCAGCGAGGCTTGGCGGAGCTGTGCAGCTCTCAAGGCAGCACGAGGCGGTTTGAATACCTAATCTCTGTCATGTTCCAATTTCTTCCAACCGCAGTTTGCTCAACCCAACAAAGTAAACAAACTCTGCCTCAAAATTCCAAATAAAAACAGCATGATTCAGAGATTAGACACACGCTTAATGCGCCCCTTACTGTCAGTTAGCTTTTTAAGTATTCACATTGCTTTTTGCGGTGGCAAACACGCCGACTGCGCGAGCAGCTCGTATTTATCAGCCAGTTCTATTGGCTGGGCCTCGGTTTGGATTGAAGATTGGGTTCTAAGTAGCTGGCATACGACAAGACTATTAACGGTTCAAATAAACTAAACATAGACACTGAGTTGTGTTTTTCGTCCATTTCTCTGCTAGGGTAGATATCTTCTCCAGCAGAACATAATACTTCATGACGTCTCCAGGAGCGGAATTCTACTTTGATCCACCATTAACTGTTGCAAAGTAGCTTCGTTTTCTTCTGCTCCCCAAGTATTCTTGAGCAACACAGTAGTAAGTTAACATCCAGCGGTCGCAAGGGCCGAGGGAGATCCAAGGGTTAAAGATACCATTGATAAGTGGAGCTCGTTTCTTGCAATTTGGCTGCGGCTGTTAAACGGTGAGTTTCCTCCAACCAGTTTGTGTGGGAAGTCGTTTGGTACTTCTCGACCAGGGCGCTTCAGTGAGCGCTTCGCCAGCCTGAAGAGGTGCGGGGCTCCTTCAGACGTCTGCAGTCCCGCTCTGACGCTCCTCTCCTCTGCCCAGATGATTCTGCGCCTTCTGACCATTTTAACCTTGGTTTGGGAGGCTATTACCATGAGTGCGAGACGACCCAGAGGTGAGAATATAGATACTATGTTTTTCCCAACTGACAGTCCATAGTAGTATTTCGTTGTGAAAATATATTTCTGTTGTAAAAAAAAAAGGCCTAGAACATTGAAACATTAAGAGGAGTATTAAGAACATAAAACGCTATAGCATTTGGCTTGATGCATTAAAAAAGACGAATGATGTATTTAATATGGATTGACGGCAGATGCTTGTAAGATATACGTTCTGATGCTATATATAAAACGTAGAACAACGTCTTTCAATACAGTGCAAAAAGTCAAACACTTTTAAAGTAACTAATTTAATACACTTTAACCTATGGAATTGGTGAATAAGGTTTTTAGTTTTATGTAGAGCAAATACGTTTGACCTTTTTACTCTCTATGTACTTTTATAGTAGCAATAACCAGATGACTTCTTAACAACATTATAAAACACAAAACAGTCTGTTCTCACCTTTTATTTATTCTGCTCTGCTCAGAACGTGATATTTCACAACCTCCAAAGTCTGCTGTTTTCTTTCCAAGCGCTCTCTATCTATCATGTTGTGTGCGTTTGGTCAGCTCCTAGTATGGCAGCGCTGCCTGTGCAGGAATGAGACATGGCCATCTCTGGGACTCGGACCGAAGAGACGCTTTTGTCTGATGGGATTTCACAGAAATCAGACATGGCTCTCTCCGAACACGCCTGAGCCAAAGAGTTCGACCTTTGTCCGTTCACCTGAGACAGTGTGTGTGTGTCTGGGATCTGACGACTGAACCTATGGTAACCACACTGATTTCTCTACTGTAGCCATGCCGACCAAGGCGGTCTGTAGTGCTGCAGCCATGCCGACCAAGGCGGTCTGTAGTGCTGTAGCCATGCCGACCGAGGCGGTCTGTAGTGCTATTATAGCGTCGACTACAGTCGTCTCATACTAACCATTCCTGACAGGGTGGAACATTACCACTGTAGCCCTGCCAGGGTCAACCGCTGTGTGGCTCGGCTGTTTGACCTGCTGTCGCTGCTCATCTCCCCACATGTGTGTGAGAGTCAGTCTCTCATCTGGCTGCTCTTCCTCCGGCTGTCCCAGCGGTTACCCACCCACCCCCCTCTACGCTCCGCCATGCTGGATTAGCGGTGTGACATGGGGCAGTTGTTGGAGAAGAGGTGGTTTGGTGACCGCAAGCGATCTGTAGTTTACTTCAAACTTTGACTTTATAGACTGGTGATATATTCTCAAAACAAAAGGATGTTTCTCATAATCCTATAACAACGTAAGTACCCTGAACTAAAACGTTTCACATGGATGTTTCTTCCGTAACCCATGGAAACCGTTTCAGATCCCAAACCAAACCATGTGGATCAGGAAAACTTTTCGTCTATGGTTCCACACCTTTCAGACTACACAAAAAGTATATTTCATAGCTTTCCCAGCACCAACTCAAACTAACAACCATCAGACCTAACCATCTGAACCCCCTTGCCCCCCCCCCCTCCTCTCCCCTCTACCACCCACTGGCATAAGCCAACATTGTTTGTATTAAACCTCTGGCAACTGTACTTTAGCCCCAGGTAAATCTGGCCTCTGATGTTTAGGCTAACAAGCCAGTCGGGTGTCTGCTTCTGTGGGGCTGGCAGCAGCTCTGCGCAGGAAGGCTAGGACGCTGCAGCGCTCGTAGCACCTGGAGGTCGTTAGGCACACCGCGCCACGCCGCAAAGGGTCAGAGGTCAAGGAGTGAGCACGAGTCGGACCTGCAGCTATCCGACTGCAGGGGAGCGGAGGGGAGGAAGGGCTCTCGCTCGTGACCCAGTTGTAGAGCGGCCCGGGCGCGCTGTAATCGCTCTCTGGTGCAGCTTGCGGTGGAGTGTTGATGCTCAGAGCTGTCTCCACTGTAGGACTTGTGCAGCGGATAGCTTGTTGTTTTATGCTGGCCTATAGTCTGTAGTGTTTCATGTGTCCGTAGAGCAAGCCTGCAGAGTTCAGACTGTAAAACAGCCCTTCCAGCTTCTCAAGCCTCCGTACCTCTCGAAGGAGTTGTTACACCTCCGCCCAGACATCTCTCTCTCCATCTCTCTTTCTCTCTGTCTTTGTGAAGAAAACCAGGAGAATCGTGATCAGAACCATCTGTCTTGTTCCTCTTTCTGTACACTGCACACACACACATGCTGTGTGTCCGTCAACGCACATGCCCAGTACACACACATGTACACACGCACACAAACTCGCAAACCAAATATGAAAGACAGAGGGCCCAAAATCTTGAGAAAGGCAGAGGAAGATAGAAAACAGCCATTCCTTAGTTGTCATCCCCGGCTTTAAAAGGTATGAATCTAAACTTGTAATGTTCTAATCAGACATGACCCAAAAGACCCTCCCTTCCCGTGGTTCCGATGGTTCTGTCTGCTTATGTGGATCCGATCGTTCGATCCACCATTCTACCGCGGCGCTCCTACTGGTGAGGGGTAGTTCTACTGGTCTGACGTTCTTAACGTTCTGCTCCTTCTATGTCCTGCACCGTAGCTTTCACAGAAGAACAGGAGCACTGCCGAAGCTGCATGGAGTGTTCCCATGACAACGGCTGTGTGCGTTGCCCTGAGCGCCTCTTCCTGTTTCTGAGGCGAGATGGGATGTCCCACCATGGCTCCTGCGTGCACGCCTGCCCTCCTGGACACTACGGGCAGAGAGGACAGGACATCAGCCGCTGTCTCAGTCAGTGTGTGTTTGTGTGGGTGTTTGTGTGGGTGTTTGTGTGAGTGTGCGTGTAGGTGTGTGCACGCGCTTGTGTGGGCGTATGTCTGTTTGTAAGTGCGTTTGTATGTCCGTGCATCTCTCCGTCTGTTTATCTGTCTGCTGCTTGAGCTGAACGCAGTCAACAAGCGTCCTAAATAGATGTCTCCTTCCCAGAATGCCGTTCTGCTGACTGTGAGAACTGCTTCAGCAGAGACTTCTGCATGAGGTGTCGGCCTGGCCTTCACCTGTTCAGAGGCCAGTGTTACAGCAGCTGTCCATCTGGCACCCTACCCACACTCACAGACTGTGTTGGTGAGTGGTGCAGCACTCCATGCCTTTCTCGGGGTCTGGACCTCATTGGTTCCTATCAGCCAATCAGGAGGGGATCAGGGTGAAGGAGGGTTCCATTGGATCCTCTTGACTGCTGGGTCTGTTATGATGGAAGTGACCTCCTGAGGAATTTACGAGGAGCTGATATTAAACCCCATCGTAACATCGGGGTAGATTCCCCTTTACAGATGTAAGGTCTTTTAAGTGTTTTTTTAACTCACCTTCTCTCCACTTCCCCGCCCCTCTCTCTCTCCCTCCATCCCAGAGGGCTGTCTGGGGGTCCCGGAGGGGCCCTGGGGGGGGTGGAGCGCCTGTCTCCGGGAAGGCCACAGCTGTGGCTTCAGGTGGGGCCGCCAAAGCCGGACCCGGGGGCTGTCTGTGAGCACGCCTGAGCAGAATGCAGCCGTCTGTCTCCCTGAGAGCGAAACCAGGAGGTGCAGGATGAAGAAGCGTTGTCCTACAGGTAGGAGGGAGAGGGAGGTAGGGGGAGAGGGAGAGGGAGGTAGGGGGAGAGGGAGAGGGAGAGGGAGAAGAAAAGATAGTTGAGAGAGAACTGTCGCAGGTATCTCATTTGTTGAATAATAGCCCCTCTTGTTGATTGCTACTGGCTGGTGTCCTCCATGCATGTGTCCTGTGCTCTAGCTCAGCTAGTTTGATGATAGCGTGATGATTAGCAATCACCATCCCCTTGTTGTTTCTTTATCTGAGGTTAATTAATCGCAGCCAGAGTAGAAAGCCCAACTTGGCTGTCGCTAACCCAATTTACCGTATAAAACCCAATATTCGATACGTAGGGCTTTGTTCTGGCCTTCAATTAGGTCTGCATTATCCTTAAGCTGCCACGTTTTTTTTCTTCCTCATCTCGTCTTTTGATGCTACCCGGGAAGGCATTTGTTTGCAGCAATTATCATTATCATTGTCAGATCAGATGTCCTGGGGTATTAGCCGCCAGTGCAACGCGATCTGCAGGAATCTCAGGGAATCTCTGCATCAGCCTGCTAATCACACCCAGCTGGGATGAAACGTATCTGTGGCATCCCAGGACATTCCTCTGCTCTCGTAGATTAGCCGAGCGCTTCTAATTTCCATCCTCATTGTTATTGCTTTCAGATGATGATGGCTCTTCAGAGCCTTCAGTTCCTGCCCTCGTCCTTTCCTTTGTCTCCCAAACTGTTGACAGTTGAGTCGGTTAGAGCTCAGTGTGTGTGTGTGTGTCTGCCTGTGTGTGGGTGTGCGTGTGTCTGTCTGCCTGTGTGTGTGTGTCTGTCTGCCTGTGTGTGTGTCCGCCTGTGTGTGTGTGTGTCTGCCTGTGTGTGTATATGCCTGTGTGTGTGTGTATCTGTTGCATGCCTCCCCTGAATCCTATAGGGGACTGATTTATGTTTTATATGAATTGCCAGAGAACGTTAAGTATTGAAAGACACATTTAGATGTCAAGAGGCAGAGCTAATGGTGGAGCCGTAAAATTCTGCTAGTAAAGCTTAACATGTATAACTGTGTGGTGCCTGACTGTGTAGGGAGACTAGTACACCACAACAATTGAAACCTTCCGCAAACGTAAACATGCACACACACACAAAACGTACACATACCCTGATAGACTTGAGCCCTGCTTGAGCCTAATACAGATCATGCTTATTTGAGCCGCGAAGACACATATATATATATGGGATTCATTTGACAGAGATTTATTTATTTATGCCTGATTTGCAAATAAACGTTTAGTTCATTTACAGAGGAGTGGAGCTAGGAGACGAATGTGGGAAATTGCGGCGGAGCAAGAAGGAAAGTTGAACCATGCGACTGTATAAGAGGTGGAGTAACACTAGACATCTGTGACAGTCTTACAGATAGCGTGGATCCTCAGCTTCCATGTGGCAGAAACAGAACCACATTAGATTGGAGAAACAGGTGGTTTGTATTTGGACTTATTTGACCCCCCCTCTCCCTCCCCTACATCCACCTCCCTCAAGCTCCCTCTTTCTAGATTCCTTCCCAGAAACTGCATCTGTGAATTATAAATATATAATAATTTGCTTAGGAGAAGACAGTCTTACCAAAGAACATTTACAGAAGCATCTTCATGTAGGCACATGTGAAACAGGCTGTTGCACCGTATTGGTCAGTAGAATTAGACACTATTTGGGGTTCATTTGATGATCATTGAATCCAATGTTCCCAGTCCAAAATGGCCATTTATAAGGTTGGTAGATCAATTGATGAATTGCTGATGATATTCAAAAATGATATCAAATGAACAAATAGTTTCAGGGAGTAAATCGGTTGAATTCTTCTGGAACGCAGCAGGAGGATTGAACCATGGATGTTCCAGAAGAACGACATATGATATGTTCCTCCTAAATGGAGACAATGTGCTGAAAGATTGTCTTCTTGTTTTCTACTTGGCTTTGTATTAAGTCTGTTGTATTACTGTAATGTTTTTCCACTAATCAGACCAACCACTGCGTGTGGGGGTGGGGTGTAAATGGTGCATGTGCGTGGGTGTGTGCATGGGTGTGTGTGTTTGTGTGTGAATGCATGTACATACTGAATACAGTGTGTGGGGGGTGTGTGTGTGTGGGGTGTGTATGTGGGTGTGTGTGTGTGTCTGTAGCAGTGATGTGTTCTGCAAAAGTACAGGCCAGGAGCTCTGGTCATACTTCCCTAATAACAAGATTAAAACACTGATTTCAAATAAGGAAATTACTACGATCAAAACAGTCAAATGAGAAGCATGTGTACCTAGCCCCTGCCCCCCCATCCCCTCCCCAGCCTCCCCCCCTCAGTATCCCCCCAGCCACAACTCCAGTCAGTCTTTCTACACACTTTAATTCAAGATCATATCTCATTTTTGTGAGCTGTGAAGCAATCCAGTGTGTAGAATGCTCAAATCTCCTGTGTTTATGATGCAGATGAACTCTGCCAGCGATGCTGTGATTGGTGGACCTCGAGGGAGGGAAACCCCGTAGATTAGGACGACTGGAGCAACGTGATGACCAGAATCACCCTCTGTTAGAAGTCTGTAGTCATCATAAGTTGCACAAAGTCTTTAGATTTCCTATAACACAATCTATACATTTATATAGAAAAGCAGAACATTTACCTAAACAGAAAACTGAATGACCCTGCTGAAATCACATTTCAACCCTGAGGCGGTGTGTGCGTGTACTTTAGTTATTGTGCGTGTGATGTACAGTACTAGTGTTGTGTCTCTGTGGTCAGCAGTATTCTGAGGCGTTTTTTAAAAGTTGTTCTTAATTCAGTTATGGAGACATGAAGATGGTTCTCTTTCATGACACATACCACAGGCTTGGCCCTCAAGTAGGTTTGAGTGTGAGTGTGTGTGTGTGTGTGTGTGTGTGTGAGTGTGTGAGTGTGTGTGTGTGTGTTCAGTTTTATGGTTTGTCCCCAGGCTCTAGCAGGGACACACCAGCTCTGTCCCTCCAGGATAATCAAGTTATCGCTGATCTGTAACAGACACACAGATATCGGTTTGCACTCTTTCCTAACTGGTCCCCCCCATCTCTCTCTCCCTCTCTCTCTCTCTCTCTCTCTCTCTCTCTCTCTCTCTCTCTCTCTCTCTCTCTATTCGCCAAGTAAGAAAGTAAAGACTATACTGTGGCAGTAAGGTGCATATGAGAAACATGTAAGAATCACATATACAAAAAGTAAGTAGAAAGCAGTCTCAATCATTATAAACATCTTCCATCGTCTCTAACACAGGCTAGAGAGATGGAGGGACCCTCTCCAGACCACATTACCCAGAACACACCACACTGCCCAGCACGCTGCCCAGCACACTGGCACAAGACACTACCCGGCTCACTGGCGCCACACACCACACTGCCTAGCATGCTGCCCACTGCCCAGCATGCTGCCCACTGGCAGTACACACTGCACTGCACGCTGGTGCCACACACCACACTGCCCAGCATGCTGCCCTCTGGCAGTACACACTGCACTGCCCTCTGGCACCACACGCTACACTGTACACTGGAACAGAAAACATCACACTGCCCAGCACGCTACACACTACCCTGCATGCTGTTCACTAGCACAACACACCATGCTGCACACTGAAGCACAGGGCGGGGTGCACTTTCAGAGCAGGGAAGAACTGATTAAGGAGAGAGCAAGACAGGGAGAGAGGTAGAAGACTTGAGACATACAGCAGAGATGATGAGAGAGGGAGAGAGGACGAGCGATACAGCGAGGCAGAAGGAAGAGAGAGTAGGGGGAAGTATGGAGAGAGAGAGAGCTGTGAGGGTGAGCTGTCATAAGACTAAGCTCTTTCAGCACTTTGCTGTAAAACACGGTGATTATGTTGTACATCTCAGTTACACTGAAAGTCTACATTCTAGAAATACTTTCCAATATTCAAGCTGCACTTGATTGAGTTAGTCTGCAACAAGGGTTCCAAAAAATTAGACCACAACACGACAGACTCTGTTAAGGGAGAAGGAGGCAGACTAGAAAAACATCGTTTAGCAATTTTCCGATGCAGTGCTCTTGCATAGATTGTGCTGATTCTAACCCTGTCTCTCTTTCCCTTGATAGAGAGAAGAAAGAAAGAAAGAGGAGGAGGAAGAAAGAAAGGGAGGAAACAGAGGCAGAAGCCTCTGAACAATGAGACTGTGACGGAGCCACCGGGGGGACCGTAATCAGGGACGCACCTATAGACACAGTGTGGCGTGACCGGGTCGCTGAGGGGAACATGATGAGTGCAGCACACATAAGCATAGTGTGGAGACACCTGGATGTGCTAGTGAATGCTGAGTCCTGTTCAGTGACAACTTCACATTGGAAACCATGCGAGCCAATCCCGTATTTATTGCACACATATCACCTGACCCCTGCAGTGGCAGACTGGCCCGCCCTCCTCTCCAGCGTGACACCAATCAACCCAACTTGAGGAGCGACCAGAGGAGAGACCAGAGGGGCGCCGTTTAACCTTTGCAAGACCACGCCCCTCTGCGGAGACAAGCAAATTGTATTCCTGAGCTGGAGTATCAGCCAGTGCTTGTTGATGTTTCTGTCTATCTTCTGTCTGTTTCTAGCAAGCCTGTCGTGATATGCGCGCGCACCCTTCCTCCTTCACTCCTGGAATAGATCCCGGAGGTGACGTGAACGGATGGGTAGCAGCTGTTCAGAAGGGCAGGACGTCTACCTATCCAGCTACGTTAAGATCATTGATTTCCAGGTGGAGAAAACAAAGTGAAATCCAGACACGACCCCAGCTCGGTCCTGCCTGAGTTCTGCTCAGCGCCGACGGAACCTTCTCGCAAGCTCTGTTGGCAAGGAAACACAGTGGCAGGACCTTCCTGGTGGTCCTACTGACTTCCAACACAGGAAGTCACCGTAACAGAAAATGGCTCTGGACTTCTGAGATCTTGTAGGAATATCTTCTATAAGGGTTCTGACGACGGTTACAAATATTTGTGTGCACTGTCACTCAACCTTTTGTTTTTTTTGGAGCACTTAGAAAGTTTCTTTGGGTTCCTTTGCCTGAATTGATTGCTGATGAAAACACAACTTTACACCTAACTGTTCACTTGGCTTTGACATGACACAGACAGGTCGGCGGCAGACGTTTGACGTATTTGACTTGTAAAACTGAAATGAAACTTTTAGTTGATTGTTCATGAGATGACATGGAGTCAATGTATTCATATTTCTCTTCCCACCGATCTCTGCTTGCAGATAATATTGAAAATATATTTATTTACATTTTTTAAATTTCTTTTCCGAAGAACAAATTATTAAATGGACCTCATGTTAGTGTTGTCTTCCATTATCATTTGTCATAATAAAGCTGGTGACATGTTTTGTTTGACGTCTTGTCATTGTAAGTAATAATTGATGAGGCTTGAAAAGTTGGATCATCATCATCTGGAAGGCTGAAGCCACGCAGAGAATCCTCAAAAACAGGAAGACACCGCGTCTGTCGTGACACTATGTCACCACTAGAGGGGGGCATATTGCCTTGGAACGCTGCTTCAGAAAGAGAGGAACGTCGATCAATACGTAACATACCAGTCGTTTTTCTGACATACGAACGTTTGACTTGCAGGCGAGGTTTACTCAGGTGTAGGGTTAAGTCAGGGCTATGAATAACACGGACACACACACAGCCTCAGGAGGAGTGACCAGACCCAGAGAACTCTCTGGAGAACTCAAACAAACAGCCCTCCAGAGGAAGATCTTTTAATACACGAGACACACGGATGAACCAGGCCCGCTGTGAGGACAGAAGAGGAAGGCTGATGGTCTCTCTCTCTTCATCTGGTCTTTCTGCAGGTTTTTCTGGGATCGTCTACGCTTTACTCTTAGTATTTTGAAGCGTAAACAAGCAGCTTTTTAATCAATGCAATTTTTTTTAAAGCATCTATACTTATGCATGCATAAATATACTGAAATATCAATTGTAAAGTCAAAGTACACATATGATTTACCAAATGTTTGGATATGTGATATTGGTTTATATAACAGTTTTGGAGACGGTATAGTTTTAGAAAGGGTTCAACTTCAGTTGATGCGAGCACACCTCACAATTCCCCCAGAAATTCTACCTTCTCTAGTTAAAAGATCAAATCAATCTCTCTCCCTCCAGCTCTTTTGTTCCCTCTTCATCCTGATTTCCCTCTTCTCCTTCTATCGCTCTCTCTCTCTTCCTCCCTCGCTCCAAGCCACGTTCTCTCCCCCGTTCTCTCTCCGTCTCCAACTCTTACTCCGTGTCTCTCTCTCCCCCTCTCCCTGTTATCCCCCCTCATCCATCCCTGATCCCATCTCGCAGACCCCATCAGTCCAGCAGTCCTGCTGTTTGCTAAGCAGACTCAGTGGGCTCACTCCATCTCTCCTCACTTCACAAACACTGACGGCTCCTGGCAGGGCCGGCGGTGCTCCACTTTATCACCGTGCGTCAGGGGTTCCAAGAGAAACAAAGAGCCCCAGTTGTACGCGTCGAGCAGCGTGTGTGTCAGCCGGAAGACGCGTTAGTGTAAGAGCACCTTTGGGGTCGCCGTGACAACATGCATGATTGCTGCCCCTAATGACGTTGGCTGTGATTGGCCATCAAGGACCATCAGTGAGATAATGGAATGGCGCGGAAAGGTCATCTGAATTAGAGATCTCTCTGTTGAAAGAGCAACGACCTGAGGTCATTTTTTTCTTGCAGAAAAGAGAGCTGCTTTTATTTACTTGTTTTTAAAAGGACTTTGAAATAATTATCTTTTAAGCAACCACCCTGAAACTATTACCATTTCATGCACGTACGGTGTGGTTAGATTTGCAACCGCATTTTTATTTTTTATCAAAGGGAATTTCATAATAAAAAACGAAAAAGCTTTATACACCTGCCAGCCATCCCGTGATGACAGCACGGATTCTTATTAAAACTTTATAGGTTTTTTTTTTTTTCAACTTCTCAATCGGACGGTGTATATTTTCGTCCATGTGCTTTAGTTTTCTTTCAGTTCTGTCCTGAAAGACTCTTGTATACCTAACAATGTTGTTTAAAAAACAATAATTTGTAGTTTGACATGTCCAAACACAATGTGTTGTGTTTGCTTTGAATAGAACCTTTTATGACGACCACAAGCCTGATGGGGTGGATTAGAATTCCAGTTGTCCTTTAGGCTGGAAGTTGTTTAGAAAATGTCTGTTTACGTTCAACTTTAAAGCTGTCAGTTACCACTGGCAACCGCCTGACCTTCTGTGGCTTGTTCTGTTAAACTGTCAGGAACATGCTCACCCTCCCCCCTGCTCCCAGTTCTCAATCTGATTGGTCAGCTAGAAGTGGGTGGAGCTGATCTCTTGGAACCAGAGGTCTCCAACAGACCAGGGAAAGATCAGGCTGATGAAAGCTTCACTACAGGATGCAGATCAGATACCAAGGCAGGCATTCCTGAGGTGCGTTCTGGAAGATCTGCCGCATCCTCCAACTATCTCCACCTCTGTGTGTGTGTGTGTGTGTGTGTGTGTGTGTATGTGTTTGTGACAATTGCACAGAGATCTGCTTCTCAGATGGTGAAGAAGGTACATAGACAGGCTGACCACCTTTAGGCCCAGAATGTTTAAGACAGCACTCCAAAACAGAACCTTCCAGTAGCTGCATCACCAGGCTGCTACCAGTTCCCATGAGAATGGTTTGATTCAAGTTCAAACGTCACTCCTTAAGACCCATCTCCTCCCCCTTCGCTGTCCCTCTCTGTGCTCCTTCTACAACCCCTCGTCTCCGCGTCTCAGTCTCCCCCTCTCCTCTCCTCCCCCTCTCTTCCCCTCCACTTCCCCTCTCCTGTACTCTCCCTCTCCTCTCCCTTCTCTTAGTCTCTTGCTCTCAGTCCTCCTTCCATCTCTCCTCTCTCAGCGGTCATGCATCTTCTCCCCTCCCTTCCTCCATGCCCACTTCCTTTCATTTATTCTGGCAGTAAAATTAGAATCAGGACACACCGCCCCAGAAATAAGACAAAGAAATAAACAAATTATTTTAGATGAGGCTGACTAGAGGGCTGGATTTAAGAGGCCAGATGGTCAGTTCAGAGGTATGGGAACTGAGCTTGCATTGTGCCCTCCCTCCATGTCACAGCAACACTCTTTCCCCCAACAGACAAATGGTATCTAACGTGTAGCCTAGCACACAGATGTGTCATGTCAGTGGCCTAAGTGAAGAGGGATTGACACGTTGGTTAAATCAGCTGTTCTGACTGTGTCGTTCTTATTGAAGCAGAGCATCATGGGCTGTGTAGTCCCTGGTGAACTTCATTAGTCCTCATGTTGCTGTTTTACATATCTTGCCCCTCTGTCCCTTTTTATAGCCTCCTCCATTCTCTCTCCCTCCTTCCCCCCTTCCTACTTCCCCCCTCTTCACCCTCATTTCTCCTCCCTCCTCTCCTCTTTTCCTTTTCTCGCACAGATCAAGATAACTATTTTAATAGACCTCCCAGAGCTTGCCCTCCCCTCTCTCTCTCTCTGTCGCTCATCTCCAGTCCTCTCTCTCTCCTTCTCTCTCTTTCTGTCTCTCTCTCTCCTCCCACTCTCTCCACTCTCTCCCCTCCCCCCTCTCTCTCCCTCCTCCCTTTTCTCCCTCCTCCCTGTACCCCCCAGCCTCCCGATAAGAGCAAGCTTAGCTGTTTCACTCTGGCCACTTCTGAAACTAAACCCTTTGCAGGAGGATGGGAGAGAAAAAACAACTCTCTCTCTCGCTCGCTCTTACACTCTACTGAAGATTGAGATATTTTGATAATCTCCTTGGGCCCCCATCTCTGTCAGTATCCACAGGGTCAATGTTTGTGTCCGTTCTCTTCCATTCCACTGGACACCAAGGAGAACTGTCAGGAAGTTAGGGACCGTGGCCGAGAGGGAAAAGAAAGCAACGTTGTTGTTCATTAGAAGACCTAACCCTTGAAGCTATCAAATCTCCGTCAACAACAAGAAGAGGAGGACAGGAACCAAGCCTCCTGTGCAGGAACCATGAGTGTTGCCACCTATGAGTGAGTAAGGGGAGGAAGGGGGAACCATTACACTGCGACACCTCTGTGCAGGTTCCTGCCACCTGGCCTTTGAGGTGAGAAGAAAAGAAGATATTGGAAATAAAAGGTGAGCAGAGGAGAAAAACTCAAAGAAGCACCATGAAGGGTTTGCTGCTGGGCTGGGCCCTAGCACTGTGGGCCGTGATGTTGATGCCTGGCACAGGGGAAGCTAGCGCTGCTGGAGGAGGTGGAGGAAGGAACCAGAGGCGAGGAGGAGGAGGAGGAGGAGGGAGAGGAGGAGAAGGAGGAGCAGGTGACAAACAGCGACGGCTTCACCGCGTGCAGCACGGCCGCTGCAGCTACACCTTCGTGCTGCCGGAGACGGACAGCTGCCAGGGAGGCCACGTCCAGCAGGGCGGCGCCAGCGTGCTCCAGAAGGACGGCCCGCCGCCCCCTGGCCAGAAAGACTGGCTGAAGGAGAGACTGCAGCACCTGGAGACCGCCCTGGAGAACAACACACACTGGATCCAGAAGGTAGGAGCATCAGCGTGAGGTGGAGACAAACAGGAGGAGGATCATTCATCCAGTCTCTCTTGAATTCTTTCTTTTGACTTCAGGGTTAGGGTTAGCCTACAACAGCCTACATGTCTTGCTGTGAATCTTCACAGGAAGGGGGAGGAGGGGAGGGAGGGAGGAGAGGACCAGGGAGAGTGTGTGTGTGTGCTGCCACCCATGTGGATTTCGCCAGTTGTGTTTCCAGAGCAATCGTCAACCTCCATTCCTTAGGAGATAGGTTGTGACCCCTGACCTATGCAATCTGTATGGCAGGGGTCACCAACTCCGGTCTTGGAGGGCTACCATCCTATAGGTTTTCGTTTCATTTGAACATAATGTAGCCTCATTCAGCTCATCATCCAGGTAATTAGTAGAATCAGGTGTGCTAAATTGAGGTTGAAGGGAAAACAGTCTGGATGGTAACCCTCCAGGATCAGAGTTGGTCACCCCTGCTCTATGGGGTCAGCTCAACCTACAATGGTTACGGAACATCACCATTTGCAAAGGTATTCAACCACATCTATGTGCCCAGATCTCCTCGGCCAGTGAGCAGCAGGAAGGAGTAATCAACAGATGCTTGTTTAGCTTGATGCTAAATTACTTCTAATGGTCTCCTCGCTGCATGGACTAACCTAGCCTCAACTCTGGTCTAGACCATAACCTGTGGTGATTCTTACTGGCAGGCAGACAGGCAGGCCGGCAGGCAGGCAGGCAGGCAGACTGAAAGGCACAAATACAGAGAGAGTTCAACAAACACATAGTCGGACAGACGCTGTGCTTACAGAAGCTACCTTAGACTCCGAGTCCCCTTGTTGAACCACGCATCTCCCAGCATGCTCTCTGGTAGGGTTATCTCCCAGCATGCTCTTTGGTAGAGATATCTCCTAACATTCTGTCTTGCAGAGTTATTTCCCAGCATTCTGTCTCGTAAAGCTATCTCCCAGAATGTTCTGTGGTAGAGTTATCTCCCAAAATGTTCTCTGGTAAAGCTGTCTCCCAGAGTGTTCTGTGGTAGAGCTATCTCCCAGAATGCTCTCTGGTAGAGCTATCTCCCAGTGTTCTCTCCTGTAGAGTTCTTCTCAGCAGAGCTATCTAATCCAGGGATCAGGGGGCTGATTCGAGCCATTAAGAAACATCTGATACAAACGTAACCTCAGCAACTCAAAGAAAAGAAACGGAGAAAGGTAGATAGTGAAAGACAAAGCGAGTGAGAGAGAGAGCAAGAGAGAGAGAGGGAGGGAGAGAGGGAGAGAGCAGAAGAAAGACAGGTACTGAAGTGTCTCTTGCCAAGGCAAGGAAATCTTTTTTTACGATCCGAAGGCTCCCAGTTTGATGTGCCACTTCAAACGAACACAGGAGTTTCCCCCATAACTTGGTGGAGCTCTCAAGCCCCTGCATGAACACTCACACTCACAGCACAGCCATCGCTCATTTCACCAGGCCTCATTATAACTCATAACTCTATCTATAAGTCATGCTTAACGGTGATCCTCATCTATTTATTGGCCATATATTTTCGACATAGACCTCTGGCTTGCTGAAGCAGGCTCACAGCCAGAAGTTGGTATTTAACAAGGGGTTGTGCTCTATAGTAAAGCATTATATAATCTAATACTGTATGTTTCTCATACGCACTGAGGACTTCCAGATGGACTGTATTTATGAAGCTCGGCTGTAGCTGTGAGAAACAACAGCTGTGTTTCAACTCAGCACACTCAGCGCTTGCCCAACAACAGCACAGTGTGATTTAGAAGGATTCAAATCAATCCCGTCATCAGCGGCTCATCGGTAGACCACACGATGCTCCGTGGCTGACATTTGGTCTCGGTCATTCTCGTGCCTTCGCGTGAGTTGCCATTGAACCACCGCCTCTGCCGTTACTGCGTAGGAGCGCCAGGCACTTGACTTTCTCATCAAACACGGAGGTGTCAGAGTTAGGGTTAGAGTTCTGACAGCGTAAACCACTTCAACTTGAATAGCTAACCCATCTTAAAAGCCCTTCACTTTTCACAACACTGACCCAGCGCAGCAGCCAGCCTCCATGCTAATCTCTACCTGTGCTTTATTAGCCATGTTGAGTAGCCAGTACTCTTGTGTCAGAATGCAAAATTAAAGTCCTGGTCTGAGTCCATGCTGTTCAACAGAAAAGCCCCTCGCAGCGTGGTGCGTGGTGTCCCCAAAGGCTTGATTAAGCGAGTCTCAGAGAACGAGCAGGATTCATATCCCAACAGGGAAATGCTTGGGAACCGTTCTTCTAGGAGGAAGGAAGTGTTAGGAAGTGTTGGGAAGGTTCCTCCCAGCGGGCGCTGGTGTTTATGGAGAGCAGGGAGTGTGTGTGTGTGTGTACAGAGTGTTTAACAAGGCTGTGTAAACCTCCTGGGCCCAGAGGGACGCCTGGCCCACGGCAGATCAGATGCTGCTGATTACCAGCTTATCAACCGGGAGGATCTGACCTAGAAGGAAACAGCTCGAACCAGTGTCACACCTTCAACTAGTCTGGTCTGGACTGGTCTGGTCTGGTCTGGTCTGGTCTGGACTGGTCTGGTTTGGTCTGGTATGGTTAGGTTTTGTCTGGTCTGGTTTGGTTTGGTTTGGTCTGTTCTGGTTTGGTCTGGTCTGGTCTGGTCTGGTCTGGTCTGGCCTGGACTGGTCTGGACTGGTCGGGACTGGTCTGGCACAAGGCCGTTCAGCTTCAGAGCATCTTGGCTTTGCCATGATTTGATAGTGGTGACCGTGGTAACTTAAGTTAAAACTCCAATGTCCAGCTCTTTCTTCAGTGACATGTTGGAACCCGTCGCGGCCCTGTAGACACCTGGGCCACGTCGACTGGCCCCTCTCCGCTATCTCATGACCGTGACTTACTGGAACATTCTTCTGGTTTTCTTCTCTCGTTTTTATCCTCAAAAAGTTTTGCAGTCAACCGTCTTTCAACAAATCCATGAGCCGCTCTGCCAAATGTTAGTTTACTAATCATCCAGTGTGGTTCCCATCGGACTGGCAGGGTTGCAGTAGTCCTTAATCACTCAGTCTTTCCCAGAGAGATCCCTCCACAGGCCCCAGTTGGCACTCGCACAAACCCACACTCAGCTGCACAGGAACAGCCACCATGTTCCCACTGTGTCCCCATCTGCTGTGGAGCAGGGGGTGTTCCAGCTCCAGACCACCTCTTCCCAGATCTGCTTCATGAACTGGGTGAGTATCAGATGGATTAGTAGCTAATCAAGCATGTAATCTGGCGAGTGTGCGTGTAGATCCCATGTTATTAACCCGCACAGGGCCTGAGTATGTGCAGGACACGCAGCCCTGAGCCGCTGGGACAGCGGAGCAGATAAGAGAGCCAATCGCAGAGCTCCGGTTGCATGTGGGATTACGTCATGGCTCAGTACGAAGACCAGAGCTAAAGTTTTCTACGGCATTGATTGCTTAGTGCTTTTTAGGAACTCGTGTTGTCTTCATGATATTGCGCATGAGTTTTCTTCGTGGTATTATTCCAGCAGTGGAACCACAGCTGTCCTGGGCTGCTTCCAAAATCATTCAGTCGGAATCTGTGTTCACGGCGGACATCATTAAAACTCTCATCTAGCTCACCTGTTTTTGATACTCACCTCGTTGCTTGATTGAGTGAGTCAGCTTGTTTGACAACCGGGCACGGAGCTGAGACGCGCCGGAGGGTACGGTATCTTTCCGTAAAGCAGGCTGAGCGGTCTCGGTTGGTTGTGAGTGACCCGGCCTTGCTCTGCCTCCCAGAGGCAGAGAGGGGGCCAGAGCGCTCCTCTCGGCCTGCAGCAAAACAGCCTGGCTGCCAGATGGCATGTTCTGGCGCCCTATCACACCCCAGCAATGTAACTGATATTTCACCCTTCATCAGTATGTAGCGAGTGCACTTGTTGTTGGAGCGAGATTTGTTTTGTCTTTCTCGCAGACACCGTCTGTCCTTACACAGACACACACACATCCCTCTCTGACTGAGTCAGCAGTTTCCTGGTGTCTTTTCCTTGTTTAATCAAAGCCCCCTTCCAGCCCATGAACAGGATCACGTTGCTGTGTTCAGCTTTATTGCAGGAATCCTTTTGAAATACCCAACTCTCTGAAAACCCTGTCACCTTGGAGACCCTGGCACCATGAAGACCCTGTCACCTTCGAGACCTTGTCTCTCCAGAAACCTTGTCACCCTGGAGACCCTGTCACCTTGGAGACCTGATCACCCCAGACACCTTGTTACCCTTGAGACCCTGTCAACTTGGAGACCCTGTCACCTTGGAGACCTCATTATCTTCATCACACTCTCTTCCTCAGAGAATCTAGCATCACAGGAACATCCCTGAGCCCCAGAGGGACTTTTTTCACATGCACATGGAAGCATCTGAACGTCCGAGAATGAGTTCCAAATGATAAGGTGTCGACTGATCTCCTAAACACCGATCCATCAGCCTCCAGCACGAAGCCAGCCTGACGTGTCTGAGGTCTGGAAGTTACGCTGAATCTACAAGGCCCAGGAGGACTCTGGTTCACAGGCAGATAATTGCGTGGCGTTTCAGTCAAGACGGCACCGTGACGAAAAACTGAGAGGTGGGTGTGAATGAGTATGTGGATCTCAGGGGAGGGTGAGGAGAATAGAGGGTATTCCCAGTTTGGTCAGAGGGACATCGTTTCAACATCCCTCCAGCAGCACATTCTCTCTGGAGTTCAGATAATAAACATTTTACGACTCCCTCCTCCGCATCCAAAGAAAATGAAGTGTGTTGGTTTGACACGGAGTGAGAAGATCTGCAGCATCACTGCGTCGTTCAAGCTCGCATTTGCAACGATGATTTGACTTTAACATCTGCTCTCTTCATGGTCAATCATCAAGTTAATGAGTTTCTAACCACCTCTACTACATTTTAAAAGGCTTCAATTACCCAAAATAGGGCCGTGAGCCAAATTCAACCTTATGTCTAGCTAGCTATGTATATTAGCCGTGGTGTGTTTGTTTACGTTAGTCCGAGAGAAGAATCTCTGCTCTTAACTGAGTCTGGCCTTCCCTTTTAGCTCAGAGCTTTGCAGCTCAGCTTTGCCTCAACTGCTAAATAAACACAGCCCAGCTTCCAGCTGGATGGTTGCTGGTTTGATAATGATAATTATTGCTGGAATCTGGCTCAATCAGATGCAGTCCTGAGTCTGCCCCCTTTGTGTAATTACAAGACTGTTTTTCTTTAGCTTTGTCGTCCAAGCAAATCCACAGCTAGTGGCGTTCCGGTCAGTTGAGAGTCGGAGGTGGGGATGTTGACTTGATGTGGACCTGGAGTTTGTGGGTTTTGTGGTTGCCGCGGTCGTCGTCAGAACGTGCGCTCACAGAGCGACAGGCACTGGGTGAGGTGGTAAGGTGGCGTGTCTGAGCGTGTCTGGAGATGTTTTTCTGAAGTAGTGACAGAACGGAGAGCCCTCGTGGGTGTGGGATACAGTACACATACTTACCATACAGATCCTTTTGATACAGTACATACGGTGAGTGCGGTACGTTTGCGACGCTTTTCTCCGACGTCATCCTCGAGTTAACCCTTCAGAGTTCCGCTTTGCCGCTCGCCATTCGGTCCACGGGCAGCGACGGACCCTCGCAGCAGGGTCTACGGTCAAACGGCACGACGCAGGAGACATCCATGCGAGAGGGATGGCCATCCATCAGCCGTGTCCGTGTCACGTCCTCTCGCAGATGTTTGAAGCACCGCCGACGCTTCAGGGTGCCTGCGGATGACAGGAACATCGATCACCGCGGCGATGTTCTCTCTGTGAAGTACCACTCTGACACTGTGTACAGTGAAGAAACCACAGAGCATCGCCGCACATCTGGAGGTTGGATTGCTCAGGGAGGGTGGATCGCATGCATTCGGGGCCCTCTCCGGACCAATCAACGGAAGTCCAGAGGCTGCCTCCTGCTTTCTGATTGGCCGACGTGGGAATTTTCAATTAGCCTGGATTGATCAGGCGCTTCCAAAGCACGTCAAACACATGGCCGCCATGTGGAGCCTGCTGGATCAGATGTGCCGTCCAATCAGATCCCAGCAGGAACCAGTCGAGGCGGCCAGGAAGATTTATGTCTTCCAGGAGGCCAGGCGCTGATCAGAGCAGCTGAACTCTGGCTGGGTCCGGGGGTCCGGCAGCTGGACGTGCTGGAGACTGAGCTCCAGCCAGCCAGGAACTCCCTGTAGCCATGGAGATACCAGACGGCAGCAGATGGATAATGTCTCTAGTGTGGCAACGATGGGGTCAGAGTAGAGGATGGAGAGGACAGCGGGGGGTGGGCGTGAGGGGTGGAGGGTAGGGGGTGGGGGGTAGGGGTGTGTGGGATGTGGTGCGATCGAGGGTGGAGGACGTAGTGGAGAGGGGATGGTGGAGGACTGGAAAGAGGGAGGGAGATGGTGCAGATGGGAACGAGGGGGATATTCCCAGTGAAAGTGGCCGAGCGCCAAGCTGACCACAACCTCAGTGTTCCCCTGAGACCCCCCCCTCCCTCCCCTGTTCAACCCTCCCCAGCCACACCTCCCCCTCCCCCTTCAACCCCTTGGAGTCAGGCCAAGCAACACAGTCATCAAGGGCCTCCAACATTCCATTTTTTTTATCACCCTCCAACCAGCCGGGGCCAAACGGTTTGTTAGGCCTCTCCTGTCTCTCTGTTCTCCTCAACAGAGGCCCTCCATCTCCCTCTTCAATCTCCATCTCCATCTTCAGCTTCATCGACCACCACTCCATCTCCATCTCCTGCTCTCCCCCCCCCACTCCCCCACCTCCCTCTCCCCCTCATACCTCTTTCTCCACCCTTCAATCTCCATCCTCCACTCCCTCTCTCCCCTGTGCAGTCAAGCGTAGGATAGCGAGCAGTGTAGTGAAGTGCACATGCACAAACATTGTGCAGAATTAACTTTTCAAACCTTCTGTGCGCGAAATCCCCAAACCGCCGTCCCCTGGAGCCCTCCCATCCAGGCTAACAGGTTCCTGCCTGGTTCAGGTTCTGCTCTGTGCTCCTCAGAGAGATTCTGATTCTCTCCACCTGTTTGATGTCAGTGTGAGCAGAGGAGCAGAGGGCTGCAGCGCAGGGCCTGCAGATCTATGGCTGTCGGCAGTGACATCATCCCTGCTCTCTCTCCGTCCTGCACACCGTCATGCGTGTCATCGCTCCCGGTTGACACGGAGACGGGATCTGTTGAAGGGTTCCGTGCACCCTGCTCCGGGGGTCACGCCAAAGCTTTTATTTCCTGTTTCAGGTTAAAGCCACACCTTGTGCGTCAGCCGTCCAACAGCAGACTGGGATGGCCGTGAGCCATGGAAAACGCTTTCTGTTCAAGCACACACCATCACCTTCCCCCACTGTTGCAAGATGGGAGATGGTTTCGATCGAAAATCTGATTTTCTTTCTCTCTAGAGTGAGGGGAGATTGAGATGAACAGCAAACCTGTGTGTGTGTGCGTGTGTGTGTGTGTGTGCTGTGCACTCCATCCCCCGCTCAGTGACGCGGGCCGGCACAGACAGAGACGCAGTGGTCGCAGGGGAGTGGGACAGAACAAATAAACGTCCCTGTTAGCGGTGGGGAGATGAAACACTGGCTTGAGCTCGGCTGCACCACGCGCTGTTGATTCAACCCATCTGGGCCTGATTTAGGGACAGGGGGAGAGAGTAGGTTTGCTGCAGCTCCTGGGTGGGGGGGCTGGCGATCTACCCCCCCCCCTCTCTCTCTCTGCTCTCCCCTGTACGTTGCACACTCCCAGACGCAGCCCCCAGAGAGGGGGAAGAGGGGGAGTCATCGAACCAAGAAGGCTGGGTTAGAGACACTCATGCTAGGGGAAGCCGGGTGTGGACGCTCCTGCTCTGTTAATCGATGGCCGCAGAACTGGATCATTTCTGATGCACGTTCATATTGAGTATCTGTTTGTTAGCTGCGATCCACCTGACTTCCAGTGGGTTGACACCAGGATGATCAGAAACAAGACTGTAGCTTTACAGTGTGGAAGAAGAGAGGCTGGAAGGAACACGGCTGATGTTCTTGTGCGGAGGAGGACCAGAACTAGATGAGCTATTTTGTGTTTCTGCATCTGCCAGTCAGAAGACGAAATTACCCAACTACATCGGACCAACCGTTAGACATAACAACAACATTTACACGATCCTGTCAAGGAACCTCTTACGGAGGCAGGTTGGGGAGAGGGCCATGTTTTTGGCCGCCATGATAAACAGAGTTGGTTTGTGGTGAGGCTAATCTGGGGCCAGAATAACCCACCAGCCACCCTGACCCCCCCCTGGCAAGAGGTCTGGGGTGGAGGACTGGAGGACTGGCCCAAGTTAGACGCACCAAGGTTAGAGTTTCTAAAGTTGGCATGACTGTTGTGTTGTTACGACTGCAGGAACGTCACTGAAGGGTTCACAAACCCACACAGAAGTCTACTGGGTTTCTTGTCTTGAACGTCTCTCTGTCAATCACTCTTTCCGTTTTCAATCTGTCTTTTTCTATATCTTGCCCCCTCTTTCCCACTCTCTCTCTCTTCCTCTCTCTCTCTGTCTCTCTCTCTCTCTCTCTCTCTCTCAGAATCAGAATCAGAATCAGAAACCGTTTATTGCCATTGTCAGTGAAGTTCACAAACGTAGGAACTTGCTTCGGTGTAGGTGCAACATAAAGCAATGGATAAAATATTAAAAATATATATAAAATATATAAAAGGCATGCATAAAATTGCATAAAATTAAGAATAAAATAGACTATCTCTCCATCTCTCTCTCTCCCTCTGTCTCTCTCTCCCTCTCTCCCTCTCTCCCTCTCCCTCCCTTTCTCTCTCTCCCTCTCTCTCTCTCCCTCTCTCTCTCCCCCCTCTCTCTCTCTCTCTCTCTCTCTCTCTCTCTCTCTCTCTCTCTCTTACTCTCTCTTTGCCCCTCTTCTGTAACTACCTAGAACTAAGATCATTAGAAACAAGGACCACTTGTTTCTGAACCAGCAGTTTTACAAGCATTGGAGGTCAGCAAACTATGTAACATCCTGTTGGATAAGCCTCCCTCCTGCCTGCCTGCCTGCCTGCCTGCCTGCCTGCCTGCCTGCCTGCCTGCCTGCCTCAGTCCACCCAAAGTCAGACTACTTTGAAATGCAGCCTCTGGACGTGTCTTATCATGGTGAATCTGAGCTTTGAGGAAACTCCTTCATCCAACCATGTTGTCCTTATTAGAGAGGGAGTTAAGCTCACTGACCCAGGCATTCCTCCAGGGCACAGAATGTAGGTTCAGAAGCAGAGCTATAGCACAGTAGGGCAGCTCCAGTGTGTATGTACGTGTGTGTGTATATATGAAAGCGTGGGTGTAACTGTATGTTTGTGTTTGCATCTGCTCGTCAGTTTCCCTCCATCAGAGGGTTGAAGAGGAAGGCTTCACATGTGTTCATAGCCTGCAGCTATTCCTACTACTGACACTGTCCAGCGTGGTCCTACTCAGTCCTGTCCAGTCCTACTCGATCCTGACCGGTCCTACTCGATCCTGTCCAGTCCTACTTGGGCCTGCTTGGTCCAGTTCCTTCCCTTAGATTCTCACAGCTTTCATTATTAGATCAGAGAGACGCAGACATCTGGTTCAGTTTAGCAGCGGAGCAGCGTATGTGTACGTGTGTATGTATGTGTATGTGTGTGCGATTGTGTGCGTCTCACATTGTGTTTAATTTTAATCTGAAAGCCGGAAGCATGGGTCAATTAAGCAGTCAAGGCACATTGTGTCTTGGGGGAAGCAACAAGAAAACAGAGAGAACAAGCGGACCTTTTATTGTGTGTTTATCTCCCTTTAATCCCCCTCCTAATCCCTCATCTGACAGGGGCTCCGATGAGGCAAGGAGGCAGGTGGAGGCAGGTGGACGTCAGGCATAGGCAGGAGGCAGGTGGAGGCAGGTGGAGGCAGGTAGAGGCCAGGCGTGGGGAGGAGGCAGGTGGACGTCAGGCATAGGCAGGAGGCAGGTGGAGGCAGGTGGAGTTCAGGTTTGGGCTGGAGGCAGGTGGAGGCAGGTGGAGGTCAGGCATGGGGAGGAGGCAGTGGGAGGACCAGGTGGGACCGTCAGGCAATGAGGCAGGAGCAGGTGGAGGCAGCCGTGGAGGCCAGGTGGAAGTTCAGTTTGTGGGCTGGAGGCAGGTGGAGGCAGGTGGAGGTCAGGCATGGGCAGGAGGCAGGTGGAGGCAGTGTGGACCGTCAGCAATAGGCAGCGTACAGGCAAAGGTGAGGGTTCAGCTGGTGTGGGCTGGAGGCAGGTGGAGGCAGGTGGAGGTCAGGTACGGTTGGGCTGGAGCTAGGTGGAGGCAAGCGTGGAGGCTTCTCGAGGGTGTGGCTGGAGGCAGCAAAATAATGGAGGCAGTGATGGTCAGACCAAAGTGCAAACGCAGATGGACGGGTGGTAATCCAAGGCTCCCCAGACTGGGA
>BROE01000020.1:16787145-16910025 GCA_036571765.1 Plecoglossus altivelis
TAGGCCAGGTGCGAGCAGGTGGATTCAGTTTGGGCGGAGGGCAGGTGGAGCAGGTGGAGTCACGCATGGGCAGGAGGCAGGTGAGAGGTGGACGTCAGCTAGGGCAGGAGGCAGTGGAGGTCAGTGTGAGCTGGAGGCAGGAGGCAGGTGGAGGTCAGGTGTGGGCTGGAGGCAGGTGGAGGCAGGTGGAGGTCAGGTGTGGGCTGGAGGCAGGTGGAGGCAGGTGGAGGTCAGGTGTGGGCTGGAGGCAGCATGGAGGCAGGTGGAGGTCAGACCAAGGCAGCAGATGGACGGTGGTATCCAGGCTCAGACTGGGAAACTGCTTATCAAAGCCTTGAAAATTCCTTTCACAGACTTTTCACTTCAAAGTCAAGCCTCCCAACCTTTGTCTGCCTGATTGTGGTTCATGGGCAGACCACAAACAAAGCTCCCATACTAAGGCTACCACAGACCACAAAGCTCCCATACTGAGGCAAGCAATGACCACAAAGCTGCCATACTGAGGCCACCACAGACCACAAAGCTCCCATATTGAGGCGAGCAATGACCACAAAGCTCTCATACTGAGGCTACCACAGACCACAAAGCTCCCATACTGAGGCTACCACAGACCACAAAGCTCCCATACTGAGGCCACCACAGACCACAAAGCTCCCATACTGTGGCTCCAGCCACATCAGCAGCAAACTGCCCCCAGGGACGTCCCTGTTTATTGGTGTAGGGGTATATTTATCATCTGCCCCTGGTATCACATGAGCATTCAGTGGGCAGTCTATGTGTGTGTGTGCTGAGTAAGGGATCCCTGGTCAGAGGCCAGAGGTCAGGGGTCAGGAGTTAGGGTCTGATGGAGGTCACCAGGCTTTGGTTGGTGGCTGGTTTGGTTCCCAGGCGAGCAGCCCTGGTTTCCTCCCACTGTGGATTCAAGGACACGTCTCACTCCAGCTGTTCACCCTCCTTCACATCCCTGGAGTCTAAAGAACCCATGGTGTGTATAATACTTGCTGTCAGCGATTTCTACAATCTTTTGTCTCTGTGTGGGTGTGGGTCTGTGTGTGTGTGGGTCTGTGTGTGTGTGGGTCTGTGTGTGTGTGGGTCTGTGTGTGTGTTTGGGGGGGGTCTCTGTGTTTTTGTGGGTCTGTGTGTGTGTGTGTGCATTGGTGTTTGTGTGTGTGGGGGGGTCTGTGTGTGTTGGTCTGTGGGTGTGTGTGGGTCTGTGTGTGTTGGTGTGTGTATGTGGGTCTGTGGGTGTGTGGGTGTGTATGGGTCTGTGGGTGTGTGGGTGTGTATGGGTCTGTGGGCTTGTGTGTGTCTGGGTGCGTGTGGGTTTGTGGTTGTGTGTGGGTTTGTGTATGTGTCGGTCTGTGTGTGTTTGTGTGTGTGGGTGTGGGTGTGTGTGTGTGGGTGTCTACAGCTGGACAGCTATCTCCAGGAGAGAGGCAGGCTTGAAAGAGCCCACATCCAGAGTCATACTGTCCACAACCAGACGGCCACCATGCTGGAGTTAGGAAGCAGCCTGCTCATTGTTTCAGTGTCTTGTTTTTGGTGTGTTTATGCTTTTGATTGTTGCCCCTTTACCTCACACAAACCAAACTCTTGTTATCATGCGGCCCAAAAAAACCTACCTTTAATGCCTCCCCCCAACCTGCCCCCCTAAGATTCCTTACAGATCTTGTAAATGTTTTTTATTGTCAAACGGGTTCCGCAGTGGTTAGGTGTTTTGGTGTAATTTCGTCTCTCGTCACTGCAGAGCCAGATGCCCAGAGCAGGGATGCAGAAACACAAAATAGCTCATCTAGTTCTGGTCCTCCTCCGCACAAGTCTCACTCCAGCTGTTCACCCTCCTTCACATCCCTAGAGTCTAAAGAACCCATGGTGTGTATAATACTTGCTGTCAGCGATTTCTACATCTTTTGTCTACTGTTGTGGGTGTGGGTTGGGTGTGTGTGTGTATATAACTATATATATGTGTATGAATGTATGTGTGTGTGTGGGTTGTGTGTGTGTTTTGGGGGGGTCTTCTTTGTTTTTGGGGTCGTGTGATGTGTGGTGTGCATTGGTGTTTGTTGTGTGGGGTCTGTGTGTGTTGGTCTGTCTGCGGTTGTCTGGGTGTCTGTATGTGTTGGTGTGTGTATGTGGTCTGTGAGTGTGTGGGTGTGTATGAGGTCTTGTGGGTGTGTGTGTGGGTGTTGGTGTGGGTCTGTGCTTGTGTGTGTCTGAGAGTGCTGTGGGTTTGTGGTTGTGTGTGGGTTTGTGTATGTGTCGGTCTGATGTGTGTTTGTGTGTGGTGTGTGGGTGTGGGTTGTGTGTTGAGGTTGTCTACAGCTGGACACTACTCCAGGAGAGAGGCAGGCTTGAAAGAGCCCACATCCAGAGTCATACTGTCCACAACCAGACGGCCACCATGCTGGAGCTAGGAAGCAGCCTGCTCACGCACACGGCAGAGCAGACACGCAACCTCAACACCGTGGAGGCCAAGGTAACAGCACTGGGAAAACAAGCTGGTTTCCCAACGTACAATGTGAGTAACAGGTATTAGTCCTGTGCTAGATGTATATCATCAGACCAAAATCACATACTGGGGGATTTGAAAGAGCAGCATCTGAGGTGTGATGCAAGGCAATGAGAGTGTGGACTCCAAACCACCTCTGTTACATTTACACATCTGGTGATGGAGATAACCTTCTTTAGCACTCTTACAACAGAACTTATTGCATGTTGTTGTTGTAAGTGTGTCTGTGTGTGTCTGTGTGTTTGTGTGTGTCTGTCTGTGTTGTGTGCTGCGTGTGTATGTGTGTGTGTGTGTGTGTGTGTGTGTGTTGTGTGTGTGTGTGTGTGTGTGTGTGTGTGTGTGTGTGTGTGTGTGTGTGTGTAGGTGCTAAACCGGACGTCCAGGATAGAGATGCAGCTCCTGGAGAGCTCTCTGTTCACTAGGAAGCTGGAGAAGGACTTGATGGTGCAAAGCTCTGAGCTAAACAGACTGCTCAACAGGAACAGGTACACAGACTGCTCAACAGGAACAGGTACACAGACTCACTACTGAACGGGTACACAGACTCACTACTGAATAGGTACACAGACTCACTACTGAACAGATACAGGTACACAGACTCACTACTGAACAGATACAGGTACACAGACTCACTATTGAACAGATACAGGTACACAGACTCACTACTGAACAGGGACAGGTACACAGACTCACTACTGAACAGGTACACAGACTCACTACTGAACAGGGACAGGTACACAGACTCACTACTGAACAGGAACACAGACTCACTATTGAACAGGGACAGGTACACAGACTCACTACTGAACAGGAACACAGACTCACTACTGAACAGATAGACAGACTCACTGCTAAACAGATACACAGACTCACTACTGAACAGATACAGACTTGAACTTACTGATTCAAGCTCCGTCTGTAGCCAAGGTGAATCTGGAGTCCTGCTAGATTCAGAGACCTAATACCCGTATGAACAAAAGCAGGGCTGGTTTTGATAGCTCCTCCACGGTCCTGCAGATTGATGACTTCAGATTGATGCTTGGAGAACAGCACACGTCCGAAACGCTCAGCTCAACCACTTCCTCTTCAATCAACACACTCCAACTGCAGATGATTCACAACCTTTGCGAGGGGGGAGGAGGAGGGGGGGGGGGGGGGGGGGGGGGCGGCGGCGAGATCAGCTTCCATAGGAGACCGTGGAGACTCATGTTCTCCAATGGCTCCTGACAGAAACAAGGGGATTAGAAACTGTCGTATTTCACAGAGGAAACTTGGAAAGCCCTCTGTAGAGTTAAACAATGTCTGAAGAGAAACAAACGAGGCCGCTCGAGTTAAGCCCAGGTTTATAAAACAAAGAAACGTAAACCTGCGGAGTCCCTAAGACAAACAGGACTTATGAAGAGCATATATCATGTAAATAGGATGTTCGCTTTGTATATGAACGGAACATAAAATCTGAAATCCGAACAGCGGTTTGCAGAGTTAAAATCCGATTTTATCTGCGTGTTGGGTCTCCCCTGTGAGACAGCGCAGATGGATTACATACAAGTGCTAGATGAAACTGATATTTGCCCTCTGTTGAGACCTGTAGCTCCGTATTCCATCTCTTCCTCTCCTTCCCTCCCTCATTCCCTCCTTCCCTCCCTTCCTCCCTCCCTCCCTCCTTCCCTCCCTCCCTCGGATTCTACCCTTCTTCTGCTCTCCCCCCCCAGTCGCCTGGAGAGCCAGGTGCAGGTGTTGGAGACGCAGCAGAGAGGCGACATGGAGAACCTGAGACAGGACAAGGTGAAACTGCAGGTGAGTTCCCCTCAGAGTCGACAGGATGTCTGGAGCGTTAAAGAAAGAACTCCTACACATATCTGGTGAGCGGGTCAAACATGAGGTGTTTGTTTGCTTGATCGAGCTGACCCAGTGCAGTGATACGAATGAACCTGTCTGACATGAGCCACCTTCGAGGCCAAACAGACACACCTTCATCATGTCCGGCGTGTCGTGACCTCATCAGGTGCTGGTGCAGACTCAGACAGCAGCCATCCAGGCCCTGCAGAAACAGCTGCGGGTTGCCAGTAGCAACAACACCGCCATGCAGAGGCAACAGCAGCAAATCATGGAGTCTGTCCACAAACTCGTTGCCATGGTGACCACAGAGACAGGTATTTGACCAAAATCAGACGTGCATGACTTCGACTGTCCGGCGCAGAAACACAAACATGACATCACTTTTTGAGTGTTTCACGCAAGCGTGCGTTTGGTGCGTGCGACTTCCTGCCCGCTGGCGTGCTTGTGTGCGTGCGTTCTGGTGCAGTGCCCTATCGCAGAGGACAGAGACACAGGGACTGTGCTGACGTCTACAGAGCCGGACACAGCAGCAGCGGTCTGTACCAGATCTACATAGGCAACATGACAGAGCCCACCAGGGTGAGTGACAGGAGAGTGACAGGGCACCCGGACCCACCAGGAGGCTCACGATGCCTTACAGCCTGTTTCCCTTCTCAGGTGTTCTGTGACATGGAGACCAGCGGAGGTGGCTGGACCGTGTTCCAGCGTCGGGTCAACGGCAGCCTGGACTTCCAGAGGAGCTGGGAGGAGTACAAACTGGTGGGTGAAATACATGGGATTCAGATCTAGGTGATTCAGATCTGTTTGATTAAGATCTAGGTGATTCAGATGAGTTTAATTCAGATCTACGTGTTTGTAATGAGCGATAGTTTCTAGGAAGTAAGGTCTTGGTAAGTTAGCAAGTCTTATTGACACGTTTTAACGTTGGTTACATGTGTGTGTGTGTGTGTGTGTGTGTGTGTGTGATCGTGTGTGTGTCTATTTCTTAATAGGGCTTTGGGGACCCCTCTGGAGAGCACTGGCTGGGTAACGAGCTAGTGTACCAGCTGACCAGCCACGCCCAGTACGCCATGAGAGTGGTGCTGCAGGACTGGGAGGGCCACGCCCCTTACTCTCACTACGACAAGTTCCAGCTGGGCAGTGAGAAGCAGCACTACAGGTAGAGAGGATAGCACCGCTGACAGGAAATGGGCGCTGGTAACAGGAAGTAACTCTGTTAGCAGGAAGTAGCTGCAGATGGCGGATGGTTTAGTTCACAGGAAGTAGATAGATGAAGGATGGTTCAGTTTACAGGAAGTACAGCTGCCATATATGGTCTACAGGATGGTCTAGCAGGATGTAGCTACAGTGTGTGAGGAAGGAAACAGCAGCTACTCAGGGAGTTGCCTGGGGTGGCATGAACCCTCCTGGAATCTGTTTGAGAACCGCAGGTTCCAAGAGTAGGTATAATTGGTTAACAGCTGCCAAGAAATCAACAGTATCCACTATGACTCTCAAGACATTCCTGAAGTCTGACTGGACCCTTTCTGTTCCCTGTATGACTGGACCCATCCTGTCTCCTGTGTGACTGGACCCATCCTGTTCCCTGTATGACTGGACCTATCCTGTCTCCTGTGTGACTGGACCCATCCTGTTCCCTGTATGACTGGACTCATCCTGTCTCCTGTGTGACTGGACCCATCCTGTTTCCTGTATGACTGGACCCATCCTGTCTCCTGTGTGACTGGACCCATCCTGTCTCCTGTATGACTGGACCCATCCTGTCTCCTGTCTGACTGGACCCATCCTGTCTCCTGTCTGACTGGACCCCTTGCAGGTTGTTTCTGAGGGGCTACAGTGGCACTGCAGGGGAACAGAGCAGCTTAGCCTCCCATGGAAGCAGCTTCAGCACCAAGGACCAGGACAATGACAACTGCCTCTGCAAGTGTGCCTTGATGCTAACCGGAGGTGAGGACCATGTACTACAGCTTGTTAGAGGCCGAGTTCTAATGCTGTAGTCTTTCATTCAGTCAGCAGAATGTGAATCCCTACTTTAAAGCATGTGATAAAGGAACACAGTTTTAGAATCAGCTAGTATTGAAACCCTCATTTAGATCACCTGTGTGAATCACCAGTTTGAATCCCCGGTTGGAATCATCTGCATGATCGACATGTTTGAATCACCTGTTTGAATCACCTGTTGAATCATCTGCTCATTCATGTCCTCCCTCCTCCTGCAGGGTGGTGGTTTGACGCCTGTGGTCTGTCCAACCTGAATGGGATCTACTACACCATGGGCCGCAACATACGCAAGCTCAACGGAATCAAGTGGCACCACTTCAGAGGGCCCAGTTATTCCCTTCGCTTCACAGCCATGATGCTCCGCCCAGCCACGTTCTAGACCCTGCCCACTTCAACTTCAACCAATGGAGGAGGAGAGGGAAGGGGAGGAGGGGAGAGGAGAGGAGAGAGGAGAACAGTTAATAGATGGTTAATGGGTCGAACTTGTGCTATGCATTTATAATGAATTAGATTCGTCTGCGGTGCATATGATATCGCACATAGCCGCGTAGCATTTATGCTTTAAATGTGCCGATGTTTTTCGAATATTTTTAAATACCATGTTTTGCGATTCAACTTTTCTCCCTCAAATGATGCACTTTAAGATGTGAGTTGAAGAGGGAATGCAACGGGACTGGCTGGCAGTAGCATTCGCAGAGAAACTTTGTTGCCGGCTGATCAAGGCAGGAATGATGCTCCTTTCTGTCGCCTCACAGCTGTGGATGATAGGTATGAACATGGAAGTGTGGGGGGGGGTGGTTGCTGTACCACAGCCAACAGCGGAGCCCGAATCGACGTCCAAATGCCAGAGAAGATTGCGAAGAGAAAGGATTTCCTTTCAGCTCCTCAGTGTGATTGAGACGAGTTGTTTGTTTTTAAGTATAATTTTATATATATAAATGTCTTTTTTTATGATGAGGTTAGGCAAAACGAAAACACTTGGGTTTCACTAAATAATGTTTTAGGCAGGTTTGGGGAAACTGTTTGTTCAGAAGATTCATTCCCAAAATCATTTCTTCCCATAAATAAAACCAGGACTCTTACTCTTCCTTACTCACTGACCTCAAATTATTGCAAAAGGCTTTCTGAGTCAGTGCATGAGAGTCATGCAACCACTAGGTTAGGGTTAACCCAGGAAGTCACATGACCACTGGGGAAGAGACCCAGGAAGTCAATTAACCACTGGGGGCTGTAGAAAGGAAGTTACGTGACCACAGGAGACTGTACAAAGGAAATCATGCGATCAATGGAAGTGGTAGATCGCATCTAGTCAGGGTACCTCAGCACACTACGGCTATAAAAGAGCGACTGATAGGCTATTCTGAAGGTCATCAAACCATGAAGGTCATCTGTTGGCATAGCTCATGCTGGTCATGTCGTTTCCCGGTTGTGTGCTTATATGAGTGTGATAAGAATTTGTTTTACATGTCGATAAAGTTAATAACCTCCATATGGTAATTCAAACTCTTTCTCGGATGTTGATTCTATCACGGTCTGTCCACTGGTTCAATCCAGCCAGTGAATTTATCAGAAGTCTTGTAACTAAGGACAAGGGGTTTGGCCTGCATTTTGAAAGGTCGGCCTTGTTCCCATTACTGCTGTTTCCTTATTCAGAGAACTGGAGAACTGCAACTGAGAGAGAGCCAATGGTTGCTTGTATTTCCCCGAAGAAACCAGATTTTTTTTGAAACCACATTAAAATCCAATCACGATTACGTCGATTGAACAACAGCTTTATTAACAATTGAACATGA
This sequence comes from Plecoglossus altivelis, assembly GCA_036571765.1. Classification (NCBI taxonomy): domain Eukaryota; kingdom Metazoa; phylum Chordata; class Actinopteri; order Osmeriformes; family Plecoglossidae; genus Plecoglossus; species Plecoglossus altivelis. The sequence continues at coordinate 16,795,288 of BROE01000020.1, forward strand.
TAGCCCCGCAATCATCCATTATGAAGGAGCGGACGCTGGTAGAATTTAATGAGGTTTGCCAAACGTAGCCACAAGGGGGCAGTATTATGTTACTGCTAATTCTTAGCAAAGACTTAGACTGGCAGAACAGAGTACTGATGCTGTGTTATAGTAAATGAGGCCAGAACACAAACCCAGCCTGTCACAAACAGCAGGGGGAACACGGTTTGGCTACAACATCTCTGGAGTGAACTGAATCTTCTGTCTCATTTTATTCTCCAGACGTTTTATCTGTTTTTTTGGGGTCTGTTTTTATGAACGTCATTCATGACACTTACTCCATGGCAACAGGTCTTTCCAGGAGTGCAGCATGTTCTGGATCATGTAACCAATGTATAACAAACTGTATCGGGTCAAAATCCCCATGAGTGTTTGTGTGTGCTCCGAGGTGTCTGTGTGTGTGTCTGTGTGTGTGTGTGTCTGTGTGTGTGTGTCTCTGTGTGCGTGACTGTGTGTGTGTGTGTGTGTGTGTACCTCAGATGGAGAAACCCAACTATGTTGGCCTCTCAACCTTTTTTCCAAGACCTGTCAGAAGAGGGGGGTGGTGGTGGTTGAAATGCAGCTGGCCAGACTCATCAACTCAAAGCACGTGCGCACACAAACACGCAAACACACAATGTTTTCCCCACAACATAAAATTGTTGACTTTCAGTGTAATTGTTAGATGTAGACAGTGTCAGTAATCAGGAAGTGGACCTATATTTGGTTAAATCGTTCCTTTTGCAGGAAGAGGCCTTGTTAGGGATGAATACTGAATGCAGCTGAGTTGCAGTGCAGTTGTATGGGAACATCATTCCTGTAAGATTGTGTTGCATCCTCTTGACCTTCTAGCTGGCGAGGGGATCATAAAGGTGATTGGGATTTATACGTGTAGCTCTCTATTCATGGGAAATATGCCTGATTGCCTGTCTACCTCTCTGGTTGTCTGTCTGTATACCTGGCTGCCTATCTGTCCACCAGTCAAACGCTATACGGACAGTCTGTCTGCTTTCAGTTCGCCGGCCTGTCTGTATGCTTGACGTCTGCCTGCCAGTCTGTCTGCGTGTTTGTTTGTCTGCTTACCTGTCTGTCGGTTTTTCTGCCTGCCTGTCTGTCTATCTGTCCACTTGCCTGGCTGTCTGCTGTCTGTACGCCCGCCCGCCCGCCCACCTGCCCGCCCGCCCTCCTGCCCGCCTGTCTGTCTGTCTGCCCACCTGCCTGTCTGTCGGATTGCCTGTCTGTCTACCTACCTGCCTGTCTGTCTGCTTGGCTGTGTGCCAGCTTTAAAGTGTCTGCTCTTGTTTCAGCTCCCCCTGCTCTGGTACCAAAAATACCCTTCGTTTTCACAGCGCTTGTTCAAGGCTCCCTGAGCTGTGGCTGCCCAGTCACACAGTTTTAGCAGCCCAACAACAACTGCAAAACCAACTCTAGTGTTTACTGTAATCCACTTGAAAATGAAGATCAGATGGTTCTCTTTCTGTTGACTGGATCCTTGATGAGGATGTTGTTTCTTCAGTTTGCCTGGTCTCTCCATCTGTTAGTCTTTGTCTTACGTTTCCGTTTAATCATTTAGCAGACACCAGAGCAACATACAAGTGTTTATAGTAAAGTGCAGCAGATGATCAAGGAGGACTAAAAGTATACAGTTCCAGCAGTATTGCAGTTGATAGCGCCAAGGAACAGCCTGTAATAGACAGTCCAACAGTTCGATCATGATCTTGAGTTTCTGTATGGATAACTGAGAACTACCACTCAAGTATGCGTCCTCCAATATTTTTTTTCCCTGACTGATAAACGCACATCTAATAAACTATTTACGGTGCAATATAGGTCAGGTCTTGGGTGTACCTCTTATCTGCTGGAGCTTATCTCTTTAAAGAACCAAGCCTGGGACTAAGATAGGAAAACACATTCTGGATCAGACTGGCTGTCTGTCACACAACCTGTCTCCTCTCAATCAGCAAATTGAATCCATGTCGTGTGTATCTTTATCTCTAACTCTGCTGCAGGGGGAGAGTCCTCATTTAGATCACAAAACCTCCTTCCACGGCTGTTGAATGATGTAGAACGCACTTTGTTGTTCAGTGTGTTGTGTTTTGTTCAATCCACAAACATCCAAACGTGTTGAATTGAGGAACTCGAACTGTATCGTTCCACAGTAGTTTGGAGCGAGTAGACATTACAGTAAGAGACCCCTGTTATGAAACGTCTGCGGAGTGTCAGATATCTCAAACTAAAGCTAAGCTAAAACCGCTCAGTGACGTGTTACATAGGTGAGCGCGTTCCATCGGATGACAGCGGCCTCGTTGTCGATCGAACGAGCCTCCTCGCTCGTACCATCCTCGCCCGCGGTCCGTACCGACGGATGGACTACAGGAACCAGGAATGCCACGGACGGCCAACGCAGAGCTGCCTGGCGTTCCAGACGGCTCTCATCTTCTCTGATATTAAACACTGCTCACCTACACACTCACCAGCTATGTGAGTCAGGTGTCAAGTGTTTCTGGGTGAACCAGAATAGACCAGGAGGGTTGGGAAAGAGGGGGGGGTGTGTGGTGTGTGTACATGCCTTAGCTGAATGGCAGTCTCACTGTATTACACACAGAGCAGCTGTACATCATGGGAGATTAAGCACAAGAAACCTGAATGGGAAGCAGCCCGTGTGAGTGTGTTGACAGCAGAGCTGAAGGCTGTCCGTTCCCCAGGACAACCAGAGTGGGAGGCTGAAGGATGTAGAAAAGAGCAGCCCGCTAGGAAGAGCAGAGCCACTAGAGGGAGTCACACAGATCTCAATCTGAGCTCCAAATGTTGATGTCATTGTCAGGCCCGGTGGCAGAGAGTGCTGGCATGGAGAGCTCAATCTGTTAGCTCACAGCATGGCTGTATCTCGGTGTTGTTGCGTGCGTGCGACAGTGTGTACGTGTGTGCCCGTGTCTGCGCTTGTGTGCGTGCGCAAGTGTGTGTGTTTGCGTGCCTGCGTATATATGTATGTATGTGTAAGAGTGTTTGAGCATGTGTGTGTGTATAAGTGCGTGTGTAAGCATGTGTGTGCAAGTGTGTGTTTAAGTGTGTGTGTGTAAGCATGTGCGTGCATCCAAGTGTGTGTAAGCGTCTGTGTGTAAGTGTGTGAGTGCGTGCATGTGTGTGTAAGCATGTGTGTCTAAGCGAGTGTGTGAGTGTGTGTGTGCGTGCATGTGTGTGTAAGCATATGTGTGTGTGTGAGTGTGTAAGTGTGTGTGTGAGCGTGCGTATGTACGTGGGAGGTATTTTGCTTCTTCTGTGGGAGGTATTTTTACAGACATTCCGCAGCCTGTTAAAGTTGTCACTCTCAGTGTGTCCGATACACCAATACATGACTGTCAGTCGTGGCTTTGTGAGAGCTGCTATGGCGTCAGAGTCAGAATGCTGCGTTCACAACAACAACGTGTGTCACCGTCTGTGCTGAGGAACAAATAGAACTGTGAACATGTTCCAAAGGAAGGAATCTGTCTTGGAAGGAAAATGTACCAAACATATGACGAACATTGATTGGTTCGGTCTCAAATACATGCTACAAAGCCTTACTGATACCCTGGTCTATTATGAATGGATAGCGTCATGGACAGACAGTCAGGCAGGAAGGCAGGAAGGCAGGCAGGCAGGCAGGCAGGCAGACAGACAGACAGACAGACAGACAGACAGACAGACAGACAGCTCTGTTGTGTTGGAAACTGTCCTTACTGACACCATCCTCTTGGACTGTCCTTCCAAGCAAGTCACTTGATCCCACAGCTGTTCTTCCCTGCGTCAGGCCTGGTTCACGGTCCTCTCTTCCTCATTGGTTCAGTGTCTTGTGTTCGTTTGTTATTTTGGTTTCAAAACCGAGTTTACTGCATGTCTGTTTGCTGTTCTATGTCTGTGATTATATCTATCTAATTTGCTTTGTATTTGCTCTTCTCTACTGGGGCTGTAAAAAAGGGCTTAGTGGTCTCAAAAAATGAAAGAATAAAGGACTCTGACGTTAGAACTAACTGCTGTTCATTATGTGTGCCCTGAAGAACTCAGGCCAGTCATTTTGCCCTCCCCTCCCCCCTGGTTGAGCACTGGAATCCCCCCTCTCACACATGCCCCCCCCTCTCCTGGGAAGGTTAAGAACAGGTGGTTACTCAACTCTGTGGTGACAGGCAAGACCAATCATATGTCCCCAATAGTCCAATGTCACACCCTGGGACCTCCCTGAGTCATGTAGGGGTGTGTGACAACACTTCCTGTGCCCCCCCTGCTTATTTAAGCTTCAGCGTTGATCCTGAGGGCTCACTACTTCACTCCACTCACTCATCACAGCTTCGCTCCTCTCTCACCTGCCCTCGCTCCAACCCGTGGACTATCTTCTCCTCCCCCCTTTCCGTCGTCGCCCCGAGAGGACATGAGTGGCATCGCGGCTCCCCAGGATCCGAAGCCGGAAGCCCGGCCCTTCGTCAGGGCAGTCAGGAAGATCAAATGTGCAGCCATGGTTCACAGCCTTGCTCGGAGCTGGCAAGGTTGGGCGACTGAACACTCTGACCGGCAGGACACCATACCCTCCGGCTGGATGCCCTGCTCGGTCACCGAGGGCGACGAGGCCAGCAGCAAAGTCCAACTGGCTGTGAAGCCGCGCGTGGTGGAGGCGGACGAGGACGGAGGGAGCCAGATCAAGACGAGCGCCGTGACCAAGCGGGCGGTGACCCAACCCAGCGAGGGGGGCGGCAACTTGATCAGCGCTTTGAAGGAACGCATCATGGCCCCCGAGGACCCCGGGGCCAAGGACTTCCTGGGTGGCGGTTCCCCCACTCGCCGGCGGCAGGTGCGGGCCCTGGCCCTGCAGAGTCAGCACCAGGACCAGAGCCAGGACAAGAAGCTGGGCTCACGCAGCAGCAGTCTGGACACAGAGGACAGCGGTCTGGGGGACGACGCCACCTTATCGGGCAACGGCAGCGACAGCAGGCCGGCGCTGCTGAAGAAACAAGTGAACAGACCCAAGGTAACCATGGGGACCGGCGGGCGTGGGGACAGCCACCGGACGCTACGGTAGATGGTGCCAACCCTGACGTAGGCTCCTATCGTGACACTTTTCTCCTTCAGAGGATTCTCATCTCGTAGAATCCGAGGATTTGCTTTTAGTTCGGCAGAGCAGCATCCCTCTAGCGCCGAACGTGTTGTTTGGTGACGTTTAAAAGTACGGCTGCAAAGCGTGAGGTCCCCGCAGCATCAGCGGTCACCTGATAGACAATTAGTCATGGTTCACTCGGCAGGAAGGTTGTTTGTAGGGGGTGGGGGGGTTCAACAAACATGCAGCGCCTCATCAGACAGACTCCGACATGGTGCCGTGACACAGTGTACAGACAGGTCTGCTTGCTTCCTATGTCGACAGATGTTAGGGAAGGTGATGGAGTCTTTCCTGCCCTGACAACAGCGCAATGCTGAGGCTGAGCAGGCTCGTTCAGACGCTCCAGTCTTTTATGTTTGCAGAGAAAGAACAGTGCATCTTAAAGGTTTTTATATACGTTACGTGATTTGTGCAGTGCTCGCTGCCGGGGACTTTGCAACACGCCAAGTCGCAGAGGACACTGCTAAATGTCAGGACCAAAAAAAATTGTCGGCGGGCGCAAGCCTTTGGAGATATTGCGTTCCAGAGCACAGTGGTCCCGTTGCCGAGTTCTGTCTGAAAAGGCATTAAACTCACTTTTCCACAGCCTGGGGGAAAAGAATTTGACCTCCTTGCAAAGGCAGAGGGACCTACTAGGAACCAAGCAGTACTATATAAATATACTTGGTGGAAGCAGGCCAGAGTCATGCAGGGATAAATGCTTAGAAGTCAGAGGTTTGTACTGTCTGTCCTACCCTTGTAGCTATGTCAACTTGCCAGTAATGTGACCCAACTTTCCATCTGATCACTGGAATATTAGGAAACTATCTGAACCATGGAATATATGGGGGAATGGAATATATCTGAGCAGCGAGTAAACAGAGTCACCCACTGCCATGCTGAACAACTGACCTTTCAGCTAATCATGGGTCATAAAAGTGACAGTCAGAGAGAGATTTATGTTTAATGGGCCTCTGGTTCTGGAAGACCCGTCTCTCCACCTACCTGTCTACCTGAAAGACTTCTTTCCAGTCAGCTTTTCTGTTTGTCTACGTGTCTGTCAGTCTCTTTGTCTGACTACCTGTCTGTCTGTATCACTACCTGTCTAACGACCTGGCAGTCTTTCTGACTACTTATTTGTCCATCTGACTACCTACCTACCTGTCTGACTACCTATATGACTGTATCACTACCTGTCTAACAACCCTATGTGTCTGTCTGACTATCTATCTGTCCTACTACCTGTCTGTCTGACTACCTGTCTGTCTGTGGTCTGTGTGCCAGACCACCTCCTCTGATTTCACTCCCACGTCCCCCTGCTCTCCCGAGTACAAAAATACACCCAGTCCTCAGAGTGCCTGTTAATGGTTCCTTCTGCCCAGGAGATGAGCCGAGTTCATAAACAACACAGCTACGTTTAAATGGGACACTGCTTAGCCAACCGAATGACATCCACGTTCTTCAGTGTTGCTCAGAATGACATCGCTCCATCGTTTTAAGCCGCTGTTTTGACTGTCTAAAATGACTTGTGTCCCCTCCCTGCCCCCCCTCGTCCCCAGATTAAGGTGACCACCATGAATGACATCAAGAGCCGCTGGCAGCAGTGGTCCCAGCAGCACGTGGAGGGTCAGAAACTAAACCCCTTCAGCGAGGAGTTCGACTACGAGCACGCCATGGCCCAGCGCCTCCAGAAGGGCGACGCCGGCTACGGCAAGCCGAAGGAGGGCACCCGCACGGCGGAGCGCGGGGACCGGGCGCAGAAACACGTCCAACGCGAGATGGAGGAGATGTGCTTCATCATCAGGGACATGGGCCTGACAGACAAACAGGGGCGTATCTACATCACCTTCGGACGTCTGTTCGACCGCTACGTTAAGATCTCTGACAAGGTGGTGGGCATCGCGCTGCGCTGCAGGAAGCACAAGATGCTGGATTTCGAGGGAGAGATGTTGTGGAAGGGCCAGGATGATCATGTGATTATTACACTGAGGGATTGAACACACACACTCGCAGCCACAAACACCCCCTTCCTTAAGTGCATATGCAGCGTAGGAGCACAGTCACAAACATGTACACTAGATATATGTATCAGCACAAACACACACACACACACAAACACACACACACACAAACACACACACACACACACTTAACACAAAGACACGTTTACGTGCGTTCAGCAGTGCCAACATTTAGAAACTCAAACACCTTCGCTACTCCTCGCTCCAGAGACGCTCCGAGTTAGAACCGCAACGCGACGAAGAGGAAAACTGATTTAAACACTTGCGACCAGCGACAGATGCACTTTACGTGAACATTTCTTTCAACGTGAAAGTCTCTAAGTCTTCTCACAGAAGGGCTCTTTTTTTTGTTAATGTTTACATCATCTCTGAGTAGATGCCCGTCCACCTCAGGAGTTGACGTCTAAAAGCAGCTGTAAAGCTCTAGCATAAAGGGCTTTCCAGATAAGATTGAATTTGATCTGCTCAGAGCCTCGCAGACTGCTGCCAATCCCAGCTGCATAACTCTCCACACTCACTAGCAGATGCCTGCAGTCAGCGTTTCTCACACCTACACAGCACAGTGCCTTGATAGCTTTTGGATGTCCAAGTTATCCTGCAGTAAGCGAATGCCTATTGAAAGACTAAATAGACTTTACTCACCAATTATTTATTTGAAGTGAAGTGACGGTGCGTTGCAATAGTTGTTGTTATTGTTGTCAAATTCTTGAAATAACTTTCTACTTTTGGCGTTTTGGTAAATACTATTTAATGATTTTGGAGTGCTGCTAGCCTTGATACTGCAAAGTTGTAGTATTATAAAATGTTTTATGTAGTTAGTCTTTTGCAGACAAAGGTTTTGGAAAAGTATGTTAATGTTTTCCATTGATCCTTTGATTATTTCTTTCAAATGGTCAGTCATTGCCATTTTACTGTGGAATTTCAATTCCTGTTTTCTGGTCTAGAAAATGTGTCATAAGTTGTTTTACCCCTGCAAACATGATTGATTAAGTAAGGTACTGTCATCAATATTTTATTTGAAATGTGTTTTCACTGAAAATCTATATTGCCTGGACAACAATGAGGCAGAAAACCGCAGGAAAAATATCTCACAGCAGGTGAACATTTTACATTAGAGTAAAACTGTTTTATTGACAGTTGAAATAGGTTAACAACACACCAAATTGTGCAGTACTCAACAATAGCATTTTTGAAAGTACCTCAATTAGAAAGGATAATAAGTGGATGGCATGCCAAGTCTGGTTGTTCAACCATACCTGTCTATAACGTCCAACATTTCTCTGTCGAATTAAACAAACAAAAAAAGAAAATGATTTTCGCTCTACCCAAACCTGGTGTATCTTCAAAGCTCCAAAAAATCAATTAGGTGCGTGAGAAGACTTGACACACTGAGAACAGCCGCGTGGACTTGAAGTCACAGGTGTATTTTGATGACTTGCGCAAACTCTTAAAGGCTCGTGCTAGGCTCGTGCAGAGCGTCCGGGTGGACAGGTTGATCCACCCTTCGGTCAGAGACTTGCAGGTCAAAAAATAACCAACTTCCCATTAGAAGCAGTTGTTTGCAGAGAGGTTGGTGTTTCTCCCGCCTTCAGTGTTTATAAGGCCTCCGTTTTGTACCACAGTTGATAGCGCTGAGCAGTGCCGGGCACTGTTGAGCCAGGTCCGGAGAGGAATTAAGTTCGATGGCAAAACTCGTGTCGTATTTTCATATGCATCGGTTTCAAATACAATTAAACAACGGGGATTTGTTCAAAAGAAAAGAGAAAAGAGAAGTAAAGAGAAATACAGTGTTGGTCTACCATCTCTATCTAGAGGCAACTACGATTCTTAGTTCTCGGAAATGGAGTCAAAATCGTCCCTTAGTTGTGGGATTAGAGAAAGGCTGCTGGATCAGACTTGGCTCTTTGTATTACTGTACTCCGGGGCACACGAATGCTATCAAATAAACGTGTTTTTACAGACTTGTTTTCTACTCGATAATCAAAACTTGAACAATTTGGCACAAAGACATGACAGCTATAAAGAACATTCTGGAGGTCGGTGCACGATGAGCTGGCTGATTTCATCGTCTCTACGTTTAATAATAAAAAAAATAATTTACAATTTAATTTTACAAAAATACAATAACATTGCACAATAACTTTTAAAACTGTTTTTGAATAACCAAAAAGTAATCCCTTTCTTTTGAAATGGTACGTTACTTTTTCTATTCCCTTTTGATTCTTACACTTTAAACCACGTCCGTTTTCTTGGGCTGATTTTAGAGCAACATCGGTATCGCATTGCTCAATACTTTGTAAAACTAGCAGGGGGTGAACCTGTGTGTTTTATTACAAAGCCTGTGGTTTTGTGTTAAAATGGCCAAACTCGGCCTCTACTTATGAGAGAGGGTCGGTGTCCTACTATGCTACGATGGTGGCCATGTTTGATCATGAGATTGTATTAAACCCAAGGCCGCGGTCACAAGTCATCCAGCAAAACTACAAGAAAGGTAGAAGAGGTTTCGCATTCAAGTCTACATGCTGCCACATTACAACGAATCTGCACAAAATATTGTATTATAAGTATTTAGTATTTTTTACTTTTCAATAAAAGGACAGTTTTCTGTCAACAAGGCAGCCAATTTTTGATTGACTTGTGGCTTCTCTCCATTGATAGCAATTGCAAAAAGGTGGATGTTGAATTGTTTGAAAAATGTTCAACAGTGTGACCACAGTCTCCTCTCAACAGTAGGGCATCTGAACATGGAGCTTCTACTTATTGCTTTGTTATATCAAGTTATTCCGTTAACAGATTTAAACTAGTTTTAAAAAAAAAGAATAGTAAGTTAACAAATTTAAACATCAACATTCCTGCAAACATTGCTACTTGCTCAACTAGGATTCGTTGACGGTCGCACGGTATTATCTAAAAGTCTTAGATCCTAAATGGTGTTAAAACCAAGACAACATAAGGAACACATGCTGCAGAATGCGCTGCAGTTTCTTCAGAGTGGCCTCTTGGCAGTTTCCAATGATAATTCTAAGTGGTCCTGAACATGCAACATGTTTTACAGTTTATTCGACAGATTACAACTCGCGTATCCATGGTGACCAGATATGGAACACAGCAGCACACAGTCAATATCAACACTACAGTAGCAGTAATACAAAGTTTCATCAAATCAAAAGAAAACTGCTACATATTCCTATCCTCAATCCATGTTGGGGTTTTTTATACCAACGCCTTAAATGTTCAGTTCTTTCGACCTTTCTCAACATCTCATGCTAAATCTGATCATGGCCTACAAATAAAGAGAGTTCTCTGGCAAGCGGAGGGCCTCAACTTAAGCTACAACGACCTGCTCCTCTCCTTCCACGGCGCGGTGACTAAAAACCGCAAATAAAACCCTGAAGGAAGTGCCCGAAATGGAGATGTGATGGCGTGTTGATCTGGCTTCATCTTTCCAGTGTGGTACCCAGCCTTCCCTTCCCCCTCCTCTGGCTCGGTTACATCCACTCCCTCCCATCTCAGCCAGCCTCCCTCCCTCCCTCCTCCTTTTCCTCCCCCTTCTTCCTCCTCCACTTCCTCCTTGTCTTCCAAGATTGCGTTGTTAATCACTGGCTCTGCTGACAGTCCCGGGAGGAAGGCGATAATTTTACCAGGACCGTGTCAATTGAGGTTCTTCGACAGACCCCCACACGCCCATGTTCTTGTTCAACAACTCTGTTACCAGCTACACATTAAAGACACTGCTGGTAGATTGGCAATGTAGAACTCTTCAAACAATAGCCAAGCTTCTAAGACAACGTTAGGTTTCTACAAAACAACAGTTAGAAGATCAAAACCCCTCCTGTGTAGGAATATCTTACTGTTACTTTGACCGTTTAAAATGTTTCTCCTGATTCTGTCACTAATGTAATGTCTGGGTCGTTTGATTGGCTGGGCTGCCTCCACACTCTCCAAATCACGTCTTGGTCCTACACTTGCCCCAGTGCCATGGCAATAGTTACCATTGTTACAGATGGAATTATCAAAAGAACACAGAATCGAACAGAACCTTCCAGAAGTCATCATGATTGAACCTTTCAGCGTCCCATTAGTCCAACCCTCAGTGCTGCCCCCCTACTGTCAGAGCGAAGCACTGCACCTGACAAGGCAGGAAAACAATCCCAACAGTGTGAAGTTGAAACCAGGAAGTCCTTATGTGGGCCCAGGAAGCGTTGTCATCCTCGAACACCCCTTGCCCCTTCACACCTGCTGCTCTAGAAAAGGTCACGATAAGTCATGTCTTCCCCAGGCTCAAAGCAATGCATTATGGGAGAGGGGCAGGTGGGGCACAAAGAGAAGGTTAGAGAACTATAGTTCCCACAATCCTCAGGACCGGTCACAGCAAGGTCCCACAGTGCTCTCCAAGGACAGCTGGGAAGAGTGACGAATCAGTGGAGCCATCCCCGGTTCCACCATGGAGGAGGTGGGGAACAGCTTGTACCAACCAATCACCATGTTGCTCAGGTCCAGCTCCTCCAATAGGATGCGGGCCACTCCCATGAAGCACTTGCGATCCATGCGTCCATAGTTTCCCCAGACGATCACCTGCCAAAGACACATCAGAGACATGGCTGCAGGGATGGTTGTCGTGGAGACAACTGATCTGGGACGGTTATTGTGAGGGCAACTGCGTGTTATGGTCATCAATGAAATGTTCACGTGTACAAAGCTACATGTTACAGCTAGCCTTTCTTCTAAGTTACATCAGGATGAAAGGACAGAGAAAGAATATGGAGGTGGTCTGGAGTAGGGCTCAAAGAGCTGCTACTGGTGTGTGTGTGTCTGTGTGTTAGTGCATGTGTGTGTTAGCGTGTGTGTGTGTGTGTGTTAGTGTGTGTGTATTAGTGCATGTGTGTGTTAGTGTGTGTGTGTGTATTAGTGCATGTGTGTGTGTGTGTGTGTGTGTGTTAGTGCATGTGTGTGTTAGTGTGTTAGTGTGTGTGTTAATGTGTGTGTTAGTGTGTGTGTGTTTTTGTGTGTGTGTGTATTAGTGCATGTGTGTGTTAGTGTATGTGTGTGTGTTAATGTGTGTGTTACCTGCACCACCTTCCCCTGAGGGCTCTCTGAGAAGATGAGCAGCTGGTTGTAAAGCGGGTCCAGAGACTTCCTGACCGACTTGGTCTTCTTCTTAGCCACACACACCCCGTTCTCAAGGAGGTACACCTTGATGTAGGCAGCTATAGAGGAGATGAGAGAGGAAGAAAGAATATGAAAATAGAGAAAAAAGATAGGTTTGGGGGGCAGCCGTACCCCAACATCTACACATCCAGCCACCTCTGCTGCATGCTCTGCTTTTACCTGGGGGTCCCTTGGAGCCAGGTTTCATGGTGAGTCCTCGGGCCTGAACAATCTCCACCTCCAGGGCCCCGTTCCTCTCCACCAGGCCCAGCTCCACATCGCCCAGCGACGTGGTAGCCAACGTCTGCCTGCCCACAAACTGGGCAGGACCCATCCCATCCAGGAAGTCGCTGAACTGGGCGTCTGAAGCCAGGCACATGCCACTGTAATTCAGACTGGGAGACGAGACAGAACGAGGTCATCAGGACGCACTACAGCGTGGATGCGAGCAGAAGAGAGTAACACGAGCGTAAGAGGACTGGAGAGAGGTCAAGAGGGTGAACGGAGAGAGGCACCTAGCAGAGTGGAAATGTTGAGTGTGCTGCATGAGGGCCTTGTGCTCTCAGGGCTTGACAATGAATCTGTCTTTATATTTAACGGCACCGATAGAAAGGCAAACCTAGAGTATATACGGCTGAATGTCCCTGTGGTGTGCTTTTTTAAGCTTCACACACATACGCACACATACACACACACACATACACACACACAAACACAGACACACACATACACACATTTGTGTCCTGTTGGGAGGTGTTGATTGGGTGGAATGGATTTCTCTCCGTGTTCAATTCACTAGGCTAAATTGCTCCTTTGTGTGTTCTACTATGTCCCTCCACATGCTGCAGCCTCCTCACCTGCCCCCTCCCTTCCCATTTTCTCTTCACCTCTCCCCTTCTTTTCCTCTCCTCTCCGGGTTCCGGTCTATTTTTACAGGCTCGCTGGGACGGACGGAGCAACACCAGCTGCCACTCGTTGGCCAGAGTCTCCGGAGAGTTCTCTTTCCCTTTTCTCTCTCGGTCTCTCTCTCTCTCTCTCTCTCTCTCTCTCACTCTCTCTCCTTTTTCTCTCTTCATCCTCTATCTCTTTCTTTCTCTCTCTCTCCATCTCTCCCTGTCCTCTTCCCATCCTGTTCTGCTCCCCTTTCTAGTGTTTTTTCTGCTGACGTGTCAAAACAGGCCTGGGAGAATTGTGTCAACTCCACACCGCACGCACTGTACAACCCCACCACACTCGCACCACGCACGCCATACGCGGCTCCACATGCATGCAGTCTTTGTGTGTCACATGACTCGATGTCATTGGACCAAGTCATCCCACTGCCATGATTTGACATGAGTTCTGGCAACTGCTCCTGCCACTATTATGACATCATTGGCTCTTGCCCAGACCTGTGCGTTGGACATACATAACAGGTCCCTCTTCATAATTGTGCATGTTTTGCCTCAGATATTTAATAAGATTAGTCAGAGTATTTAGTTATGTAGTTATACATTAAGACGACAATGTGATTGTAGTGTATATCAGAGTAAATTAGTATCCCCAGTCGATCTGATATAGGTAATCTAGGTCAGCAGTTTGTAGTGAGGAAGTTGCTCTGCAGTAAGATCCATCTCTTCCTACAGTACGCCAGAAAAAGCTACCTTTTGTGATTATCGACACGTTTCTGTGAAGCATTAGCACACACGCACACACTTTACATATACATACTATTACATACACATGCTATAAACAAACCCTTATGTGAACGGCATATCGAACGACTGTATAACCAACCATCGCAATACACCCCTAAATATTTTACACTCTACAGAGTGTGGAGGGCTATGCTGCCTTGTTTACGTAAAGAAGCATTATCTGTTATGTGTTCATGAGTTCCTAAGATGCAGTAGAGCCATGGCGCAGTGCCATGGTGCCAGCGCCGTAATCCCAGGGATGACTGGATTATAATCCACACTCAATGAGCTTGATTCCCATCTGATGCTGTGTGTGTGTGTGTGTGTGTGTGTGCGCGCGCGTGTGAGAGAGAGAGTGTGGAATTGTGTGTATGAGCAAGTGTGTATATTAGGCTAGCTACGGTTGGCACATCGCCGACACTGACAATGGCCCCTGTGGTGTGTTTGGTTCCAGTTCATAAACAGTTGTACAGGTAGGACACATGTGGTCCATGCATGCATGCAGGGTGGTGTAAGGGTGCACAGGGGTGGTGGAGGGCAGGGCCCTGTACGTACTTGCCCTCGGAGCCATAGCTGTTCATGCTATCCTCGATGCTCTCGTGGCTGGCCTGCCGGACAGTCCTACTGGGCATTTCCACTGCCAGCCCCGTCTCTGTGCTGCGCTGGATCCCCTTCAGTCTGCGTCCCTCTGCCTCTGCAAGGGGGGCACAGGCACATCATCACGCGGAGGAACACAGGATCACAGAACACACGGGTGGATAGAGGACACAGGTAGATGGAGGACACAGTTAGATAGAGGACACAGTTAGATGGAGGACACAGTTAGCTAGAGGACACAGGTAGATAAAGGACACAGTTAGATAGAGGACACAGACACAAAGGACACGGTCACGCTGAGGACACAGGCACTGTTTGTGTTTAGATGGAACACTTAGCTGTTTCTGATGTCCTCAATTAGTGGTTAAGGACACTTACGGTAATTTAGTCTAATTTCTGAGCCTCAGGATGTGAGTTGAGTGCGAGCAGGCAGACCCAGCAGAGGGCGTCAGGGTTTGGGGTTTTCAAGGTCCTCCGTAAAACATGACCCAGAATATTTCTATTTCCATCCCCTTCACTGGGGACTGAAGCACCGGTAGATCTAGGGTAGCAAAGCTCCACTGCTGGACTCATCTAGCCAGCCTGCTGCTGTCTGGAGTTGATATATATCCCCCCTTCCCTCTCTCTGTCTCTGTCTCTCTATATCTCTCTCTCATCCTTTCTCTCTCTATGTCTCTCTCTCTCTCATCCTCTCTCTCTCTGTCTCTCTCATCCTCTCTCTCTCCCTCTCATCCTCTCTCTCTCTCTCTCTTTCTGTCTCTCTCTCACCCTCTCTCTCTCTCTGGATGTCACTCTCCTGTCTCAGTTTTTTTCTTTGTCTTCCCCTCTCTCCACCACTGTCTCTCTCCCTCTTTCTCGCTCTCCGTTGTCTCTGTCATACAGTTAGTTATTCATGATCTGTTCGGATGTTTGATAAACCCACATGTCACATGTGATGTCACACCGGCTGGCGGGAGGCCTCGTTGTCACCATCACAACAACATCGACTGGAAAAGAACACTCTGTCAGAAGCAACTCTGACAAGGATGCTGTTGCCATGGGAGACCAGACCAAAGCATCCTGTGTCTCTGAGAGTGCTTTGGAGCCTTTTAACATTTCAGAGAGGGATGGTTATCTTCAAGGGGTGCGTCTGTTCTCACTCAGGGCACAGCTGACTAAAGGGACTGTTGACACAGACACAGTACTAAATCAACTGTATATACAAAAACTCAAACAGGAAGTGGAACCCTTCACAGGAAGTAGAGTCGAGCCAAACTTTTCCTAATGGGGGTAATGTAGCATTTCCGTAACCAGGGGGCAGTATCGATCCCGGCTGTGACCATCAGAGCTTGTGGTTATTTTGATTGATCGCCTGCCCTGTGTTTCCCACAACTCTCACAGAGGCCACCTCGGAACATGCCTCGCCCAGCATGGCCGCTTCAGGACACGCCTCGCCCAGCATGGCCGCTTCAGGACACGCCTCGCCCAGCATGGCCGCTTCAGAACACACCTCGCCCAGCATGGCTGCCTCAGGACACGCCTCGCCCAGCATGGCTGCCTCAGGACACGCCTCGCCCAGCATGGCTGCCTCAGGACACGCCTCGCCCAGCATTGTGACTGAGATTAAGCCTGTCCTCTTCCAAAACGTTACACTGCGACTCTACTCTGAGCTCTGAATCATGGTCCCAGTCCCTCCAGCCCCGCACCTCGCCCCACTCTCCTCCACCAGCCAATCAGCAGCACTGACACACACAGTTACAGCAGCTTGGCAACGAGTCTGTAGCTTCTGCCAATAACAGTACAAATCACAGTGCATTTCTTTAAATGGTTATGCGAAATAAATTTACATAAAAGACAGCACAGGACGTCTCCTAAACACCAGAGAACATTAGGAGAAACAAGAGACTTCTCAAAAAATGATGTAGCGATCTCCTTTCCAGCCTAAAGGATTTCCCAGAATACATATATCACTGAAGAAACGGTTTAAAAGATCCAAATGAATAAAAGGACAGATTCTTATATCTTCTTCCCAACGCTGGAGTTGAACGTTGCTGCTACGTGAAGGTGCCTTACACCTCTCTCTCTCTTGGCACACCTCAGTGACTACCATGGGCTCACATCACATCCCATTATGTCTAACAGGAGTCCCCCCCAAAAATCTTATTGGTGCAGTCGCCCCTAGCAACATATGTTCTGATGAAAGGTGTGTCCTTGTGTGTGTGTGTGTGTGTGTATGCATACTTGTCTTTTTGTGGGGGTATGCATGCGTGCATGAGGCCAGTCATTGTGTTAAGCCCTAAGTAGTCCCATTTTGTAAAGCTGATAAGAGCATGTTATGTAAATGGATGAAACTAAACAAATAATGTCCTGATACAACTCACATGGGTGTAGTAAACAGATCAAGTCTAGTGGGATGCTACGCAGCAGAGAAACATGCACGCACACGCGCGCGCACGCACACACACATGGGCGGGCGCACAAACAACAGTTGTATACTGTCATAGGAACAGTGTGTGTCTGAAAAGGTCGGAGCTGTCCATGTAGCTGCTAGACCTCACACTGACACAACAGGTTACCCAGCGTGGTACTGTTTATGCTACACTGACCCTTCATGCTACATCAGTGAAGAATGACATCCAGAGATGTAGCTGAGCAGTAACAGTAAGGATATAGGTGAGCAGTAACAGTAGAGAACTAAGTGAGTAGTAACAGTAGAGATGTAAGTAAGCAGTAACGGTAAGGATGTAGATGAGCAGTAACAGTAAGTATGCAGGTGAGCAGTAACAGTAAGTATGTAGGTGAGCAGTAACAGTAAGGATGTAGGTGAGCAGTAACAGTAAGAATGTAGGTGAGCAGTAACAGTAAGTATGCAGGTGAGCAGTAACAGTAAGTATGCAGGTGAGCAGTAACAGTAAGTATGCAGGTGAGCAGTAACAGTAAGTATGCAGGTGAGCAGTAACAGTAAGTATGCAGGTGAGCAGTAACAGTAAGTATGCAGGTGAGCAGTAACAGTAAGGATGTAGGTGAGCAGTAACAGTAAGTATGTAGGTGAGCAGTAACAGTAAGGATGTAGGTGAGCAGTAACAGTAAGGATGTAGGTGAGTAGTAACAGTAAGGATGTAGGTGAGTAGTAACAGTAAGTATGCAGGTGAGTAGTAACAGTAAGTATGTAGGTGAGCAGTAACAGTAAGTATGCAGGTGAGCAGTAACAGTAAGTATGTAGGTGAGCAGTAACAGTAAGTATGTAGGTGAGCAGTAACAGTAAGTATGCAGGTGAGCAGTAACAGTAAGTATGCAGGTGAGCAGTAACAGTAAGTATGCAGGTGAGCAGTAACAGTAAGTATGCAGGTGAGCAGTAACAGTAAGGATGTAGGTGAGCAGTAACAGTAAGGATGTAGGTGAGTAGTAACAGTAAGGATGCAGGTGAGCAGTAACAGTAAGGATATAGGTGAGCAGTAACAGTAAGTATGTAGGTGAGCAGTAACAGTAAGGATGTAGGTGAGCAGTAACAGTAAGTATGCAGGTGAGCAGTAACAGTAAGTATGCAGGTGAGCAGTAACAGTAAGTATGCAGGTGAGCAGTAACAGTAGAGATCTAGGTGAGCAGTAACAGTAGAGAACTAAGTGAGTAGTAACAGTAGAGATGTAAGTAAGCAGTAACAGTAAGGATGTAGGTGAGCAGTAACAGAAAGTATGCAGGTGAGCAGTAACAGAAAGTATGCAGGTGAGCAGTAACAGAAAGTATGCAGGTGAGCAGTAACAGAAAGTATGCAGGTGAGCAGTAACAGAAAGTATGCAGGTGAGCAGTAACAGAAAGTATGCAGGTGAGCAGTAACAGAAAGTATGCAGGTGAGCAGTAACAGAAAGTATGCAGGTGAGCAGTAACAGAAAGTATGCAGGTGAGTAGTAACAGTAAGGATGCAGGTGAGCAGTAACAGTAAGTATGCAGGTGAGCAGTAACAGTAAGGATGTAGGTGAGCAGTAACAGTAAGTATGCAGGTGAGCAGTAACAGTAAGAATGCAGGTGAGCAGTAACAGTAGAGATGTAAGTAAGCAGTAACAGTAAGGATGTAGGTGAGCAGTAACAGTAAGGATGTAGGTGAGCAGTAACAGTAGAGATCTAGGTGAGCAGTAACAGTAGAGATGCAGGTGAGCAGTAACAGTAAGGATATAGGTGAGCAGACCAAGCAGTGTTACCTACTGCTCAGTACGATGGATGATGTTTCCCTCCTTCTCCCCAAGGAGCAGACCTGCTTTTATCTTCATCTCTTTTGTGCTGCCTTTTCTAGGTCATCATTCTGAACCAGTTTCTTGCCCTCCGCTTTGCATTATTCTACGTCTATCCATTGTTTTCTCCCTGCGTCTACCCTGGCTTTCATCCATTACACTCCCTCTCCTGTGTTTGCATCTGTTACTTTCCCTCTCACCCTCTCCCAACGCCATCCATCACTCGTTCCCTCCCCCCCTCCACTCTGACATCCCTCATTCTCTCACCCTCCCTGCCACCCCTCCATCTCGACACCCGCTGACCCCTCACCCCAGCCGCCAGCTACTGACCAGCAGAAGACGAATGGTTCATTTCCTGTTAGAATGACTGGCAGGTCATTACTTCCTCATTACCTGGAGTTCCATTCATCACAAGCTCTACCAGGCCTAAAACACAGAACACTGGTAATGTGTAAGTGTGGGCTTGTGTGTGTGAGAGAGAGAGAGAGAGAGAGAGAGAGAGAGAAAGAGAGAGAGAGTGAGTGGGCCTGTGTGTGAGAGAGAGAGTGTGTAAGTGGGCCTGTGTGTGTGAGAGAGAGAGTGTGAATGGGCCTGTGTGTGTGAGAGAGAGAGTGTGTGAGTGGGCCTGTGTGTGTGAGAGAGAGAGTGTGTGTGAGTGGGCCTGTGTGTGTGAGAGAGAGAGTGTGTGAGTGGGCCTGTGTGTGAGAGAGAGAGAGTGTGTGAGTGGGCCTGTGTGTGAGAGAGAGAGTGTGTGAGTGGGCCTGTGTGTGAGAGAGAGTGTGTGAGTGGGCCTGTGTGTGAGAGAGAGAGTGTGTGCGTGAGCCTGTGTATGTGTGTGTGTGTGTGTCTGTGTGTGTGTGAGAGAGAGAGAGAGAGAGAGAGAGAGAGAGTGAGTGGGCCTATGTGTGTGGGACCCTGTTGAGTCCAGCTCCATCTTGCTGGTACAAGCTGATGGATGGCAGGGCAGGCGGAGGGTTGCCAGGGGCGATGTTGATTAGCTCTGGGTTGTTTCTTCTGGTTTCCTTTTTTGCAAAAAGAAACTCTGAATAAGGTGGCCCTCCTTTCATCCATCCCTCATTCCCCTCCTTTCATCCATCCTTCATTCCTCTCCTTTCATCCATCCCTCATTCCCTTCGTTCATCCATCCCTCATTCCCTTCGTTCATCCATCCCTCACTATCCGTGTGGAAGTGTGCGTGCTGTTTGATGTATTCCTGTCAGAGAGGAACTGGTCACCTCCGGCTCTCAGTTCTCACAGAGCGAGGGAGAGCGAGAGAGAGGAAGAGAGAGAGTTAGAGAGAGAGAAGGAGAGGGAGCGAAAGAGAGAGAGGAAGAGAGAGGGAGGGAGAGAGAAAGAGAGAAAGAGGAAATGAGAGAGAAAGAGGAAGACAGCGGGGAAGAGAGAGAGAGGAACAGAGACAGAGAGAGAGGAACAGAGGGAGAGAGAGGAAGAAAGAGAGAGAATTATATAGATTTTGCAGAGGAAATCAAGAATCATAATCATTGCATATTAGAATGCTAGGTTTGGAAGGTGAAGTTGTGAGATAATTATGCTTCAAACCGCCATTTAGAGACAGTCGATTTGAAGACAGAGTGACAGGTCTGTCGTCTCATTCCAGCTTTCTCCCTTGACAACTTGAAGAGGCACTTTAACCATCATCATCGGGATTCTAGCAGCAGCACTAACAAATCAGCACCCAAAAAACTGTACAAACAGGCTGAACTAACACAGCAGGGCTGGGCTAAAAGCTGTGCCAAACTGGATATTATTAATGCGAGTCCCCAAATATATCATCTAGAGAGATGCTATGAGGAAGAGAGAGAGAGAGAGAGAGAGAGAGAGAGAGAGAGAGAGAGAGAGAGAAGCACCAACACAGGCCATCAAGAGAAAGATAGAGAAATATACATATATCTCCCTATATAGATAGATAGATGTATAGATATAGAGAGGGAGAGATAAATAGAGATAGAGAGAGATAGAGAGAGGGAGAGATAGATAGATAGATAGAGAGATATAGATAGATAGAGATAGAGAGAGAGAGGGAGAGAGAGGTGTGGGGAGAGAAAAGCCAGTAAACAGCAGACAGAGAGAGAACCAGACTGCACCAGACAGACAGTGTGTCCGTGCCAGCAGTGGGTGTGCGTGTGCATGTTTGCGTGTGCACTCGTGTGTACGTGTGGCGAGGACGTGTACGCGCGGCATGCGCGCGTGAGACAAGCTCAAGTCAGCCGTCTCTCCCGGGGAGACAGGAGAGAAGGAGACAGACCTGTAGTGCCCTCAGCTCTGCCTCGCCAGGGCCTCACCATTCCTCCCCCTCCTCCCCCTCCTCCCCCGTCCTCCGTCCCCCTGCCTGCCCGTGTGAGTGTGTGTGTCTGCGTGCGTATGCTGATGCGTCCGTGCGTGTGTGTGATTCCTGGCAGCAGCTCTGAGAGCAGCGGTGCTTAGCTCCAGCGGAGGGTAATGAGATTGGTCTGTCTGGATGAAGCTCCTCCGTGGGGCGGCTGCCTCTGTTCCCACCCACCCCAGAGAGCCCTGCAGGTGACACCCACCCCCTGCCTCCCCCCACCCCCCCTCCACTACTAGTCCACCGATCACTTCTTACACCCACACGCACACACACACACACTAGGGAGAACTGCTGGATCTGGATGTGAGACGTCCTGGTGCTAAACAACAACCTGCAGGACTCGCAAACTAATTCCCACACTGTTGTGTCACAGCAAAGCAGATTAAGGGACGATGACAGAGGTGTTGTAAACCTGTTCATGTTCTGGTAGCTAACAAAAGCCTCCATTGTGGTACCTCTGGTGATTGCTGCTGTTTTGATCAAACTAGCCAGAGAGCGAATGATTTTAGCGCATTACCTAGAAAGAGGCACCGGAAGTTAAAACACAAATTGGATTGCAATTTTGGTTGGCAGGAACAGGATGACTGAGTAGTCCACATACACACACGTCCACGCTGACGAGACACAACACAACCAGGGAGGATGGTACAGGTAGTGTTTTATGAGGTCATCCGTGTGCGAGTGTGTGGTGTGTGTGTGTGAGTGTGTGTGTGCGTCCGTGTGTTTGCTTGCCAGCTCACCTCCATCATCCTCATCAAATGAGTTCATGCAGGGGAAGTAGATGGCAAGCGCCTCGAAGGATGCTGATAGGCTGACGCGGCTCTGAGAGCGCTCCATGTAGAGGCCGGGCGTGGGCGCCGGCTCGGCTGGCTTGGCCAGGCGTGTCTGGGCATTCTTCACACGGAGCACGGCGCGAGGCGTCTTGGCAAAACTTCACAGCCCCGGAGCAAACAGAAACACACACTCCACTCGTCTCCCTGCTTCCTCTCTCTCTCCACCGTCTCTTCCTCTCTTCCTCGTCTCCTCCCTTCTCTTCCTCCTTCCCTCTTCCCTCGGTCTCTTCTCCTCTCTTCCTCGTCTCCTCTCCTCTCTTCCTCCTCTCCTCTGCCCTCAGGGCTGGGAGGCTGTCTTCAGCCCAGCTCCTCCAGACAGGACTAGCTCCCGCAACTTTAGTTGAGGAGAGGCAAAGCAGCCAGTCAGGTAGCCAGTCAACAAGCCAGCCAGCAAGTTATTCAGCTGGTGAGACAGTCAGGTAGTCAGTCAGCCTCTCAGCCAGACGGAGTTGCATAAAAAATACAAGAGGTCTCTGAACGGACAAAAATTGGGAATGTAAAGAGCAAAAAGCTTACAGTTCAGCTGAGAGTGCTGTTTGTGTTGCTGTCGTTGTTGCTGTTGCTGTTTCTCCTGCTGTGGTGGTTGTTGCTGTGTTGACGTGGACGTCAGCTTCAGGTTGCATGGTCGATGTAGATCCTGGTTCCCCCTCCAGCTCTCCTTCCTCTGCCCTGCTCTGCCTGTGTCTGTCTGGTTGCTGGGGTGATGGCAGACAGTGGCTGCTACTCTCTCTCTCACACACTCTCTCTCTCCCTTGCTCTCCTCTTCAGCTCAAGCCTGACTCACTTCATTCACTGGCAAACCTCTTTGTGGAGAAAGGGAGGGAGGAAGAGAGGGACGGAGGGAGGGAGGGATGGAGGGAGGTGAGTGACGGCAGACTGTTGCTGGGATTCTGCAGCTCCGCCAATGGGAGAGGGGATGTGGGGGAAACTGGGTGTGGCTTAGCTCTGCCGGCAGTCTTTCGGGCTAGGCAAGTTCATTACATCCATCTCCTCTCCTCCCTCCCTATCCCTCCGTTTTTCTTTCCCTCTCTTTACATCGGTCCATATCTCCACCCAGACATCTCTCTGTCTATAATCTCTAATTATCTTGTCACACTCATTCTTCGCCACCATTATCATCGCTCTCCATCTCCGTCTCTCTCACCATCTCCAGCCAATCCTTCTCGCTTTTTAATCTGCACCCTCTTCCAAGAGGTGATCTGTCACTTCTCGGAGACCTCTCCCATCAGTCTGTGTGTGGTGTGTGTGTGTACATGTGTGTGTGGATGTGTGGCGTGTGTGTGTGTGTGTGATTACAGTTAAATGGATCTGTCCTCTGGGCATTAGTGTAGGCTCCTAGTGCTGCTGTTTAGTGGCTGGGGCCGTGTCCTCAAGCTGACTGCGCCGTGTCAGAAAGCAGGCAGCTTAGTACCAAGGCAGTGCATAGCATACAGTAGGTAAAAGTATTAGTTTACACATTTCTGACGTGAGACGCAAGCATGTGACAGTGCACGTGACACGCTGGACACCAGCGGGGCTAATCAGAGAGAGAGAGACTCTGCAGAGGAGACACAGGAACTAGTCATCTATTAGAAACAAAACCATGTTTGTGATGGTGATTTTGAAGACAGAATGTATTCCGGGTTCCGCAGTTCTGGAATGGGGATTCAAACTGATTCAGCATCGTCACAGCAACCCTGTATGCTCGGGGGGGGGGGGCACAGAGATCAGTTCCATCAAAGGTCTTGAAGGGGCGGTTTTGTGTCCCGCTGACAGGTGTAGATATCTCTCCTGGAGGATCTGGAGAGACAAAGCGTGCGACCGGGATGGAGGTCATGAGGCGTCTGGAAAAGGGCTGAGGCTGAGAGGGGAGAATCAGACGATCACAGGTGCCTCCCCTGTTTAGTGCAGCTTCATCTCCAACTGATTGGAAATCAGTAGACAAGCAATCAGCGTTATACGCAGCGCTCTGCCACACAAATACAAGTCTACACAAACGCACACAAACCCACACGCAGCATGTCACTTGTGGGGATTATGTAAGGAAATGTGTTTTAGTCCTATAATCCTGGCCTGTTTTGTAGTAATAGTACACCCTTACTAAGCCAAGTTGAGACATTCAACAGATTGCTGTCTGCTACACACTGAAAACACACATTAGCGTTTACAAACTGAACATACACACTGTACTGAGCACCGAGTCAACACACGCACAGAACTCAACAAACCCAACGCTGTGGTCTGCACGCTAAACTCCAAAAGCTCATATACTGCGATGATCTCCAGTATCTCAAACTGTTCTGCACGCCACACTTATGGGACGAGTCTGTGCACAACAGTCCACATCTAGTCTCAGAATGTACAAGTGCTTGCATTAAAATAACCAGTTCACCGTCAGTATAATCATATCAGTGATCAGAGGAGATTAGATTAGATGGATTCTGAAGATTAGAAAAGATATCAGACATCGATTGGGGATGTAGGGAGAAGACGCTGTATTTTTTGTATTTTTTGTCTGCTGCATGTTCACCTGTGTGTGTGCGTGTGTGTGTGTGTGTGTGTGTGTGTGTGTTCATGTGCATGCGTGTGCGTGCACATGTGCATGTGTCTGTGTGAGTGCGTGTGCATGTGCGTGTCTGCTTGCGTCTGTGTCAGTGTGTGTTGGCAGCACTGTTATATAAGCCCATCAGGACATATCAGCAGGTGTCTGTGTGTCTCTATCAGTGCCTGCGTGTGTGCCTGCCTGTGTGTGTGCCTGCCTGCCTGTGTCCCCTTGTGTGTGTGTGTGTGTGTGTGTGCGTGTGTGCGTGTGTGTGTGTGTGTGTGGCAACTTCCAGCTCCCCTTGGGAGAGCCGTCAGAGGAGATCTGGCTCACCTTCATCCTCTCACAGTGGTACCTCAACTCTACTATCTCTCTCCATCTGTCATCCTCCCTCACCTCTCCCTCTTTCTTTCCTTCTTGCTCTCTCGCCTCTCTTTCTCTTCTCCTTTATCTTCCCTTGCCTCCTCACCTCTCTATTTCTTTATGTTCCTCTTTGGACTTTTACACACTGACACACGCACACACACCCAGCCATTAATGTAGCTAGCAGGTCATTGGCATCACTCAGAGGGGCTGTGTATTGACAGCCTGGTGGAGTGGTGAGCGGGAGCAGGCTCCATCGATCACTCCCTCCTCCATCAGACACACACACACATTCACACACAATCACTCACTCACACATACACACACTCAAACACACACACTTACATACACATTCACTCACACATACACACACACACACATATTCACTCACACACACACACACACACTCTCACGCAAACTACCAAACCACAAGCTTTTCCAAGCATCACAAACACAGCACACTCTAGCGCAGCCAAAGAGAAGAACAGAATTATGAATTAAATTGCTTGACAGAACAAAGACGCCGAGTTTGACGACCCTGCGTGTGTTTAACAGAAGTGTTCTTGTTACTGCAATATCACTGGGACACCGCAGGTGTTGCTGCTCTAAACAGCCTGATGGGGGTTATTCTAGTCCATTGATTCTGGTCTTGGTGCTTCATCTAATGTTTCCTCTTGATGTTTTTCCAATGAGTCTACTATGGGTAGGTGTTTCGACACAAATCTAGATTCCTGCTCTAAAACAGCAGATGTCCGCGTTTCTATAGGACTTGCATTTGGCATTGCTAATGTAAACAGCCTACTTTGGGTCTAGTAGGAGTCTTGTGGATGTTTTTCCTTGGTCCTGGTTCTCAGGGATAGTTTCCTGCTGAGGCGAGAACACTAGCTGGTAACTCCCCCATCCATCACCACCAGCTGCAGATGCTCATTAGCCAGCCGTGCTGCAACCTCAGAGGGTGACGGTTGTCAGCCAGTAGGGGGAAAGAGGTAGTGTTCCACTGCACGTGATTGGACCAGAAGCTCTCTGCCCCTCTGCTCAATGGCTAGCCTGAGGTGACATTGAGTTGTCTTTGAAAGGTGCTCTCTCCAGATTAATCCCCTCCTCTCATCTCTCTCTCTCTCTTCCTCTTTTTATTGCTCCTCCCACTCCACCCACACATCCCTTGTGTCTCCTTCAGTACCTCTTATGTCTCCTCCATTTCCACTCCCCAATGACCCCCAACTCTCTCCCACTCTGCCTCTTCCTCCTCCCTCTTACTCTCCTCCATTCCAGGAAGGTAGCCGCTCTGTTCCACGTCCTGACAAAGAGTAATTAGAATCTCTTCCTCTCCCCATCCCCTCTCTCAATTTATTTCCCTCCCTTCTTTCTCCCTCTCTTCACTCCTCTCTCCTTTCCCCCATATTCCCTTTCTCCCGCCCTCTCTCCCACCCTCTCTATCTGTCTCTCCATACAACGTACTCTGTCACCCTGACCTAGAAAGGAGAAAAACGAGGACGTCTTCATGCAATATAGCCAAACCTCACAGGCTACTCAAACATCTCTGTCTCTCTGCACACGGCCCCATCTCACACCCATTTGTCCAGCAGTAGTTGGACCAAGCTAACATCCCCAATGAGCCTGAGCTAGCAAACATAGCTAAAGAACCAAGATAGCATCACGGATAAACCAAGCTAACATAGCAGATGAACCTTGCTAACACAACAGGTGAACACAGATATAGCAGATTAAATTAGCTAACATAGAAGATGAATTTTGCATGAATATAGCAGGTAAACACAGTTAGCACAGCAGATGAACCCAGCTAAACAGCTGGTGAACACACGGCCATAGCAAATGAATTGAGGTAACATAGAAGCTGAATTGAGCTAATATAGCAGGTAAACACAGCTAACATAGCAGATGAACCTAGCTAACACAGCAGGTGAACACAGATAACATCAGATTCAACCTAGCAAACATATCTGTGAAATCTGATGATGTAACCGTGGAAAATGGAACATTTGGGGTCACTTTGAGAAACGTTGGAGATGTTGGAACTCTGGTTGGAATGTTGGAAGTTCAGGGTTCTCAAACTCAAATAATGAAATGTGAGCCCAAAAGATATGAGCCCCCCCCTAAAAGATAACAGAAAAATTCAAATACCCAACATTCAAGCAAAACTAAAAATGGCTTTACAAATTCAAATAGAAACAAATACAAGCTGCACAAATTCGAATGGTGAAATTCAAGGTAAAATTTGGATCCAACCTTGGACGCTGTATAGGCCTAGCCTAGATTTGTGGCATTAGACAATGTATGGCCCTTGTGCCAACATAGAATAGAGGCCAGGGTTCACTGTATGAGAATGATGGAAGGCAAGCATACGAGGGAGTGCCAACTGAATAATTCAGGAGTATAATCAACACCATAAATCCAACATGTCCTTCAGCGTCTGCAACATTAGCCAGCTTTGACAGCGCCTTCCAAAACAGGGACAGGCACAGTTCTCTCTAAGCCGGCAGTATGACTGCTCAGGGAAAATTCTAGATGCACACCGTGCTGAGCATGCTCACTAAAGGAGATTTTACACGTTCAACATTTTGATATTGTTTTGAACGTCAAGAAAAAAGACTGACAGGCTGATTCAACCAGCCAGTAGTCAGTATGTAGCTCACATCGAAAACGATTCAATTAGTATTTCCTCCCTAATCCTAACTCCAGGTCCGTTTTGAGTTTGATATCTTTTGAATAAATGTAAACAGTATAGAAGCCTTGCTTGGCACCTCAATCATTCCCAATGTTCACGGGAACAGCTGTCTGATCTAGCTACCACAGAGCTTTACTGTGTCATATGTTACTGTGTCATCTCAACTCCTCATGCAGTCTGACCTCTGTGTCAAGTTGGGCCAATTAAAAACCCACAATGCTCAGTCCCTGAATACCTGGTTTAGGACGCTGCCAGCTGCTCTTATAACTGAAAGTACCAAACAGCGGTACTTGTCGAAGCGTGAAGTGTAGTGTATTCATGTAAGCATATGCTTTTAAGCAAAGTGATACACTGGGCAGGAAACGAAACAGTTGGACGTCTTCGATCTGCAATCAAGGTTGCTGCCGCTCGTTGAGGGGTGTACCCTGGGCCGGCTCGCGCCAGACCAGATTGGAGGGCAGGTGTTGGGAGGGCAGTCAGCTGACGGCATCGGTGTCACAAGAAGGCAGACCCGTGGCGTGTTCTGTCTTGCCATGGTCAGGCGCTGGGGGCGACCCGATTCCAGCTTGCTCCAGTCTGCGCGGCTTCTGTTGTTTCCTGCCGTGGGAAGTGGAGTGACCGCCCAGTCGGGACGCAGATGTCCGTTCCTGCTGCTTGGTCTTGTTTATCTCTGGAGCTGCGTGCTGAGTGTTGGGACCCCAGCTCCTGCCGGGCCCCATCAACCCCCACACACTACTACACCGCCTCTGCGCCTGTCTCCCTCCAACTATTATGCGCACACCCTCGCTGCCCTTGCGTTTCCCCCGGCACAACAACACCCTGCACCACACCGCCACTCGCCTCCCCCTCACACAGGGAGATGGCGCGTTTAAGCCATCTCTTGAGCACCACCGCGCCCTGCCTCCCCCTCACCAACACACCAACCCGCGCCCGCCTGCCCCCCCACACACACACACCCCGCCCGCTCCCTGGTTCGTTGACATGTCCCACACACCCCCGCCTCCTGCTCCCCGCCCACACACGACACGCGCCCCTGCCTCCGCCCCTCACGACAAGACCGACACACATCCCAGCTCCTTGCCACTCCCACCACCCGATCCTCCTCACAGCAGAGTGGTGCAAGATCACACGCCACCAGCCTTCATGGCCCCCCCCCCTCACGCACAAACGCATTTTCCCCTAAATGTAGAAAAAAAACAAGAAGAAAACAATACCCAACACTCCTTTCGATGTTAATTCAAACAGTACTGCACGCCCCAGCACACTCGCCATAATGTGATTGTTGGACGAGGTGCTGCTGGTAAGCTAATCACCTCGGCCCGTTTCACCACTTGGCTTGTTCTATTCTAGAGAGGCGTGGGGGATGGTGGGGTGGGTGGTTGGAGTAAACATTAAGACTGGAATGCAATGACATGCAGGCAAACAAACTCGAGAATATCGAATTTAACTGACGTTCGACAGATCTGTGTGCCCATATGGAGGCAGTGGAATAGGTTCTGAGGCTGCATGAGGAATGACCAGTCGCACACAGTCTGTGATGGTGAGGCTCAGGGTGCAGAGATGGAGAGACAGCAGGAGTTATGTACCAGAGTCCAGTGATCATTGGCTTCTGGAAACTGATTAGCATTTTGACAAGCCCTCCAGATCTTCCAGTGCCAGAATTGCAAACAGCACCCTTCTCTGCAGGAGAATCTGTGCTTGAAAACGGAACGCTGTTCCGGAAGGAATGCGTTCCATTCCACAGGGCAGTTCCATGCTCGGGGCCTCACTTAAGTGAAAGTGAGGCTCTACAGATCTCCTCCACCCAGCATTCTTCTCACAGCCCAGTCCAGGCCCTGTTCTCTATCTGCACACTCTGTAGCTAATGATGATGATGACGCGTTTGAAAACCTGCCTTTAATCCGTTTACTGAACCACGTTTATTTGGGGGGTAGTGCATCTTTTTTTTTATTAAAGGAGCCTTGATGAAGTGATCCAACAGGACAACACACACACCAGCACAGGAGGGAGTGTCAGGCTGTAGGATCAGGTGACAGCCAGCAAAGATCATACTAATGCCATCCATTCACCCAGCATACATAATGTCCATGACCACCGAACCATAATCTGTTCGTCACGTTCAGATGCTCTTTTTTTTGAACACTGTGGTTGTTTCGTTGCGCCTCTGATCCTTGCAACCATGCGAGGGTTAACGCAGGGCGTGCCAAACCTCCCACCGCTGGTGCCTGTTTCTAGACTGGGACCTAAGAATCGTTCCTTCAGAACATCTCAACCCAGATTTACAGAGAAATAGAGCACGGCCAGTTTAGAAGAAAACTAGAGCTCCAGTGTGTTGCCTGCTTCTCACACTCAAACCTGCTGTAGCTCTCTGGTTCATCTTTCTATTATATATTTCTACTCTCTCTTTATTCTCTCTATTCTCTCTCTTTATTATCTCTCTATTTTCTGTCTTTTCTCACCCCCCTTTTTTCGCTCTCTGTCCCTCATCTCTTTCTCTCGCTTTGTCTCTCTCTTCTTTCCCTCTGCACCTTGTCTCTGAAGCTGTAAAATCTTTCACATCATGTTTTTTACCATACAGAGGTATACATGCATGGTGTCTGTCCAGAATGTGTGTGTGTGTGTGTGTGTGTGTGTGTGTGTGTGTGTGTGACTGAGAGAGAAAGAGAAGGAGAGAAAGACAAAAAGAGAGAGAGGAGTCAGAATAGTGACAATACGTCACTTCACTTCGATAGTTGGTGAGACCCAAGTCAAGACCTTAATACCCCAGAAACATGGACAGAGACATGGACCCCTGCAAAGTTTTGTTTTGAAGTGCACAAATAGCGCTTTACTCCCTTTATAATGGGACAATTGTAGCAAGTATGTTGGTTCAGTGTCATTGGTGACTATAAGGCCCTGAAACCTGCTGGGGGTTTAATTTAGTTTAGTTTACACTCCAACTAGGAGTCTGTCTAAGCTAGAATGACCAAAACAATTGAATTGACAATTTAACAAAGCAGATGTGTACATGGTAAAAGAAGATGCCAATTCCAACAGACTCGTTTGGAAAGTATCTGATCAGCTGACTGTAAATTCAGCGTACCATCATAACATCCTCATTCACATCATAATAACAACATGATTTCATTGATATACATCTAGTCTCATGGTTAGTCATGGACTAAGTTCAAATCCGTAGTCAGCAACTAGTTACGAAGACATGATTCTGAAGGAGGGAGGGAAGAGAGGGAGGGACAGAGGAGGGAAATGAAGAATAGATGGAAGGGGAGCATAAAAGAGGGAGGGAAGGTATGCATCTGCAGCAGGAGAGAGTATGTTCCAGAACAGAAGCTCCAGTCAAGTCGCTATGCAGGACTTGGCTCTGACCTGCAGCTTTCAAATCAAGCTCGTTGTCAACAAGGCAGTGAGTTTACAACCAAAGGCACAGACATCAAAGGTTGAAAACAGAAACTGCATATCGTGTTAATATCTCAACGTCTCCCATCGGCCAAATTAGGGAACGCCGCGAATGATCCGTCTGGCTGTACGGCAAACCCGTTTAAGGTTATCATCCAAATCCTCCGCATTCCAGAGACCATCCACCTTCTGTCGAATCATCCGACGTCTCAAAATAGCTTGGTCCCATTGTGCGATGACGTGTGTATGTGTGTGTGTGTGTGTGTGTGTGTGTGTGTTGACTCATGCTGAAAAGTGAACAGGAGGAGACAGGCTGGAATCACATCAAACACACTGCAGCTCAAATACGTATAGCATAGCCTAAACACACACCAGCCACATGAACAAATCTGAAAACCATGCCATTTCCAACCTTAACCAAAATTTCATGATGATTGTAAAAATTCAATTCAATCTCGAGAAAATTCAACTTTGCCATAACTGTCTGTGCACATACAGTACGTTCATCAACTGTATGACCTAATCTACACGTGCGCGTGCGGATGTGCTGGCCGTCTGTTTGTATGCGTGTGCATGCGGCTTAATATCACAAAGAGGTGAGTTATAATCCCCTCGGTTATTGATCAGGCTTGGAGAGAAAGGTTGACCACCGTGAATCATAACAGTGAAGGCCTTTCAATAACACTGGCTGCAGACAGAGAGATGGATGGCTTTGTTTAGCTCGCTTGTGAGGACTTGAACCACAAGCTTCCAGCAGGGGACTCGTCATGGGCTGTGTGTCTTTGGTGTACACCTCAAGGTCACATTGACGGAACCTACAGTGACTCTGAAATCATCATTCACTACAGAGTATTAATAGGAGGTAATATAGATTCCTGCATTATGCAGCAGCAGCAGCCCCCATCTCCTCGTCTCTTTAAATATCCCTGCTATAATAATACCTGGCAATGATGTTACCGGTCAGGGGGGCGCGGGGCGGGAGGGGGGGGCGGAACTCTCTTTTCCTCTCCTCCTCTTCTTCACTCTCAACTCCTCTCCTCTTTCTTCTCCTATCCCCTCTTTCCCTCTCTTTTCCCTCTCTTTCCTAGCTAGAGATGACTGCCAGTTTGAGAAGTTAATGACAACATTTATAACTGCTCTCCTTCCATCTATATCCTCCTTTGGGACCAAAATAATGAGACCGAGATGTGTGTATGTGTGTATGTGTGCTAGATCATACAGGACTAGAATACTTAAACTATTTGGTTCATGAACAAGGTAAAGTTCTTCTGTAATTCATGTCACACCAAAACATTCGGAAAATTGTACAAGTACTAAAGAACTAGTCTTACGTTGACTGACATTCAGTACTGGGTCCTTGTGAGTGAGTGAGTGAGTGAGTGAGTGAGTGAGTGAGAGAGTGAGTGACTGACTGATTGACGCTGCAGTGCAGCATCTGTCTGTTCAAACACAAATCCCCCTCCGTTGAGAGGGCACGCACCTGGAGATAACCATCCTTCACTGAAATGTTAAACATTCTCAGTCTCATGCTTTGGTCTGGTCTCCAATGGCAACAACATCCCTGTCAGAGTTTCTGTTGACATAGTTATTTTGCTGTTGTTACCTTGACGATGGTAATAACTAAGGATGCAGCCTGCTGTGGGGACATGACATGTAACACGGACGTATACATTTACCTCATCATTACATGTAGTTTGAGGGGGTGGGAAGGGGGGGGAGACAGACAGAGATATAGAGAGACAGAGACAGAGAGAGGGAAGGGGGGATATATATCAACTCCAGACAGCAGCAGGCTGGCTAGAAGAGTCCAGCAGTGGAGCTTTGCTAGCCCAGATCTACCGGTGCTTCAGTCCCCAGTGAAGGGGATGGAAATAGAAATATTCTGGGTCATGTTTTACGGAGGACCTTGAAAACCCCAAACCCTGACGCCCTCTGCTGGGTCTGCCTGCTCGCACTCAACTCACATCCTGAGGCTGCAGATAAGATGTTCTACTCAAATGCAAATGAGAAGAATATACAACAGCACAGAGTTAGGTCAGACAAACAGTAACCCAGTCAAGCCTAAAATAAACTCCCTTTTTTATTTCGAAATGCTACTTTTTACATCAGGTCAGTGTTCTGGGACTCACTTTTGTGCTTACAGCGCCATCTGCTGGTATTTTTTCAGCATGACGCACGATGATGTTATTGAAGCACCAGTAATCGGGGCACAGAGACCCTGAGTTCAGTTTAGCTTGGCACTGAGGATGGATGGTCTCAAGTTAGGAAGTTAACTTCAAACACTGTAGATGTGTTTTGACATCAGAGACAACAACTGAATGAGTTCACAACATTTACAAACCCCAGTGACATTATTCACTTCGACAATTACACTTCACTAACTTATTTTCTTGTGAAAACAAAGGCCATGTCACCTATAGCAACTGAAACCAATTGTCTGAGTTAACTTGCCATTCCACATATTTCCCCAGCTTTGAGGTGGTGTGATGTCAATCACAGCATGACATCTGGCCTGGTTTCCATAACTGACTAGAAGGACCAGAGGTGTGGGATGTGACTGACAGGACCCCATGCCACAGCGAGCTGAGAATGTTGCATGTGCAGGTGTGTTTGTGTGTGGTGGGCGTAGCAGTTTGGTAGGCTTGGTGTACACCTTCATTAAACACACTTGAGTGGCCAGTTGTGTCAATAAGTCTGAGGTGAGACGGCAGGTCTCTCACCCTCCTCTTATTCTTTTCCTCCTACACACACACACACACACACACACACACACACTCACACACTCACACACACGCAGTTTCCTCTGTCTTTCATCTGTTACACCCTCACTGCCCCCTCTCCATAAATCAAGGGTGTTTACCAAACACAACTCTGAATATCATTTGAAGGGACAGGTTAAGTATGGGACTATTTGACTTGCATGCCACAAATGTGTCACCGCTTTGTATGATGAACTTACAGAGATCTGTCAGCGCAGCAGCCTCGGGGAAACAGTAACTATGGCGGCGCTCACTTACGTCATCCAATAGTGGTTGCCATGGTCCTCCTGACGTCAAAGTCCCTGTAAAATGCTTCAGAAACCCCGGAGTACGGTTGTCATAGATACTGGCGGGGGGAGGGGTGGGGTTTAGAGGAAGCGGAAGTGTCAGACTAGGCGGAAGTGGTACTGCCCTGAATATCCCGAACAGCGAACGGAGGACAGCTTGATACTCCCATCGTTCAGAGAAAAAAGCAGGCTTCTAAATACATTCAAAATGTGAGTTAATATGCATAGGGTCGATAATAGTGTTACCCCCTTGTTAAGACAGTTCTTTTTGGGCTAAAAAGAACTGAATGGTTGCCCTATTCCCTGCCTATAACGGAAGGTGCCTATTGTGGTTTGGGGCTGGGTACAAGGACTTAGGCCGAGACGTGTGATTGAATAGCGAGCTAGAGCTCACGAGCGGTTGTCTAGATAATTCGTATTAATCAGATGAGGTGTATTTTATCGGTAGACTACCGTAAACCTGTTTTCTGCACGCGGTAGCCAGGCTATAATAGCAGCGGACAGTGGGGTACCCGTCGGTTTAGCCATTTTGACAGGTGAACAATCTCTGCTTCAGACCCTGCTTGGGTCGTCGTGAAAATCCAGATATGTTAGCCTCTACTGCTCAATCTAGCTGTACATGCTAATACTTGGTTCCTTATTCTCACTGGGTATTTCGAGTTTGGCTTTGTGACTCGTCATCGATAATGTGAATAGTGAATTCCTATGCATGTGTTTCGATTACGTGTTGGTTGTTTTAAATGATACCGCACTATTTATGCGGCTAACGGAACCAGCTAGCCTGCTATCCTAACTAACGGTATCTCTCCATCTTAAAATTCCGCAAGGGAATGCGACAGAGAGGGCGTAGCTAGCCAAGTACCTATATCTTCAATGGCCTGGAATCTAGCATGCTAGCGCGCGTTAGCGACGATGCCCGTTGATAAAGAAGCGCAGTGCTGCAGTAATTTGATCTTTAGTCAACTAGCAACCACTGGCTAGCTGCATTGAGAGCGGCAATGTTAACCAAACAAGCAGGCTACCCGGCTAGCTGAATTAAATGTGCCGTTGAACGATTCGTCCAGGTCACATTAGCTGTCAGGCTAAACAGCCAAGTTAGCCAGCTAGCTAACATGTTAGCGCCCGCTCTATTGACTCGAGCTCTTCCAATAATACTGCTTTACTGTCTTTTTTATTTTGGAGTATTTACCTCAGTCTTAATCGCAATTTGGGCAATTCATGTTGGGACTAAACGACTGATCAACCACGATTTTTATTTCAATTCCATCGCAGACCAACAGTATGTTTGATGAAGTTAACGATGCTTTGCTAGCAAGAGACCCTAACCTCAAGTGCCATCCGTTGCAAAAAATGGATGAGCAAGCTTTTATATCCCACCATGCGTATTGGCGTTAGGCAGCATGGCTTCGTAATTTACATTAACAGTGGCCTATTTACTGAAGTTTCTAACTAAATTGCTTTGGGGCGTTGTCACTCACTGTACAGTTCAATAAATAGTTTTTAGTTTCGTTCTTTGCGGTCCAGGTTTTGGAAAAAAAAGCTTTGACCTCACTGAATACACGCGCAGCTGCTCATTTTTCATCAGAGAAAGTGTTGTGAAGAGATTACTGTACACTGATGTGACAGCGATGGATTACTTGAGTACCGCCTTGAAGTTAAGCATCGCGAGCAAGCTACCTCTACAACCAGGCTTTTGAGAACCCCCGAATGCTCCATAGCTATTGTCCCTTCGATAGGGATGGGAACCCATAACTTCTGCCTCCCCCACCTCCCTCTCTAAAAAAAAAAATAAGTGCAGGAGAGAGGGCTGAAAGAATCTGTATGTTTTCAGTGGTAACGTTAGATCTACCTCCCCCTCCTCCCCTTCCCAGCCTCGAGATGGATAAGAACGACCTGGTCCAGAAGGCTAAGCTGGCCGAGCAGGCGGAGCGTTACGACGACATGGCGGCGGACATGAAGGCCGTGACGGAGCAGGGCATGGAGCTCTCTAACGAGGAGCGCAACCTGCTGTCGGTGGCCTACAAGAACGTAGTGGGGGCGCGCCGCTCCTCCTGGCGAGTCATCTCCAGCATCGAGCAGAAGTCCGACGGCAACGACAAGAAGCTGCAGATGGCCCGCGAGTACCGTCAGAAGATCGAGAAGGAGCTGCAGGACATCTGCAACGACGTGCTGGTGAGTAGAGCCCTGGGAGAGGGGGAGGGGCGGGGGCAGAGATCAGGTGAGGAGCAGGGGCAGAGATCAGGTGAGGAGGAGGGGCAGGGGAACTGGGGTGAGGTTGAGTGAGTTGGAGGGGCAGGTAGGATTAAAGGCGGGTAGCAGGAACCAGTATCGAATGGGTAGGGTAGCAGGAAGAGGGGTTGGGAGGGTAGCAGGGGCCAGTAGGGTTGTGGACATGGTTGTTGGGGCAGGCAGGTTGTTGGGACATGAAAAGGGGGGACTGTGGCAGATGAGGCCTGGAGTTTGGAGCGCACACCTGTTCCCATGGCCTCTCTCTGGGCTAGGGCCTCAGCTCAGCAGCACCTGACAGTCTTCCTCTATCCCAGCGCCTGCTTGACAACTTCCTCATTGCCAACGCGTCCCATCCAGAGAGCCGGGTGTTCTACCTCAAGATGAAGGGAGATTACTACAGATACCTGTCTGAGGTCGCCTCCGGAGAGTCCAAGCAAGGTAACGCCCAGCTCTGTTCTGCTCTTCCTCATCTCTTCTTCCCTCCCCCTTCCTCATCATCACTCTCTTTCTCCCTCCCCCGTCCTCATCTCGTTCTCTTCCTCCCTCCTCCTCCCTTATCTTTCTCTTCCTCCCTCCCTCCCCCTGCCTCATCTCTTTCTCCCTCCCCTTCCTCATTGTCACTCTCTCTCTTCCCCCCTCCCCTTTCTCATCTTGTCCCTCTCTTCCTCCCTTCCCCCCTCTCATCTTTTCCCTCTTCCTCCCCCTTCGTCATCGTCTCTCTCTCTTCCTCCCTCCCTCCCCCCTTCCCATCTTGTCCCCCTCTTCCTCCCTCCCCCTTCGTCATCGTCTCTCTCTCGTCCTCCCTCCCCCTTCTCATCTTGTCCCTCTCTTCCCCCTCCCCCTTCCTCATCTTCTCTCTCTTCCCCCTTCCTCATCTTCTCTCTCTCTTCCTCCCCCTTCCTCATCTTCTCTCACTTCTTCCATCCCCCCTTCTCTTCCTCTCTTCTACACCCTCCCTTTTTCTTCTCCTCTTCTCCTTCCCTGCCCCCCCCCCACTCCTGGTTGTCCTTGCAGCC
Organism: Plecoglossus altivelis; assembly: GCA_036571765.1. Taxonomy (NCBI): domain Eukaryota; kingdom Metazoa; phylum Chordata; class Actinopteri; order Osmeriformes; family Plecoglossidae; genus Plecoglossus; species Plecoglossus altivelis. The sequence goes on from BROE01000020.1 coordinate 16,832,494, forward strand.
TCCCCCCTTCTGGTGCTGCAGGTCATATCTGGGTCTGCTGGTGGGGTGGGTGAGGGGAGCGAAGTGCAGCCACGGGTGGAAATGGACTTCTCAGTTCACTAGCTAGGAGACAAATCATTATCCTCTGGAATTCATATGCACAAGGTGTCTCCTAAAACGCTGTCTGCAGTTGTTTACTTAGTCACTTCACTTATGAATATGTCAACGTTTTGGTAGAGATGCATGGAAATTCTTTGGTTGTAGGGCCACTTTGGCAGTGAAGCTTAGTAGATCACTATGGCAGAAGGAAGACTGAATGTTGCTGGTGTGCCCTTTTGTAGTTAGATCAGTGAGTCTAAATGAGAAAACGAGGAAACGGCCCCGTATCCAAGGGGCACTTGACAACCAGCCATGGTCATGTCACAACACCCCCAAAACATGGTCTGGGAGTCGACGTGGACGTCTGCTGGAAGGTTCAGGTCTGGTGCTGTAAGGAGAGAGCGAGATGGGGACAGTGTAGTATCAGGAACTGTAGTATCATCATCATCATCACCGCAGCAGCAGCAGCAGCATCATCTGATGCTCACATGATGCCCCCTCCCTGTTCTCACTGAAGCTGGGCTGTGAAGGCAGGCAGGCAGGGCTCGAGCTGACGCTCACACTACCAGCCTCCCCCTCGACACCCCGTCCACACACCCCCCCGCCCCCCTCTGAGCTGGGCTGGGCTGGGCCGGGCCACGCCACGTCTTGCATGGAGCCCATTCGTGACTGGTTGGTGTGTTCATAGCTCCCGTGTTGTGATTGGTTTGCAGCCACAGTGGAGAACTCCCAGCAGGCCTATCAGGAGGCGTTTGACATCAGTAAGAAGGACATGCAGCCCACACACCCAATCAGGCTGGGCCTGGCTCTCAACTTTTCGGTCTTCTACTACGAGATCCTCAACTCCCCCGACCAGGCCTGCACTCTCGCCAAGGCTGTACGTAACCATACACACACACACACACACACACACTTCTCTTAATTACTTGTGATTCTTCTTTCACACAAGCACTCACTCTCCCCCCCTCCCCCCATCCAGGCTTTCGATGAGGCGATTGCAGAGCTTGACACCTTGAACGAGGACTCCTACAAAGACAGCACCCTGATCATGCAGCTACTAAGGGACAACCTGACTGTGAGTCGGACCTCACACACACACACACACACACACGCACTCAAACCACACCACTGCCCTTGGCCACAGTCTGTACTGCACTCCACATCGCCCTGCTTCAGCCCAGCCCACAGTGTCTCTCTCCCACGCTGGTGCTCTGCGTCAGCAGGGTGACGTGCAGGCATGATGCCTCAGGTGTGCCCAGCCTCTAATAGGTTCTCTTTCTCTCCCTCTGCGCAGCTGTGGACATCAGAAAACCAGGGCGACGAGGCGGATGCAGGCGAAGGAGAGAACTAGAGGCGTTGCACTTCACTGTTAATCCACCCCACCCCCAACCCCCTTCCACTCCCACACCTTTCTTCTTCTTCTCTGGTTTCTCTCTTTCTGTCTCTCTCTTCCTCCTCTCGTACACATATACAGCCCATAACCCTGCTCCGCTCAGCCCCCCTGCCCTTCTGTATGACCCGCAGCATCAATTGTACCTGTCCCAGCAGACTGGCAGGCCGGGGGCCTCACAGGACCAGTCACCGTAGGGAGAATTTAAACCAGATAACTTGCCCCCCCCCCCTCTCCCCAGGTTGACTAGTTGAAACCTATCCCTCCGCCTCCCTCCTTTACCCCCCTCCCTGCCCCTTCCTCCTCCCTTCCCCCAACACCTTCCCCTCCTCTTCCCGCCATTTCAAAAGATATATGTTCTCTCACCTAGCGAGTTTGCATTAATAGAAGCCCTCTTTTTTGCTTTCTTAGTGTACTGGCCCTGGCTGGTTTTATTCATAAAAAGGTTATTAAACTGTACCTTTATTTTCAACCAACACTGTGATGCTTAGTTTTTCTCCACGTTATCACGGAAAAATAAACAAAAAAACGATCTGGTCGTTAAACGCAAACGGAGGACTGTTTGGTTGTAGAGGCAGTGCGGTCCTGCTGTGAGATCATACAGAATGGTAATACAAGGCTGTATTGTGACACTGACAAACGCAAACACGCTGCTCTGTTGCTGCGCCGTGCTGCTTTTTGCATCCAGGTCAAATGAAGAAAAGTGACCCTAAAGGTTAACCCCTTTCTTAACTGTCCAGGGTCGGAATTTTAAAAAAACAAAACAAACAAAAAAAAACGAAAGACTGAAATAACCTTAAAATGAAAACAGCAAACACATTCCACAGGAAGTTGTAATAGCAGTAAGAAGATTCTAGACCTTTACAGACCAAGCAGGTGTGAGCTCCTAGGTCCAGACCTCTATCCGCTTTGTGAGTCCAGCTTGGTCTTTAATGTTAACCTGCTATCACTTTTTATTGCTTCATGTAACAATGACTCACACTTCTTTTTGGTTTCCAAAACTGTAAAATTGTAAACATTTTTAGAGGTAATTGTAAATCTGTCTTTAAAAAAAAATCAATCTTTAAATAGTTCATGTTGTTAACCTGCTTGCAAAGTAAAACACCTTAAAGCCGTTACGTTAAACTTCTTGTTTGTGTTTGTAGATGTTTGGTTTTTTCAAGCTTATCTTGAAGGGCCTTTAGTCTGCCTGTCCTGAGAGCGTCTCCCTCTGGGTGCATGCCGTTGACCCTCTCTCCCAAGCCCAGCACAGCAGGCTCCTCCTGGGGAGCTGGAGGTGACAGGAAGGGGGGCCAGCATGAAGCCTGGGTGGTGGTGGAGGCTGGCTATCAGACCAGTCAGAGGACAGCATCTGCTAGTGAGGTCTGGGGCAGGGCTGGGCAGGGCAGGGCTGACCACACGGTTAGCAAGCGAGCTAGCAGGGCTGGTCATACGGTTAGCTAGCGAGCTAGCAGGGCAGGGCTGGCCATACGGTTAACTAGCTAGCGAGCGAGCTAGCAGGGCAGGGCAGGGCTGGCCATACGGTTAGCTAGTGAGCGAGCTAGCGAGCTGGAGCCACTCAGTGTCACAATACCCTGCCAGCTCCATCACATTCCTGCTAGGTGTAGAACTTCATGTGTCTCAGTCCCACTCTGCTGAGGACAATGTTTCATGCACTGAAAACTCAAATACATCCCCTCCCTCTCTTTTAGCTGAACAAATGCCGGTTATTCTACGCTTGATTAAGAGAAAAAAAACAAAAAACAAATGCAGTAGTGAATGTGGAACCGAGCCTGTCTGTATATCTGGTATCTCCAATTGCTTTGTTTTTACTGACCAGTATTCTGCCTACAGTTTGCTTCTGTGACGGTTTTCTTGCTTAGCGCGCACGTGGTTGTGAAAATTTAGACTAGCTTAAAATAAAAATAATAAAATGACAAAAAAAAATACAACCTACCCAGGTTATTGACGTAATATTAGATTTGTGTATGTCTTTTAAAAACAGTTCTAGTTTCACCTTACATGTTATAATCAGGAAAGTGTAAAAGACAATTTAAAGTGAAATAAAAGTTTTATCAGTTCCAAATTTTCCTGTTCTGGTTTTTTGATCCACTGACATAAGCTTGTCTGGCAGAAACACAGTTTTAAATCATAACAAATATGGATATTAATAACACTTAACCATGAAGAAATTTTATTGATCGTAGACATATCACATGTTCTAGAAAACAATTAACTTCGCGTACACGTATGCAAATTAGACCTACTTCTGGTTCAAGCTGAGGCTATAGATCCGGTCCTGCGAACAGGCAGGGGTCTCATGCAGTTGAGGGGCCACGTGGTGGTGGGACTCGGCCAGGGGGGGCCACTCCTACACGCCGCCCCATCAGACCCCCCTCCCTCCCCACAGAAAAAAGGTTCACACATAATAAAATAACACGAAAAGGAAATATTTCATGGACTTTTGTCCCGCATGAGGCAACAATATATGCAAATCACTAAGGCATCGCAGAGCATAAAACAAAAGACAGAACAGTTCCATCAGTAAACTCGCTGAACTCCTAAATAAATTTCATTGTACATTATTTTGTGTTATTTTAACCTATGATCACCCATTTCAAAGATGCACCGAAATCTGCAAAGTCATTCCAGCTTTTAAAAGGCTCTAATTGCGCAAAGTCATCAGCTTTTTAAAAAGGTCCCTATCTGTGTTGCAAACGACAGGGGTAGCAGATGAACGATTCGACTACCTATTTTTGCAAAACTGTGAAAGATATGTGGGGAATGTTGGTGTGTTCGAGAGCCGGGTAAAAGGTCTTACCGCCAGGCCCCACAGGATACCCACCCCATTGGGTGGGGGGAGATGGGACGACACAATACATCGGACGTGGTTCTGTACCCATTACTCTGGCGCTTGGTCTCACCCAGAGGATCTCACTGGTTGTGGTAAGCAATGGCATCGACACAGTCGGGATCTAATCGCCATCACCATGTTGGCAGGTGAGACGTCTGGTCTCAGACAGTATAGTGGAGGTGAGCAGGTCGGTGGGCCGGCAGAAGGTAGTCTAGATTACACCAGGAGCCCCCAGCCCTACTTAACATCCTACTCCCCACCCACGCCTCCTACAATAGACACCTCGCTCTCAGCGAACTGAGGCACTTCAGGCTTAGACACCCTGGGCCCCGCCCCAACACTCTCCAGCGGCTTCAGACGAGGACAGGAACAAACAGGAGGGGAGAGAAGCTTCAGCAGAATGTTGAGACAAGGCCCCCCCAAACCCCCAGGTGCCGGTCACGTGATCACTTCCTCTTCTGAACTTCCTGTAACAGGTTCAGAGCGGCTGTGTTTTGCGGCTCCACTCTCAGAAGAGTGTTGAGGTCTTCCACGGACAACTGGTGCTCCTGGAGGGACCCACGGATGATCACACATCGAAAACAAACACAAGTACACGTTTAGTACTCACTCAGAAGCCTGGTATCGCTTCAGCATTTAGGATGTGGAGCTGTGCAAAAACGGAAAACAAACCTATCTACCACAACTGAGTTGTTGTGCATCTGCATAAGCTCATTAGATACTTATATCATTATTCAGCAGTTTTCCAACGGATGCTGTACGTGAACCAGGTGGTCTGAAGTCAAAGGCTTCTGGACCGACCATACACACAACAATTACTAACACCCTCCAATCTTTTTTCACCTGCTTCTATGTTAACCTCATGTTCTCTTCATATTCTGCAAATCACGCTATCCTAAGGTCAAAAAGGCCCCACCTTCAACCCTGAAATAAAGCAGGTTCATTACATTTTTACCCTGTACCCTTTAGGGCGCTGAAATGTAGCCATGCTGCACATGAGTCAGAAGGATTTCGTTTTGTCTGAGTTCAATCAAGCACACACAGTCTTAATGTCTCATCGTGGGTGTGCATTTAACATGGTTTTGGGTCATTGTGACCCCCTGAGCAACAGCGAGCAGAGGGTAACGCAGAGGAAAGCAACAGGAACTTGTCATCAACAGACGCTGCTCAGAGTCCAATCCTCCACTGAGCTCCTTGTGACTTGGCCCTCTGTACAGACCTTGGATGTTGCGCTGTCCATATGCAGCGCCACCCGTCACAGTCCTCCGCTTCCTGTACTTCCACCCGGAGATGTTAGCAGTGCCGGCTGAGAGAGACACACACACACACACACCAGGGAGGAGCCGTGAGGTAGTGCGTCACGCGACAAAGGCGAGAGGAACCTGGCGGGTCTCTCCTCGTCCCTGACCTCACTCACTCTACCTGTTGGTGGTAGTGGGTGATCCTCAGCATAGGATTCTGTTTCCGGCCGGTCTCTCTCTGGTTCTGTCTCTCCTTCTACAAAGCGTTGCGTTCTCTTAGAGCCGAGAGCGCTCTCACAGTCTCCTGCTGGGGCTGAGGGGCAACAGGAACCCAATCATAACGGGGGCTAGGCAGTGAGGGGCATGTAATCACGGGGGGGGCGTGGGGGGAGAGGGACCCACGCTGTCTTCTGGTGGGCCTGGTGCCATTCTGCTGCGAGGCTGCAGCTACAGGGCTGGAGGCCTTGGCCTGAGCCTGGGCCTGTCGTTCTCTGACTGCCAGAGGGACGGTGGGAAGGGGAGGCAGCTTCTCCCTCCATGACGGGCCGTCCACCTCCGTCAGAACCCTGGTCATCCTGCACAGACACATCATCACCATCCACCCAACTGTCACAATCTTAATCTCCACCATCAGCCTCCATGGTGACGGGGTTAATGCGCTGTCACAACAACTCTGTTACCACTAGGATGTGGACCCAGGCTGAGATCTACTTGGTCACTATTTCATCCTATTGATGGATGATCGTATATCAGCGTGACGTCGCATACCTGTTAGTTCCATCAACGGCCGCAGGGATGTTGTTGTCAACCAGCAGGGAGGTCTTGTAGTCGATGTAGGCTAGCCTGTACCTCTCCATAGCCTCGTAAGCTGCTGCTCTCCTCAGCAGCGGCTTGATACCAAAAGGAACCAGTTCCAGGGACCTGGAACATACACGTGTTTAAGGCCTCTTTAACATTTCGGGCTCCTATACTGAGTAAGTATAAGCAGTGTGTCTAGGAAGGCAGGGAGATGCAGGAAGGACTGGGGAGGGTAGGGGGGCACTACGGAGGCAGGAAGTACTCACAATGTACAATCTTTCACACAATCGCCACAGTTACCATCCTTCAGGTAGCTGGCAGCACGATTGGAATACAGAATACTCAGGTCATCAGAATTCTTCTTCCCTGGAAGATGCGTTGGAGTTGAATTAGACAACATACTCAATTCACACTTAAACCTAGACTATTATTGACTCCCTTATTTAACTGAAAATGATGTAAAATATGGAATATGTATAGTCTTTTTTGCACAAAGACACCTGCCTGACAGGTGTGGTTCTCTTACCGGATTTCTCCACCTCCTTTATGGCTTGGCTGTAGAGGGCGGCTGCCTCCCCGTACTGGCCAGTCTTGAAACATTCATTTCCTGCCTGTTTCAGGTCAGTCCAGGATTGTGAACGGCGCTTCTGAGGCATCTTGGGCTTGATAAGGCTTTTATTGAGTCTTTGTAGTTGCTGAGGTTGAAAAGACACAACATGATTCAGATTAATGTCGTTTGACCAAAATGCCGGTTTGAGCATGACTTGGCCAAGAAAATGTAAATTGCCCGCTAGAAAACATGTTGATAATCCAAGATCATGTTCCTTTGACAAAATACACCCCAATCTAATCATTCCGTTTACAAGAATGTTGAATAGCTAAAGTTCGTTAAATTATCTAGCCAGTTACACGCATTGTGTTGGAAGTGAGCTAGCAAGTTACCTGGCCGGCTAAGTAGCTTGCTAGCTGCAGCTGTCCTTTTCGTTTCGTTTGTCAGCCGGCTACAGAAATACTGCGAACTAGCTAGGTTTAGGCTAACTAGCCTAGCACGTATACTTACCGGTTCCTGTGTCTGTGTGGACGGTGTTAACAGCCAAGTTGCGCTTACAGCTATCAGTTGTCTCTAATCAATCACAACAGGGTAGAATGTCTACGACAATATTACAGTTAAGGTTGGTCCGTGGTGAGCCAGTAAATGTTGTTTTTTCCTATATAACCACCTATGAACATCTCGGGCTCACATTCACTGCCTGGACAAGACGCACGTTCAGAAGAGGACTCAGACTGGCTCTAGCAAATTCTCCAAGCAGCCAGAACGAAGTCAGAACAGGGTGTTGTGTTTCACTTTTCAGTTTCGCTTCTTCCCGGTCGGGGCAGTAGTGTTCCAAATTCGCAGTTGGTTTCTTTTGGCCAGCTAAATTCCGGTCCACCTTAAATCCATCTCATAGTGAAAGCTTTAAACCGGACCGTTCATGAAATATTGATTAGGAGCTATCAATCCATCAAATGCATGCGGTATTATTTTTCGTATATATGTCATTAAAAATGGACTCGTGCGTGTATTCGCCTTTAAGAGAATTAAATGTTCATGGTTACATTGCAGCCATTTTAATCTTGAACAGTCGTGATACTGCAAGTAAAATCTTTTTTAAAGTATCCGTTCATCCGAAGACAGCTATGACCTTTGATTATGGTTAATACGCTTTGAAAGTGTAACTGTAAAATAGGTTGAAGAGCAATCATTGAATATGGAGGTTGTGTAATGTTTTGCAATATGATGTAATGTTTTGCCTCATGTCTTCATGATGAAGCAGTACCATGGTTGACATATACTGTAGAAAACACCACTCACATAGTGTGGATGGGCACTTGAGTAGTTACATTACCCCTACACACTTCTTTCATTTGTAGTCTGTCTTGCCTTGTGCTATCCTGCGACCCAGACAAATCTGCTGGCTCATGTTTTATTTGTGAATTGGTCTGACGCCGCCAGGATATTGGAACCACGCAGCGACTGTAACCTCGAAATCCAATTGGTTGATATGATAAACTTCCGGGAAAACGGCTCAGACCACGCCTAAATACACCAAAACACTGAGGATGGACCAATGAAATGACCGACTGAGCCGCGTTTAGCAAAACCCTGCGTGTCCTTCTCCCATCTTGTGTAAGCGTTTACCAGCGGTTACGACAGATACGGTCCCGTCGATAACAAACCATGCTGTGGCAGTGCACAGTCTAGCTGCAGCTCATACTTCTAAGGATTAAACCGGCTCGGATCCAGACAAACTGCACTTTTAAGAGATAGATACGTTGATACATCATTGGATATCCAGCCATATAGATCCAGTGTTGTAGGTCTTAGGCTAACGTTAACTTTTCTCGCTGTCTGAATCCAGCGTGTGCGTCACTCATTCGAGGAGGTTAACTAGCAACCAACATAAATAAATTCAAAATGATGAGCAACACAGTAACCTCCAAGCTCCTTGGGTCGTTACGAGGACTTGTAAGTCATCGAATGAGCTATGCTCAAAGTGCTGCCACTTCTGCTGAGAGGGGTAAGATATGTTTCTGGGTAGCTCCAGCTAGTCTTAGCTCATGTTTAATAATCCCATGATGGCGCAGTTTGCTCGATGTTTAGCTGTTGCTGTTTCCCCAATTATACAGGGACTGTATGGCATATTGCTGACAGTCAGTTCACTATGGCAGTTATGCCGTATCGTTTTTGAAAAGTTTTGAGCATGGTTCTTGTTTTGCTCTTTTTGCAGAGATCATTAAAAGTCGTGAGTTGGAAAAGGATGAACTCCGACCACTCTACATGGACTTCCAAGCCACAACACCTATGGTATGAGTTTTTCTCTCATCTAGCAAACTTTCAACAAAAAAATGACCTTGAAGCATGTAACCGTCTGTTTTGTAGCCCTAGCATTGCAGTTGATGCGATGCAAAGGTGCGTGGGTCTGTTAAATTGTTACGGTTCTCTTTCCTCTCACAGGATCCCAGAGTACTGGACGCTATGCTTCCGTACCAGGTCAACTACTATGGCAACCCTCACTCCCGAACACACGCTTACGGGTGGGAAAGTGAGAGTGCGATGGAGAAAGCACGAAAGGTGACCGGCATCTTAAGAGGACACTCCATCTATGAGCTGGTGTTTAACAGCTGTACCCTGCTAAAGTAGCTTGAATTTAACTTGTTATGTGACGTCATCTCCCTCGTAGCAAGTGGCAGACCTAATTGCTGCGGATCCCAGAGAGATCATATTCACGAGTGGAGCCACTGAATCCAACAACATGTCGATCAAGGTAGGTCTCCTCCTTGCCTACCCCTTCGTGTCCTGTCTCCTCCTCCCCCTTTTATCTCTTCCTGTCTCCCTGTTCCAACCTTCCCCCCTCCAGACTAAGAAGAGGTAAGAAGGATGAGGCCTTAGGGCGAGGGTGGGGAGGGTTAGCTCATGCAGGCGCTGCCTGCCATGTGATCCGATTTGGCGCCAGTGACCAGCAGAAAACCTTATTGTTCTCTGCTCCGAGTTTGTAAGCCATTTCCAGTTAGAAAGATCTGGAAAAGAAAAGGCCGGATGGACGCTTGTTCATTTTCTCTCCCATCATGCTTTGCTCCCAGGGCGTGGGTCGTTTCTACAAAGCCAAGAAAAAGCATGTGATCACCACTCAGACGGAACACAAATGTGTTCTAGACTCCTGCCGTGTCCTGGAGTCGGAGGGTTTCAGCATCACCTATCTTCCAGTCAAGACCAACGGACTGGTTGACCTCAAGGTGAGGTCAGACTCCCAGCCCCTGACTTTTGACCCTTGACCCTAGCCCTGCCCTTAACAGCCTTAGTGTTGCATCTTGAGTACGTTACTGTAGCCGTGCTGTGTGTTTGTGTCTGTGTTCAAAGTTTTGAGTGGCTCATTTCATGTTTCCCTTTGTTATGTTCTGTAGCTGCTGGAGGAGAGCATCCGTCCAGACACCAGCCTGGTTTCAGTCATGACTGTCAACAATGAGATTGGGGTGCTGCAGCCAGTGCAGGAGATAGGTGAGTTCTCACCCTACGATCACGCAACCTTCCTCACACTTTACTGCGCGCATTCAAAACCGCTTTTCAATAACTTTATCCTTATTGTTGATTGAATTTATTGAAAAACGTTATTCAAGTGTTATCTATTATTATCATTATTACTGCACGTATTCTGTCAAATTCTTGGATCATTTCTCACGCGTGGCCACGTCCTCTCCAGGTCACATCTGTCGCTCCAGGAATGTGTTCTTCCACACGGACGCAGCACAGGCCGTTGGCAAAATCCCCATCAACGTCTCTGACTGGAAGGTGGACCTCATGTCCATCAGTGGACACAAGATCTACGGGCCCAAAGGTACAAACCACACCCAGCCCAAACCTACAGCTAACCACCCATCTCCACGCTTAGCTATCTCCCCCTGCTTCCACCCCTACTAGTCCACCAAGCCCTATTCGTAAGGACGATTTGACCTTCTGTGCTGTCCACTTAATGACAATTACCACTCACTGTGTGCGATATGTTGTCCTACAACCAGGTGTGGGCGCTCTGTACGTGCGGAGGCGTCCACGCGTGAGGATGGAGCCGCTGCAGAGTGGAGGGGGTCAGGAGAGGGGGCTACGCTCCGGGACTGTGCCCACCCCTCTGGCTGTTGGCCTGGGTGCTGCCTGTGAGATCTCCCAGCAGGAGATGGAGGTATGGACCGCAACCTACCCAAAAACCACCACAAGTCACCACTTCTGTCTCCAACCTCTATTCAGACGGTCAGCGTACTTGTGACCGTGCAGGCTGTCCATTGGCTGTTTGTGTGGAAGAATATCTGTCTGTTTGGGTCTTCAGCAGGACAGGATGTGGAGTTCAAGCTCCAAATATTTGTTTTCATATTTCCTGTTGACACAGAGAAAGTCAACCATATCTGGAGTTGTTCCCAGGCAGAGTAACTCAGGGTTTCACAGCCAACATCACCGTGTTTTATCCCTTTTAGTACGACCACCGACGGGTGTCCATGCTCGCCAACCGACTAGTCAAGAAAATCATGTCTGAGATCCCAGATGTGGTGATGAACGGAGACCCTGACCACAGATACCCAGGTAACACGCAGACGCTAGATCAACGCACACACATGCAGTATATACTGTACACACTCACCAGTTAAAAGTGAACAATAAAAAGCGATATGGAGCAGCATGGATTGGAGTCATGAGCTGACCCTGTTTGTTGGCTGATTCTCAGGCTGCGTTAACTTATCCTTTGCCTACGTGGAGGGAGAGAGTCTTCTGATGGCCCTGAAAGACATAGCTCTGTCATCTGGGAGGTAAAACGACACTCGCGCGCACACACTCACACACACTCTCAAACACACGGTCTGTGTACCAGCTCATGGTGATATGTCTCTTCTGCAGCGCATGCACCTCTGCGTCTCTAGAACCTTCCTACGTTCTGAGGGCCATCGGCACAGAGGAGGACCTTGCCCATTCCTCCATCAGGTAGGTCGCCGCTGAGCGACACAAACACGCCAGTGGCAGCGAGCCGTCCATAGGAGCGGGCAGTGCCGCGGCAGCTCTGTGACAGTTGGTGTTTTTTCCTGCGCAGGTTTGGGATTGGTCGCTTTAGCACAGAGGAGGAAGTGGACTATACAGCTGACAAACTCATCCAGCAGGTTAGAAGACTGAGGGATATGAGGTGAGACACAGGCTGAATGACTCCTTATCAGATCATCTTACATACCTATTCTATAGGCAAATCTACATGATTTTCTGCATGCACTCATCTATATGTAAGTTGATTACGGTATAGATTTCGAGAGAGCTACTGTTTAACTCAAACCAGGCTGACAAGTACAGATTTAGAGAACAGATGAACTCATTCATTTTCAATGGCCCCTCCCTCTCTCTCTCCCTCCTTTCCTCAGCCCTCTGTGGGAGATGGTTCAGGAGGGTATTGACCTGAAGAGCATCAAGTGGACCCAGCACTAGAGCATCTAGACAGCCGCCTGCTAGAACCTCCTCATGTCTAGTCGGTCAGGACCATCTCCCTTAGGAGCTCATAGTCAAACGCGCCCTCCTGTCAAGAAACACGCACAAGCTTCCTGCCCTTCAAGCCCCCACCTGCCCCCCCTCCCTCCAGGTGTAAGAACACACCAGGCTGAAGGGAGATTCTCATTTTCTCTAAACATTTTTTTGTTTTTCTTTTTTTTCCTCTTTACAATGAGCAAAGTGTTCTTGATACTTAAATGATGTGCTCTTAATTAAGGTGGAGAATGGAATATATTTTTCTGGCTTGGCTATGGGGCCTGTCTTCTCAGTCGTGTGTGTGTGTGTGCATGTGTGTGTGCGCGTGGGTGCCTGTGTGTATGGAAGTGATTGAGTGAGAGTTGCCAGGTTAATCAGATACCAAATTGTTTTACTGTTCATATATAGCCTCTCTCAGCCACAATGGAATTGCCACCGTACGTCGTCATCACTGAAATAAGATAATAAGACAGGTATAATATTCACATAGACACTCCTCTGTTCCGCCCAGTTGAAGACAGCTCACACTAGCTCATGTATTTGTTTACCAATTATCCTATCAGCTTCAGGAATTTCGACAACATCACTTACACTTGCTTGCATCCAGGAAATGTAAATATGCATAGTAACATGTGACCCATTTCATCTCCAAACACTGTCTGATTCCATTATTATCAATAAATAGCCAAATGCAACGACCTTTGGTTTCCTAATTCCTATGTATGTTTATTCATTTGTGCGTGTCTATATAAATATAATGCAGCTGTTATATTGAAAATATGCTTACAATTAAAAAGTTACATCTTCTCAGAGAGGTTACATGGTTCCACCTCCCCTAAACAATATCATTTTTTTGTTGAACTATGACTCCAAAATAATTTTTAGGCCCACAACTAATCGACAAAAATGTCAGAACCCTTACTCTAAGATAGTGTTTGATATACAACTAAACTCAGTGTACTGTAATTACTATCACTAACGGAAATTGTCAAAGTATTGTCAACTAAAATGAAACACCGGTGGAGTTACGGCGGCCTAAGTCAAAACTCGGAGCATTACCAGAGTCTACTGGTTATGCTTATTCAGCTTTTGCAACAAGACTTTAAGTTGTCCAACGATACATGTATGGACCTTAACAGTTTGGTCTCAACAATGAGCAAACCAGAAAGGGGTACAGGGCAGAGTATACAACAGATTTTTATCGTCCTTAAGGGCATTATTAATTAGATGACTATTGGTGGAGGCGGCGTCTGGTTTAGACTTTCTGCTATCCTCATTAGAGCACAGGGAAGTCCTTCCCTCTTGGCTCACAGATCCTCCTTCCTCCAGACGGGGTGAGTCTGTGTGTGGGTGTATGTTAAACCACCTGTGTGTTTCGTATTCTTCAAGGAATGCAAGAACACATGTACAGGGCTGGTGCAGGCGTCTCACCGCATCCTGTTATCGGGGTTCTAACCGCCCTTCTTATCAGAGTGCCATGTGTTGTCAGGGCTGGTGTGGGGGCATTACTTTTCATGGCTGGGATATAATGGTCTTCCTTTTGCAACTAAGATTAATTGTACCTTCTGAAAAGTGCTAATAATCTTCCAGCCCTTGCTTTATGTATGCCCATTTGGGTCCCTAGGTCCAGTGTTGAAGTTAAACTTCATATGGTAAAAATTGTGCATTTAGTAATGATGAGATGCATTATAAGTTTTATCAACAATATATAGACTGATATAAGAGACTAAACCGACTGATGTATTAAAAACAATACTAGGCTTTCTACTTAAGGAAGTACAATGGTCTACACACTTGGAATGCACGTTTCCATTTGAATCCAGCAGGGTGCGCGTGTACGGTGAACGAACAACACGCGCAGACTTCTGCGTCACTGGCTCCCCTGCCTCGTTCTACCGACATTTCGTGCACAAGCGAGAAGAACACGGGGCGGAGAGGACGTACGAGAGCGTCTCAGTTATATAAATAAGATCTGTTAATTGACAGATATTTCGGTAAGGAACACAAAACAGCACAGCAGTTTACACATATGCAAAGAGAAGCAGATTCGTGTAGATGTTCCATGTGCAAGTTAACTAGAGCTAGCTAGCTTGAGTTGCTGGATTGCCAGGGCAGCTTGTTTTGGTGGTTGGATGGATGGGCAATTTTGCCTTGAGCTAGCAAGTAAATGGTAGTTTACAAGTTAGTGGCATTGCTTGTAGCCGTCGACCATTACGGTGGCTATGCTAATATTGCAGGTTTTTGCATTGCAGGTAGTTTTGCAGTTGTGTCTGCCTGCTGGAGGTGGAAATTGTGGATTGAAATATTGCTGACTATATAGAGAGGTTCACTCCAAGCTAGCTAGTTAGCCGTCGCTCACATTGCTGGGTGGGTAGAGCCGTTTTCATTGTGAGAGTCTCAGCGCCATTTTGTCCCTTGGCTACATGTCTATTTCTAATATATTAGGGTAGGAAACTACTGGTCCGGTTGGTGGGGTACCCATTAACCTTCAGGCTTTTATAGAGAACATCAGATGCGTGTTTTTCTCAACTGTTCCCTGCACCGCGGTTTTGCTGTGTTTAAACTGAGAGCCTAGATTGCGTATTTCCTGCAGTTCTAACCAGATTTCACTGCATTTTCTTGTGATCTTTCCAGTGTTGTGAGAAACTCAAACCGCTGCAGCTGTTAGTGATTTTATGCCGTTTCTATGGATGACGTATGCCTATATATGTTGTAATTGATTATGGCCATCTTAGATGAACGAAAGATCACGCATTGAACACAGAAGTGTCCTACTGTACAGACGTGTTTTTGTAAACTGGCTTCTGAAATGCAATAGGAATCCAATGCTCTGTAAAGAAACACTGGTTCAAGTAGCCTTTTGTGGTGGAATCCCTTGCGGAAGTGTTCAGGTGTTGTTCAGGTGTTGTTCAGGTGTTGTTCAGGTGTTGTTCAGGTGTTGTTCAGGTGTTGTTCAGGTGTTGTTCAGGTGTTGTGCTGTTGGCTGCTCTGGTTTAGGTTGACTAGTGTTGCCACTGTTGCCAATGTGGATCTGTGTGCGTCTATGGATCAGACTAGTTAAGTTCTGCTATATGGCTTCCCTGCTGGTGCCTAAACAGTAAAGTCTTGCTTTTGAAGGGTTTTATTTTATTTTTAAACTGATATTAAGGATTTGACTTGGGTCTGTGTTCTGGTGCTGGTTGTGTTTTCTGAACTTGCTTAGAAATAGGGCTATTCACATTGTGCTTTCGGACCAATGGTACTTTTGTGAAAATTCGACTTCACTACACTTGTATGTTTCAGCCGAACAAATTTCAGCTGGAATGTGTTGAGCTGGTCGGGGCAGATGGGGTCCCTTCCCACAGCTGTGGACCAGAGCTGTGACCATCTTGACAGCTGTGCTGTTGAGATTTGAACTCGCAACTGGGTCTCTGTTGACCGCTGAATCCTAGTCCACAACACCAGAAAGCATTTGAGCCACTTGACTGGGAAGGGGGAAAATCAGCTTGTAGCCTCAGAAGTGAGCAGGGGTGGTTGACGAAGCCCACAGGCTGGGAAGTTGTGCCTGGGTCCTGTGTGAGAAGGGTGGTGGCAAGATCTCCCTTGTGTTCTCCTTGATCCTCCTGCATTGCATTCGTGGGCCAATGCTGTTGTGGACCTCTCACCTGACATCTTGGAAGATGGTAGAGTTAGCGCGGGTGCTTCTCATGACGTGTGCTTTTGGTTTCACTGCTGGATTTCTGGATACATCTGAATGAATCTAACGGGTTTGTTGTTGCTTAGGCCTGAGCATGGCTTGGCTGTCGTGAATTTTGGTGAAGGGATTTGTTCGTTTTCAATGCTGGAGAGCAGGCAAATGCACATTGACAGATTTTAATCCTGCAGGCTAGATCAGGCTTAACCCTGTTTCATCTCAGATTTCCCATATGCTCTGTTGAACTGCAATCCACCATCAAGAATGATTGGTCCAGAACGTTTCTCTTCAAGTTTATCTAAGTGACATCTTCCTGTCTTTCTGAGTGTGCGCCATGTCTTCCAACCACCACAGACAACCAGCAAACTGAAAACCCTTGAACAGGACAATGCGATTAAAGTTTGGGGATGGGGTGGGGGACTTCCTGTTTTTCACTGCACACGGTTGTTGACCATTCAGTGGCTTGCATGATTCTTCTTCTTCTGCTGTTGTAGTATCGATCGATTTGCTGTGATGACATGCTTTGTTTCCAACATGAATACGACTGATACGTTGTTGTTGTTGTTTTTTTTGTCTCAACACATAGCCTCTGAGATGCATGAACGTGTGTGACTTGTCAGCTGTGTTTGGCTTGATGGCAAAGCAGCTACTCAAGACCCCCCTCCGTCCCACCCTCCCCTTCCTCCCACTCCTTCTCCCCAGCCGTTTGATGCACTGGTAGACACTGTCCCTGTATCTCTCCCAGCTCCGGCAAGCTACTGCCTCAAAACCGTGATGCACTGGGGCTGAGGCCAGTGTTTCTGTGAGGAGCTCGCTCTCTCTCTCTGTCTCTCTCTCTCTCTGTCTCTCTCTCTCTGTATCTCTCTCTCTCTCTCTGCCTGCTGTCCGCTGACGTCCCTGTCTCCCATCTCCTGTTCTTTTGTTGCAGTCTTGAGTTGATGATAATAATTGCTTGGCGTCAGGATTGGCTTGGATATCCTGCTGTGTGACTGTGTATCGAAGCACGTCTTGTTACCCAAGGTAAGCGCGATGCTATGCCCGCAGAGTGGTAGTTGGCCGCCTACCTAGTCGCACACACCTCACCGTTAGATGCCCACGGGAGGTCCAGTACATCTCAGGTCATGGGCCTCATATGACTCTGTAACCTGCTGCTTGCAAGCTGACCTCACCCAGTTTCTCAGACTTTACTCACTTCAACAGACTTCAGGTTACTAGGGTCAAATTACCTTTTACCCAAAGGTCTATTTTGAGGGGAGCTTGCTTAACCTGAAAGTTTGGATTGAGCGACTATCCTTTGGTTTCATTGCAAGTTTCTAACTCAAGTACTCGCAAGTGTAAACATGTTTAGGCCTTAGAGATTCATAGAAGGTATTGATTTGGTTTCTATGACAGTTCTGTGGTGTTTTTTTAGACACCCTCATTGGAGACAAAGCCAAGGTCTTCATTTAAGCTCATCTAGGCTCATGAGAACAATTCAAACGATTGAAACACTGATTTCAAACTGGATTCAAACTGATGTTATGAATTCATATTAAAAGTAGATAGTTGGTTGCTGTATTCTTGTTTACGGTCTCTTGTCTGCTGTTTGTATTTTGCCACTCTCCGTCTCCATTTTCCCCCTCATCTCTACACTGCGTCATTCTTTTCATCTTAAGCCATCTCTTCCCCCTTGCTTTTTGAACAGTCTACCTCTCCCAGTAGCTTCTCTCTCTCTCTCTCTGTTTCTCTCTCTGTCTCTCTTGATCTCTCTCTCTCTCTCCCTTTCACTCCCTCTCTATCTCTCTTTCACTCTCTCTCTCTCCCTCTCTTTCACTCTGTATTCAGTCCTCCATGGTCTGACGGTTCCTACCCTTTCTCTACAGGTGTGTAAAGGCCAGGGCCAGCTGACAGGTGTGTAGTGGTGATGGCGGTGGTTATCCGCCTGCAAGGCCTGCCCATCGTGGCGGGCACCATGGACATACGCCACTTCTTCTCCGGCCTCACCATACCAGATGGGGGGGTTCACATAGTGGGTGGGGAGCATGGTGAGGCCTTTATGGTTTTTGCCACGGACGAGGATGCCAGGCTAGGAATGATGCGTACAGGCGGGGCCATCAAAGGCTCTAAGGTGTCTCTCCTGCTCAGCAGTAAGACTGAGATGCACAACATGATCGAACTGAGTCGGCGCCGTTTTGAGACGGGTAGCGGTGAGACCGCTGCCGGTAATGGCAGCCGGCCAGGAGGACCCCCCGCCAGCACGGCTGGGAGTGGGAGGGGCTTTAGCAACACCACACCCACCACCGCTACCACTGCACCCTCTGGCCATGACAGTGGTGTCAACAAGAACACATCCACTTATGCCTCGTCCTCCGGCAACATGCCGCCCAGCTTCAGCAACAACTACAGCAGCCCCGCCATCACCACTCTGGCCTCCCTCAACTCCGGCCCCCCTCCCATCCCTTCCCTGCCCCCCATGCCTACCATCCCTCCTATGCCAGTCCCTCCTCCTGTTTCCTCCCTCCCCCCCGTCCCTACCGTTTCCCCCCTCACCCAGGGGCCACCTGTACCCCCTATGTCCCATCTTGCCCACATGTCAACCATGCCCCCCTTCAACCCTGGCGTGCCACCCCCCGGTGGCATGGCCCAAGGCTTACCCTTGGGGACGCCAAACCATATGTTCCTTGGCCATATGAACCCCCTGGCCTCTCTCAATCTGCAAGCCCACATGAAAGCTGCTGTAGGGGGCGCTGCTGGTCTTGGCGGGCCACCTGTAGGTCTTGGGCCAGATGATCTGTATGCCCACCTCCAAGGACTTCCCTTCACAGCCTCAGAGATGGACATTCGGGATATGTTCCAGGGTCTGGGCCTCGACTCGATCCGCTTACTGAGAGACAACATGGGCCGCAGCAGTGGTCGAGCCCTGGTCAAGTTCTTCTCCCCCCAGGACACGTTTGAGGCAGTAAAACGCGGTGGCGCCCTCATGGGCCAGCGATTTGTGGAGATCAGCCCCGCTTCTGAGCGACAATGGGCAAGTGTTGGTGGCCCCGCCCACTCCAAACCCAACAATAACCAGCAGGACCCCCAGGAGCAACATCGACGTGGCAGCATGACGTCGGCCTCTCCCGGGGGCCGGGGGGAGCGTGGGCGCTCCCGCTCTCCTCATAAGCAGGAGTTCTGTGTTTACCTAAAAGGCCTGCCTTACGAAGCAGACAAGAAGCAGATCTTCGACTTCTTCAAGAACCTAGAGATCGTAGAGGACAGCTTGTATATCGCCTACGGCCCCACCGGCCGGGCCACGGGGGAAGGCTTCGTGGAATTCAAGAACGAGATGGACTACAAGGCAGCCCTAGGTTCGCACATGCAGTACATGGGCAGTAGGTTCATTCAGGTCCATCCCATCAGCAAGAAAGGAATGTTTGAGAAGATCGACTCCATCCGTAAACGCATGCAGGGCTCCCAGAACGAACAGAAGAACAGCTCCGACCCGGCCAAAGGCGCCAGGAACTGCGGCCACATATCCAACATCCCCTACAACGTGTCAAAGAAGGACGTACGCCTGTTCCTGGAGGGGATCGGTGTGTTTGAGGACAGCCTGAAGGTTCTGGTGGATGGGAATGGCAACGGATTGGGCCAGGCCGTGGTGCAGTTCCGTTCCGAAGACGACGCTCACAACGCCGAACGGCTCCACCGGCAGAAACTGAACGGCAGGGACGCCTTCGTGCACCTGGTCACCTTCGAGCAGATGAAGGAGATCGAGAGAAACCCTCCCCCTCAGGTCAAGAGGGGCCAGGGGAAGGTTCAGGGCCAGGGCAGCTCCCAGGTTCAGGCCCACACACAGGCCCATGCACAGGCCCACGTTCAGGCCCAAACGAACCCCTTCGGCATGACAGGAGAAGAGTTCAACTTCCTCAGAAACACAGTAGGGAACCTAAACAATGGGCCATTTGTAGGCCCATTTCCTGGCCCAGGTAATGGCCTTGCGGGGCCTCCTCCACTGCCCCCCCTGGCAGCTGGTCTGGGGGACGTGGCTCTAGGCCTGCCCCCTCCTCTAGTGGGACACCTGCCAGGCCCTATTCTAGAACCTCCAGGGTTCCGGCCCGGCAATTCTAGTGGACCTCCGGGTTTTGGTCAGCCGCCATTCGACAACAATTCTAGAAAGAATGGAGGGCAGGGACGAGGGGGTGGAAGTGGAGGGGGAGGAGGACAGGGTCGGGGTGGGGGAGGCGTACCGGGACCCGACCCCCTCAGAGGACAGGGGGCCGCAGGGCCGGGAAACCCTCGCGGTGGGGGACCCACCATCGTCAAGATCCAGAACATGCCATTCACAGTGACTGTTGATGAAATCATGGACTTCTTCTACGGATACCAGGTGCTCCCCGGGTCTGTTTGCCTGCAATTCAGCGAAAAGGGGCTGCCCACTGGGGAGGCGATGGTGGCCTTCGAGTCTCACGACGAGGCCATGTCCGCTGTCATGGACCTCAATGACCGCCCTATAGGCGCCCGCAAGGTCAAAATCAGTCTAGGCTAACTGACTCTCTTCCGTGTGGTAAGAGCCTCTTGTTGAAATGCTGAGGTGTCTCACAATCTCTCTCTCTCTCCTTTTCCCCCTTTGTTGAAATTCTTTACAAAATACAATTATTTAGTAGCAAAACATGAAATGACAAAAAAAACGACAAAAAAACAAGTGCTGCATCACTTTGATGTTTGAAGATGCTTTACTGTAGCGGTCTGTATGGATTCCTTGTTGGTTACCAGTTGGCCGTGACATGGTGATGTAGTAGCTGGAATCCAATCATGTCCTGAGGTGAAGCAAGTGATGTGAGTGTTCCTCTCAAACAGACTTGATGACAGACGCAGGTCTGGATGCAGGAGCGTGGGTGGAGATGACGGAGGGTGGGTGCCCTACTCCATCCTATTCTTGAGGCCATGTTGGATGAGTTTCTCAGCGTTACGATCTGATTCCTAACCCTAACCTGTGTCTGCTGTAGGTTGAACTTCTAGCTCTTCCTCGCCTCTTTCTGAAACTTTCATAAAATGGTTTCCCTCTTCACCTGCTGCCATGCAAGGTGCCACAGAGGTCACTATTGTGCTCCAAAGCTGTTTTCCACCCACTGTCAATAAATGCAAATGTCAATGTTGTTGCTCTTGTGTGAAAGAAACTGTAGTGCTTGTTTCTTCAATGTTAGATATGACTGCATTTTTTTAATCTTCAGAGTTATTGCAGCCTGACCCATGAAAGCTCTTTCTGCCTCCGTTTTCTGTTGAACCTAAAAGCTGCTGTTTCCCAGATGTAGATTGTGTAGCGTTGTAGTGTCATCTCACCAGAACAACTGTTAAGTTTCATTCATTCGACGTGGCAGCAAATGAACTCATTGGGTGTGTGTATATAGCCTCTTGTCCTACACTTTTGTCAATAAAATGGCATTCCTGATATCATTTATCTAACAGGTATTTTATGTTACTTCTCTGCTCACTGCTTGCTAAAAACATTAGGAACAATAAAGTTTTGTTTTGGCAGAGTTTCACCAGGTAGTAGGTCTACTCACAGCCTGTGTTGCTACGGTTACAGAAAGCGGTGCATTGCCATGGTAACTCGAAGCTTAAGGAGTTGGGGACCTACAGTGGTGTGATGCTATGGTAATGTACAGCTGGGTGTTGTCATGGCAATGCACAGCGAAAAGTGTTGTGATGCTGACTCATACCCCGGTTCCGTGCTGCTATGGTAACACACCGCTGGGTGTATGTTTCTCTGTTACAACAGCAGAGGTTTCTGTTCCTGTCCAGGGGATGCATAATTGCCTACTGATGCTGCATTCAGAGATTAAATGGATTAACCAGGACAATGTCGAACTGACAAACAGATGAGACCAAATGAGAGGGTGTGTGTGAGTTGTATGTGTGTACACCTGCGGCGATTGTGAGCGAATGTCGATCTCTTGATTACAGGTCAGAGTTCAAAGGCTCCATAATCCATTCAATTAAACCCATTACAATCAAAAGTGCCTGTCTGCAGCTGTATAATCTGTGCAGTGCATGTCTAGTCATGAAGGTGACAGCTGGAACACTTTCTTTGTGTGTGTGTGTGTGGAAGACCTTTTATGTTTTTGCATGTGTGGAAGAAGTTGAAGGATATTTATCGGCGTTCTTTCTACAAGGCCTTCATGGCCTATAGGGTGGTCAGAGACCTCTTTAAAACTGAATAAGGCCATACCTGAATAAACCCATACCTGGACAGATGTAGCCTTCTACAATCCAGGATGGACCTACTGTAGCTGCTCTATTTGTGTCCTTGTTTACGTGTCTGTCTGTCCCTCTGGTTCTACTCCTTAACCCTGAGAAGAGGTCTGGCAACAGCACATCCATGAGTAAACTTCAACTGATAGGGGCTTGGAATGTTCTGTTTTTAGTTTGTGTAAGTAAGGTAGAGAAGAAGACATTATTTAAACACATTAGTATTGTGCTAATGGTTGGTAGGTCTGTGTGTGTGTGTGTTCTGATCTCAGGAAAGAATGAGATGGCTGGGAGGTGCGTGCGTGTGTCGATGCAAAAAAAGAAAAACGACAACAAAAAACAGGTTGCTAACCTTAAGATCATGTGACCTCACTGCTTGCGCGCTTGCTGCTGGTTATAAAGCACATGTTGGATGTGGACTGTGAGGACTGAGGTCCTATCTAGAATCTAACTCCTAGACACTAGATCCTCCTGCCACTGCCGCCGTGCTCTGCTGAGAAAGGTAGGTACATTCCTGGTCATACATGTAACGGCCCGTAGGGGGCGCTGGCACCTTGGATTCTGGCAAAAAAAAGGTTCTGTGTGTACTATGGATAGTCGTAATTGATAACGGCCTCTATATAGAGATTTCAAACTTGTGTACGTGAAAAGACGGCTATGTGAGAGCAGAGCAATGCAGACAGGACAAGGATTTAAATCCATGAGGTATTCGATTGTTCTGTACTTCGTCGTCGACAAGTTTACCTTCAGAGCTGTGTGAGTCGGGGTGGTTTGAAAATCAGGCTGTGGCAAAAACGAGTGACGGTCAAAGTTCTACTTCTGGTTAGCGCCTCAATCTGCGGGTCTATTTTTAGAGTCCAGGTGATGTGAACCTGTGGTGATAAGAGAACTGAGTGATGAACTAACTATACCTGGGGTGATATGTTGATGGGAGATGTCAATAGGATGGAGGTACAGCTGTCAGCCCAGAGATGAGGGATGACAAGAGAAGAATATGGGCGCATGTGGTCTTTTTCATCAACTTTGTTTTGTCTTGAATGAGTATGTCTCTTGTCCTGGTTTAATTACATGGTTTCCATAAACAAGACATGCCTTAACTGATAACGGGTTATGTCTGGGCTTGGATGGACTGAACTGAGCAATGTGGGGGGGAAGTCGATTTTCTGTTCCTATACACTGAAAATAGGACTCATTTAGTCTACACAGTGTGTGTAACCGGTATTTCTCCGAGCGAGGCGACACAGTGGGGGGAATATTGTCTCACATTGACGTTAGTTACCCAATATTATTTAGAATAATGATTTAAAGCAGCCAGCAGCACGAGTTTGTTGACTGTTATAACCACTAGCAACCCCGCCCGATATATTAGTTCTATCCCACGGTAGACACGCTCTGCGGGACAGAAGCACATCATAGCAGACAGTTGAGGTTAGCGAACGTTTCATAGTTACCCCTGATAACAATTTATAACTGTGATTATTAATTTGCTCCATTAGTGTGCTTTGGTCAGGGGAATGAACACGTTATAATTAATTGCATACTCCAGTTTGTGTTGTAAGTGAACGTACGTATACGTGAGGCAGTCGTATACTGTCGTTTGTAAACGAGCTGATTGTGCAGTTGTGTGAGGATAGAAACTGAGCTATAAGGCATATTCGGTGCGGTGTCATGCAAGTGTGGATTTAAATGAATTTGCTATGATGTGTAACATTTTTATTCACGAGATGGCCATTTCGCAAATCCCCTTTACTGCCAGAGAGCGTGAGTGATGAGTCAGCTGGCCAATCGCGCCGCTTGATGAATGCAGTTTATCAAGGTAGGCCTGGTTACGTAAGTGTTCATTGCACACTTTTTGTGAACATAGTAAAATCATGATACTTTCACTTCATACTGTTCGACGTGGGTTTTGAACACGGCGTTGTTTCTATATCTGCACGTATTCTGTACTTATTTAGGGTGAAAATAAGGTAATTCTTGATCTGTGTTTAATGTTCACTTTGATGATGTTAGACATATAGTTTTTTAATCATGTTGTCTCAAGATTACAGTTTGCTAGACTAACGAGATGCATTTTGTGTTAAATGAACTGGGTGTGGTGTGGCAAGTCATCGCCATGTAATTGATTGTTCTGTTATTTTGCAATTGCGATACTTGAAGACTTTTGCTGAAGTTGTTTGCTGATTGTGAAACGTTGGCGTTCTCTCTCTCAAAAATAAACGGGAAAAGCCGTCTTACCGTGATCTTGCGGGGCTTACATTTTAACCCTATTAACCCGTTCAACCGCTCTGTCTTTTTCAGATGGCGACTGATTGCGTGTCGAAGATCGAGCTCACTATCTCGTGCAACAACCTTCTAGACAAGGATATTGGTTCGAAGTCTGATCCGCTCTGTGTGCTTCTGCAGAGCATTGGTGACGACCAGTGGGCAGAGGTAAGAATGAAGCGGGTTGCGGTGTGAAGGAGTAGAAATTGAGGGGTGAAGCTATAACGCACGTCGCTCTGTTTGTGTCTATTTGAGTATAGCTGGATCGTACAGAGCGTGTGAAGAATTGCCAGGACCCGTCCTTCAGCAAGCGCCTGCATGTAGACTACTACTTTGAGAAAGTCCAGAAATTGAAGCTGGGCGTCTACGACATTGACAACAAGTCTGTGGATCTGACCGATGACGACTACCTGGGAGGGCTGGAGTGCACTCTGGGACAGGTGAGCGTTGCTCTGTCTCACTCAGCAAGACCTCCATCACAACTCTGACCATCTGTATTGGTCATCAGAATGATGCTAACCCAGTCAGTCAGATCAAACGGGGCGTGGAGGCTAGTTGTTGGGATGTTTCTAAGGAACTTTCACTCTGTTGAAATCCCTAGGAAGAGTAGAGGTGGTGTTGTCATAGACGTTCAGTGACAATCTCCAGAGTATCGTGCTAGTGTCTGGATAGATGATTCCATCAAACAGGGGAGGATCCCGCCTGTTGTCTTCCCTTACTCACCCTCATCTAGAAGAAAGTCATAGTGTAGACAACCTGTTGTAGTTCAGTCCTCCAGGGGCTGTTTTTAACACAACATGTGTGTGTGTGTGGTGTGTGTCAAGATTGTCTCTAGTAAGAAGCTCACCAGACCGTTGCAGCTGAAGAAGGGCAAGCCTGCTGGCAAAGGAACCATCACTGTAAGTGAAACTATGTGTGTGTTTGTCTGTGAGTGTCTCTGATGTCTGTGGTCAGCATGAACTGGCATCCGTTGTAGATGTTTGAAGGCACCTTGCCTAAAATATTACATATCAGCATGCATACTATTCTATGTATATAACTTGCACTTGTGTCCGTTATGGAAATGTTCTGATAGTGTGTGTGTGTGTGTGTGTGTGTGTGTGTGTTCCAGATCATAGCAGAGGAGGTCAATGACAACAGATCCATAGTTCTGAAGACGGCAGCTAAAAACCTGGACAATAAGGTAGAGAAAGATATGGAGGGCAGGAGAGAGAGATATGGAGGGCAGTAGAGAGATGGAGGGCAGTAGAGATATGGAGGGCAGGAGAGAGAGATATGGAGGGCAGTAGAGATATGGAGGGCAGGAGAGAGAGATATGGAGGGCAGTAGAGAGAGATATGGAGGGCAGGAGAGATAAGATGAAGCCTTTCATGGTACCAACTCAGCATTTACAGAGGTGTGTGTGTGTCTCAGGATCTCTTTGGGAAATCGGACCCATTTCTGGAGTTCTTCAAGCAGGGAGACGATGGCCAGTGGCAGCTAGTGCACAGAACAGAGGTAAACAATGCAACACTGTACACAACGCACACACTCAGCACATCTGCACTCAACTACACACAGCTTCATACATATAACGTTTGAAACACGCCAACGGTACCTCACGTACACATCGCCTACACTGATGCGCTCCCTAAGAGACACACTTAGGATGCAAGAAATGTTGTCTGTGCAACATGGAAGACCATCGTATGTTCCTTTGTCAGGTGGTGAAGAACAACCTGAACCCATCCTGGAAGACCTTCACTGTGCCTCTTCAGACCTTCTGCAGCGGTGACTTGCAGAAGAGCATGAAGGTTTTAACTCATTCTCACACACATACATGCACACACAGTAAAGAAGTGCTCACATGCTCTGGAAAACATAAGTATTTGCACACGTCTGGGAATCTCTCTTTCCCCCTCTGTGAAATGCATAATGTTACTTCATGTTGTGTAATGCCACGAAGTAAGTGTTTTGATTTAAACCCTCCATCCACATAGGGTGTAGCATGTCCTATAGGATTTCCGGTCTGGTAATCAGATAGGAAAAGCAGATTCTTTGTGTTGATTTGTTCCAGTGTGAAGCTGTGTGTCCTAAGCATGTCCTAACGAATAGACTGCCAGTCCTGATCTGTGTGTGTGTGTGTGTGTGTGTGCGTGCGTGCGTGTGTGTGTGTTGGCATGTGTGTGTATGTTGGCATGTGTGTGTGTGTTACTGGCAGGTTGTATGTTACGATAAGGACGAGGATAGCAGCTCTGACATGATTTTGGGCCGAATGTTCTTTCACCTTGTCGGGCTGCCAAAAAGATGTTGGAGGGTCAAGACAGAGCGGTTTGAGCCCCTCTCTTTGCCCCCCCTCTCTTCTCTTTCCTATCCTCTGCTCTCCTCTTCTCTTCTAGGTTCACTGCTTTGACTATGATAACGATGGCTCGCATGACCTCATTGGTGTTTTCCAAACTAGTGTTGCACAGCTGCAGAAAGCTGCCCATGGTTCACCGGTGAGACCATAGGTCGCTTCTATCTACATCTCTGCTTCTCCGTCTGTCTCTCTCCTTAGAGTCAGAATCTGAGAATCATAGAAATCGAAGATTTTTAATCGCTATGCAAGATATACAAGCACAGAATTTACTGTGGCAGGAAAGCGCAAGCATAGAACATATATGGAACATAATGAAAGTAGATGAAAATATAACAAAAATGTATTATAAAATACAAATAAGATAAAAAGTGGACACTAGCTGTATATATGGGGTAATATAACTATAGTAAGTTGGGTATATATAGTACAGGGGGAGGGTGGTATATACACAGTAGTGCAAAATCATGGTAAGTTTTAAGTTGTCATGTCGTGCTAAAGAATCCTTCATTTCATCCTTCTCTCTTCGTAGTATTCTTCCACACTGTTCTCTATCCTCTACTCTGTCTATATTCAAACCCACTGTTTTCCCCAATAAGGCCTTTACAAACAGTGTATGTATCAAGTGTAGGGCTGCAACTAACGATTATTTCGATAATCGATTAGTCTGTCGATTATTTTTACGATTTATCGATGAATTGAAACAAAAAAACACATTCATTTCCAACCTTTTATTCAAAAACAGAACTGACAGTGCAAAGAATCCTCAGAACGTGCAAAAGCAGGTCGCTCTTAACATCCCTGAGCTGTTAAAGTAAAAAAAAAAAAAAGATATATGTTCTATATATACTTAACAGGATTTGTTTGAACGGCAGAATTTCTTCTCTACATTACACTCACTTTGCTCCGCTCTGCTTTGCGCTCAACAGCGCTTTTTATACTCAAACATCTCTGCGTCTTATTGAGAGGGGTGACACAACGAATCGATAATGAAATTCGTTGCCAATTCTTTTAATCAAATTTGATCGATTTCATCAATTCGTTGTTGCAGCCCTAATCTAGTGTGTTGTAACTGTTCCTTTTGGTAGAATCTTTGTGCATGATCCCTGTGTGACTTCCATCGTAATATCTTATTAAATTCTTTAGTTTCTGATATATGTTAGTGTGCTTTACAGTGCAGATGATCTAGTGATTACGATGTGGTCAGGTTTCCTTGTTTCACCACTAGTGTGC
Organism: Plecoglossus altivelis; assembly: GCA_036571765.1. NCBI lineage: Eukaryota > Metazoa > Chordata > Actinopteri > Osmeriformes > Plecoglossidae > Plecoglossus > Plecoglossus altivelis. The sequence continues at coordinate 16,860,575 of BROE01000020.1, forward strand.
GCTGTGTCTCCAGGTGGAGTTTGACTGTATCCACCCTGAGAAACAGAAGAAGAAGAAGAGTTATAAGAACTCTGGAGTGGTCATTTTCAAAGTCCTGCCAGGTAGCTCTATAATATGGATGTTTCCACAGACAAAGGCTCGAGTTGAGTAGGATTACTGCACCCATAACCTGACAGCAACCCTGTCCTGGTAGCATGGAGCTGTCCATTATGGATGATTATGCGTGTCCATGGTAACAAGGTGGTTGTGCCCATGTCTATGGTAACTTGTGGGTGTGTTCTCCCTGCAGCTTGTGGCTCAGTACTCGTTCCTGGACTATGTGATGGGAGGTTGCCAGATCAACTTCACGGTACGCCACTTCCTCCTTAGCATAATGGATAATAATGAATAAGCTGCCATTCTATTTAAGGGAATATTCCACTGTTCTAAAGGTTCTAAATGTTCTACTGTTGTTTTGTCCAGGTGGGAATAGACTTCACTGGGTCCAACGGAGACCCTCGTTCCCCCAGCTCTCTGCATTACCTCAGCCCTGACGGGCAGAACCAGTACCTGCAGGCCACCTGGTCTGTGGGGCAGGTGGTTCAGGACTACGATACGTAAGATCTTACGCCTTCTACACCCTCTGTTCTACGTGCACACCCGATTCAAGTTCCTTGGTCATTATCAAGCTCTTCAGAAGCCTGATAACAAACCATTCTTTGGGATCAGGTGTGTTAAAGCAGAAAGGCATAGGGAACACGCAGGTCAGGGGCTCCTTGTATTGTAGAAGGCTGCAAAACACCTCACTGAATCCTTCACTCTAAAACATGATACTTACACCTCGATCCTTCTGCTCTCCTCTCGTCTCCTCAGTGACAAACTCTTCCCGGCTTTTGGTTTTGGAGCCAAGGTTCCTCCAGACTGGCAGGTCTCCCACGAGTTTGCACTGAACTTCAACCCAAGTAACCCCTACTGCCAAGGTAAACACCACCTGATGCTGAGCCCAGCCCCTAGGACTCCTAGTCCAGCAGTACAAACACAGTAGCCCTAACTGATGGAAACCCATGTGGCAAGCTTCACAGATACAGTACTGACCTCTCAATTACACTACTGTGTGTGCGCGTGCGTGCGTGCGTGTGTGTGTGTGCGTAGGTGTCCAGGGCATCATAGAGGCGTACCGTATGGCTCTCCCCCAAGTCAAACTGCATGGTCCCACCAACTTCTCTCCTATCATCAACCATGTCGCCCGACTTGCTGTTGATGGAGCTCAGCAAAACAATGCATCTGTAAGTACACACATATACACAAACATATACACACACATACATATATACACACACAGATACATACATACACACACATACACACACACACACGTACATACACACACACATACAAAGAATTTAAATATATACACACACAGAAAGACACACTGCTGTGTTATGACGCCGAGTTACATGTGATTTCTGATCTGTCAGTGACTCTTCTTTCTCTCTCTTCCTCCTCCTTTCCTTGTTTCTCAGCAATACTTTGTCCTGCTGATCCTGACTGATGGAGAGATCACAGACCTGGACCAGACCCGTGATGCCATCGTGGCTGCATCCCGCCTCCCCATGTCTATCATCATCATCGGAGTGGGAGAGGCCGACTTCAAGGTGCGAGAGATGATCACCTACTGGAGCTAAAGAAATGCCTAGAATTTGCCATTCACTTATAATATGTAACCTTTTATATAATATCGTACGTTATTGAAGTGTCTACGTATTTTAACTTGTATGGCTTTTATCTTATAACACTGTCCACACTGGTCTCCTATGAGTTTGCACTGCACGTATTCTTTTGGTTCTTAAATGCTTTCGTTCATTGAAAACCCCCCTTGTTGGTCTCGTGGTTTCCAGGCCATGGAGATGCTGGATGGAGACGATGGCGTCCTCAAGTCCCTGAGCGGGGAGCCGGTGGCCAGAGACATCGTCCAGTTTGTCCCCTTCAGGCAGTTCAGCAATGTATGTATCTGGAACCCTCTGGTCTCTTTCACAGACACGTACCTTAAGGATAGTACCATAATACCTTGAGGATAGTACCATAGTACTTTAAGGATAGGACCATATTACCTTAAGGATAGTACCATAATACCTTGAGGATAGTACCATAGTACCTTAAGGATAGTACCATATTACCTTAAGGATAGTACCATATAGTACCATAGTACCTTAAGGATAGTACACAGATCCCCTTAAATTGCCACACTTGAATTGAATATTCAAGCTAATAAAGCACATTGAATTGAATAGTACCTTTACAACAGTTCCTGAATTACTTCCTAAGTACAGGACTGACAGTGTTGTACAGACTTAGCATAGCCTGACCAACAGCAGTCTTCCTTAGTAGCATGAGGTTACCGACACTGTAACATATCCTCTCAACACTGTTTTCTCCTTTTGTCTTCCCTCCAAAGGCCTAAAGAGGCTCTGGCCCAGAGCGTTCTGGCTGAAGTACCCAATCAGCTGGTGTTTATTTCAGGATGAGGAAGCTTGACCCTATCAACCTTCCTGGTGCTAAGGCATAAATCCCGCCTCCAGGCCGTAGAGCCCAGCTCCAGACCCTGGAGTTGCCTCTGAGGCCACATCTCTTGCAACTGCATCTTCTTACCGTAGGGGGCGCCAGAGGTTTCTGGCTGTAGAACCACTTTCTGGAATCATCCGGGATTGACTATATGAAGGTTTAGACGACACTCATCACGATGTGGTAATTTAGAAATATAATTGACTTATAGCTAAATCCATCCCCTAAAAACAAAGTTACACAATTCATTCACAATTCACACATCCTTTTGTCCAGTGAAATTCTACATAATATTAACCAACAAAGTACCCGTATATACTTGTAGGAGCCAAAGTTTGGCTTTTCATGTCGTCCTTGTTTCAGTTTGCCAAAGCTGGTCGCGTGGCTGTCTCCCATCCATAACGAATGTAGTTTTGTAAAAGGCTCATGGGTAACCAATTGACTTTGTCCAAACTTTGATATATTCAACCTCGGAATCATCTCCACTGTGATCTTCTAACAGTGCCTTGAAGACCACTGTTCTACTATGTAATCCCTCTTAAATATACCTCGCTTGTCTGGATATTCATCTATAGAGCATGTGCTGTCTATCATGCTAGCAATGAGGCCACTGGTCTTCTGATAAACATTATTCATCTTTTTATATGAATTTATCTAGAATGTTACCATAGATACTCCCTATACGTCACACTTTTCTCCCTCAGAATCTAATCAGCTTGGGTTTAGCACTCTCCTAGCTAGCTGGTACTGTTACTAACTAAACCATGTCTTCTGTCGAATATTTTAGCTGCACACCGCCTTCTATGCAAACTAAAAAGCCTTAATGCTGCACTACGATTGCTGTTTTTATACTCTTATCTCTGCACTTCCTGTCTGATGCTGGAGAAGTCTTGCTGCTTCGAGGCAACAAGTCACTTCAAATGTGTTTGTTGGAATACACGATGCAATAGAATATGCGTGCACTTCTATGGGAAAAGTTACTACTTTTGTCAATTTAAAACATTAGGAATGTATTAAAAACTATTCAACAGTAAGAAAAAAAATTGATATATTGAAATGCCATAGTGTTTCCGTTATTTTATACCAAAGACCAAAAATATACATAGTATATGCCTTAGAGTAGTGCTGATGTTGCCATAGACTCATATAGCATTAATCAAGTCTTTAACAATCAGGTTGTTGCAAGTTAATAATCATAATATTCAGTTATGTTTTATTTTTTTTACCTAAAGGACCATTTAGAAGTGTCAAATATATGTGGTTTTAACCTGTATGTTTGTGAAGTGCCAACATTGATTTGGGTCCAGAGAGAGTGTTTAGTCTACCAATGCTGTGTTACTTGGTAGTAACTAGGTTTACAAACCAGTAGCAGGACCCAAGGCTGAATCAGACCGCATCTGAATATCTGTAGGATATCATTGCTTGGTACCTGTTTACTCTGTTAAGGGAATTTTCATTTCTTATTAAATGTGGGAACAATCATGTCTGGTTGTATGGACATTCTCCACTAGATTGGCTGTTTGATATTGTATCTTTTTTTTAAACAAGCTTCCATCTTGCTGTTGATAACAAATGATGCTTGTGCCAAAATCTGTGTTGCAATTCCAAAACATAGTTTGTTCATTAAACCAATTGCTTTCATATAAGTTTTTTTCACGTTTTATTTCATGAATACTAAATAGCTGAATAGTGGATTGTTACTCTGGCCAGGACCATTGCAGGTTTGCTATGCATCTGGTGAGACTTGAGATATGACGTCACTTTAATCTACACGTCCGATATTATGAATCATAATATTATGAAATGCCAATCCCTAAACATATTTGAAGACTGCTTGGTGCTTTGCTTCCTTAAATTTATGAAATTAAAATAAATAACATTCATGAGAAAACAATTACAGGAGTCCCTCAAGTGTCTTTTGCGGTCTGTTGACCTTAAATGAGCTGTGCCGTTTTTTCCATTCAGCTCCTGAACATATGAGAGAAGTGTGTTTAAGGGGTGCGTGTGTGCGCATGAATGCAAACATACGTGTGAGTATGCGTGTGTGTGCTCTTGATAGTGACTGAACAGGCTAGGCCACTTGGTCAGTTCTCTCGCACAGCAAGACGTTCGCCTCACAGACGCCAACACCTGATCAGCACGGCCGAAGATAAAGAAAGGGGAGGGGAGAACCAGGGTAGAAGAAAGTGAGAAGTGAATTTCCGTGAGTCGATCGAGGTGGAAACAGGCAGAACGTTGGGGGGGCGTCCAGAACTGTGGTCGGTGGGATTTGTGTCTGACAGACTGGACACAGAGGGACCACAGTGTGATGTGACAGTGGTGCTGGGCCACTGTAGAACCGAAGGTGTGAGAGCCAGCAGCCTGCCAGGACGCGGACATGTCGATCACTGTCACCCTGAAGAAGATCACTAACCTTCCAGGGAGGTACGATCGCAAGGTGGAACTCTGTTTCAGAGGTTAGTATTACCAGCCTGTCTGCCTCCCTATTTGTGTCAGTTACATGGTCAGTACTACCTCATTCTACCTGTCTATTCGCCTCCGATTTGTACTCATCTGCCTACCTGTGTTTGCTTGTCAGTTACATGGTTAATACTACCTGTATATCTACCTGTGTATACCTGTCGTTCTTTTGCCTGTCTGTCAAACCAGATTTGTTGGAACGACCCATTTTTCGCCTGTCTGTCTCCTTGTTTAACTGCTTGTCTGTCTGCTGATCAGTAACATTCAAAGTTCTGGCTGGTCAGAAGGGATCTTGATTCCTTAATCATGCTTCTTGTAATGCGTGAGATCTTGCTGCACAGGGTTATGTTTTGTTTCGAGGAAGTTTGAACTCTCTCCAGGATCTGGGATTAAGAGAAGAATATTTCCTTTTCATTATCATCATTATCTTGTTCAAACAATCACTGTTGATTGTCTCCTTCAGTCTTCAGCTGTTGGTCTTCTCCGGACAAAATCATTTTAGGTGTAGAGATGGGAAGTAACGAAGTACACTTACGTGTAAAAGAATATGAGTGCATGTGGTCTTTTTCATCAACTTTGTTTTGTCTTGAATGAGTATGTCTCTTGTCCTGGTGTAATTACATGGTTTCTGTAAACAAGACATGCCTTACCTGATAACGGGTTATGTCTGGGCTTGGATGGACCGAACTGAGCAATGTGGCAATATTCTTTAGAATAATGATTTTAAGCAGCCAGCAGCAAGAGTTTGTTGACTGTTATAACCACTAGCAACCCCGCCCGATGTATTAGCTCTATCCCACCGTAGACACGCTCTGCGGGACAGAAGCACACCATAGCAGACAGTCGAGGTTAGCGAACGTTTCATAGTTACCCCTGATAACATTGTTGGAGTATATGATTTCACTCCGTTACGTGTTCACGCATCGAGAGTGGTAAGATGGATCACCAGGATTCAGTATAGTTAAGTTCAATTAAGTTTATTCCCTGACAGTGCAATTCTAATACAGATATCCGGGTCGCTCCAAGGTCCCTAACAGCACACAGCTACGTGCGTCTTGTGCTTGGCACAGCAAAGAACGACATCTCGACCTGTATACTCGCTGCTGATTATATTATATTATACATTCAATACTGCCTACCTGTATAATTTGGAGTAATAGTCAATGAAATCCTGCCACCGCTCTCCTATTCTACGCACCTGCTCTTATACCTAAACCTAGAATTTGGTTCTTGTTCAATGAGTCCCTGCCACCACTCATCCCTATTCTACGCACCTGCTCTATTCCTGAAGCTAGAATTTGGTCTTTTTTAATGGTCAATTTGTCCCTGCCTTCGCTAGTCCTGCCACCGCTAAAACTGCCACCGCTCTCCCTGCCACCGCTAAAACTGCCACCGCTAAACCTATTCTATCATGTATTATTTTTGTCGTTAATGATTCACACCAACACCTTTTTTCTCTCCAAAAAATTCCAACAAGCCAATATGCAGAAGTTCGATTATGATTCACAATAACACATTTTCTCCAAAAGTTCAACAAGCCAATATGCAGAAGTTCGATTATAAACAGCCCAGAGATGAGGGATGACAGGAGAAGAATATGGGCGCATGTGGTCTTTTTCATCAACTTTGTTTTGTCTTTAATAAGTATGTCTCGTGTCCGGGTGAAATTACTTGGTATCTATAAACAAGACATGCCGGTTTGACATAACGGATTATGTCTGGGCTTGCATGGACCGAACTGAGCAATGTGGCAATATTCTTTAGAATAATGATTTTAAGCAGCCAGCAGCAAGAGTTTGTTGACTGTTATAACCACTAGCAACCCCGCCCGATGTATTAGCTCTATCCCACCGTAGACACGCTCTGCGGGACATTAGTCTATCTCACTATATCAGACCTAATTTTTATTTTTTTTGCGAACGTTCATAGTACCCCTTTTTTTTTGATAACATTGTTGGCAGTTTATGATTTTACTCCGTTACATGTTCTCGGATCGAGAGTGGTAAAATGGATCACCAGGATTCAGTATAGTTAAGTTCAATGAAGTTTATTCCCTGACAGTGCAATTCTAATACAGATATCCGGGTCGCTCCAAGGTCCCTAACAGCACACCGCTACATGCGTCTTGTGCTGGCACAGCAGCCAGAGAGAACGCACATTCCCGTTGGGGAGACCGTGGTGTTTTAGTATTATAGATAACATTATGCATTTAATTTCGGCACCCGTATAATTTGGAGTAATAGTCAATGAAATCCTGCCACCGCTCTCCTATTCTACGCACCTGCTCTTATACTTAAACCTAGAATTTGGTTCTTGTTAATGATGTCCCGTGCACCACTCATCCCTATTTACGCCACCTGCTCTTATTCTGAAAGCTAGCAATTTGGTCTTTTTTAATGTCAATTCTGTCCCGCCTTCGCTAGTCGCTGCCACCGCTAAACTGCACGCTCTCCCTGCCACCGGCCTAAACTGCCACGCTAACCATTTCTATCAGTATATTTTTGTCGATTATGATTCACACCAACACCTTTTTTCTCTCCAAAAAATTCCAACAAGCCAATATGCAGAAGTTCGATTATGATTCACAATAACACATTTTCTCCAAAAGTTCAACAAGCCAATATGCAGAAGTTCGATTATAAATAGCCCAGAGATGAGGGATGACAGGAGAAGATTATGGGCGCATGTGGTCTTTTTCATCAACTTTGTTTTGTCTTTAATAAGTATGTCTCGTGTCCGGGTGAAATTACTTGGTATCTATAAACAAGACATGCCGGTTAGACATGATAACGGATTATGTCTGGTCTTGCATGGACCGAACTGAGCTATGTGGCAATATTCTTTAGAATAATGATTTTAAGCAGCCAGCAGCAAGAGTTTGTTGACTGTTATAACCACTAGCAACCCCGCCCGATTTATTAGCTCTATCCCACGGTAGACACGCTCTGCGGGACAGAAGCACATCATAGCAGACAGTCGAGGTTAGCGAACGTTTCATAGTTACCCCTGATAACAATTTATAACTGTGATTATTAATTTGCTCCATTAGTAGTCTTTTCACGGGGAATGAACACCGTTTTATATTAACTCTGCATACCTCCATGTTTGTGTTGTAAAGTGGAAACGTACGTAATAATGTGGGCCCAGTCGTATTACTGCGTCTCTATAAACAGACCTGATTGTGCAGTTGTGTTTAGGATTAGACTGACTATAAAGCCATATTCGTGCGTGTGTAAAACTGCAAGGCAATTGTAGAATCTAAATGAATTGCGCAATTGCGTATGATTGTGTAACATTTTAATTAAACGAGCTTTTTTTTTGTGCATTTCCGCCAATCCCCCTTCTACTGCCAGGAGAGCGTGGGTGATGTTTCGGCTGGCAATAACGCCGCTTGCATAAATGCAGTTTATCCAATGGTAGGCCTGTTACGTAGCTGTTCATGTGCCACACCTTTTGTGAACCACTAAAGTAAAATCATCGACTCACTTTCACTTCATACTCGGTTCGACGTGGTTTGTGAACACGGCGTCTGTTTCTATACTGCAGTATTCTGTACATTATTGTAGGGTGAAATAAGGTAACTTGCTTTGATCTGTGTTTAATCGTTACACTTTGATGGTGTTGCGAAACATATAGTTCTTTTAATCCATGTTGTCTCAAGACTTACAGGTTTGCTACGACCAAACGGATGCATTTGTGTCTAAATGAACTTGGTGTGGTGTGGCCAAGTCCATCGCCTGTAATTGAATTGTTCTGTTATTTTGCAATTGCGATACTTGAAGACTTTTGCTCAAGTTGTTTGCTGATTGTGAAACGTTGGCGTTCTCTCTCTCAAAAACAAACGGGAAAAGCCGTCTTACCGTGATCTTGCGGGGCTTACATTTTAACCCTATTAACCCGTTCAACCGCTCTGTCTTTTTCAGATGGCGACTGATTGCGTGTCGAAGATCGAGCTCACTATCTCGTGCAACAACCTTCTAGACAAGGATATTGGTTCGAAGTCTGATCCGCTCTGTGTGCTTCTGCAGAGCATTGGTGACGACCAGTGGGCAGAGGTAAGAATGAAGCGGGTTGCGGTGTGAAGGAGTAGAAATTGAGGGGTGAAGCTATAACGCACGTCGCTCTGTTTGTGTCTATTTGAGTATAGCTGGATCGTACAGAGCTTGTGAAGAATTGCCACGACCCGTCCTTCAGCAAGCGCCTGCATGTAGACTACTACTTTGAGAAAGTCTAGAAATTGAAGCTGGGCGTCTACGACATTGACAACAAGTCTGTGGATCTGACCGATGACGACTACCTGGGAGGGCTGGAGTGCACCCTGGGACACGTGAGCGTTGCTCTGTCTCACTCAGCAAGACCTCCATCACAACTCTGACCATCTGTATTGGTCATCAGAATGATGCTAACCCAGTCAGTCAGATCAAACGGGGCGTGGAGGCTAGTTGTTGGGATGTTTCTAAGGAACTTTCACTCTGTTGAAATCCCTAGGAAGAGTAGAGGTGGTGTTGTCACAGACGTTCAGTGACAATCTCCAGAGTGTCGTGCTAGTGTCTGGATAGATGATTCCATCAAACAGGGGAGGATCCCGCCTGTTGTCTTCCCTTACTCACCCTCATCTAGAAGAAAGTCATGGTGTAGACAACCTGTTGTAGTTCAGTCCTCCAGGGGCTGTTTTTAACACAACGTGTGTGTGTGTGTGTGTGTCAAGATTGTCTCTAGTAAGAAGCTCACCAGACCGTTGCAGCTGAAGAAGGGCAAGCCTGCTGGCAAAGGAACCATCACTGTAAGTGAAACTATGTGTGTGTGTGTGTGTGTGTGTCCCTCTGATGTCTGTGGTCAGCATGAACTGGCATCCGTTGTAGATGTCTGAAGGCACCTTGCCTAAAATGTTACATATCAGCATGCATACTATTCTATGTAAATAACTTGCACTTGTGTCCGTTATGGAAATGTTCTGATAGTGTGTGTGTGTTCCAGATCATAGCAGAGGAGATCAAAGACAACAGATCCATAGTTCTGGAGACGGCAGCTAAAAGCCTGGACAAGAAGGTAGAGAGATGGAGGGCAGGGGAGAGACATGGAGGGCAGGAGAGAGAGATGGAGGGCAGGAGAGAGAGATGGAGGGCAGGAGAGATGAGATGAAGCCTTTCATCATACCAACTCAGCATTTACAGAGGTGTGTGTGTGTCTCAGGATCTCTTTGGGAAATCGGACCCATTTCTGGAGTTCTTCAAGGCAGGGATGACGATGCAGTGGCAAAGCTAGTGCACAGAACAGAGGTAAACAATGCAACACTGGTACACAACGCACCCCCTCAGCACATCTGCACTCAAACTAGCACACAGCTTCATACATATAACGTTTGAAACCGCCACGTACCTCACAGTACCATCGCCTACACTGTGCGCTCGCTATAGAGACGGTTGCTCTTTTAACATCCCTGAGCTGTTAAAGTAATAATAAATTAAAAAAATATTATAATAATATATACAGGTTTTTTTTAATAAAGTGCACAAAAAGATGTATATTTTTATTTAAAGGGACCTGAGCTGTCAGAACAATACATCTTTTTTACATAAAGAAAAATACATATCAGGCTTGACTCCCCTGGTTAGAGATGTCACTCCTGTCTGTCTTCAAAACTTGAGAGCCCCGAGTCTTGGTTTTTGTCATTCAAAGCAGTTTTTTTAGTTATCGTCTTGTTTTCGTTTGTGAAAAAATGTCGCTTTTGCAATTAACACACTTTTTTGAATGATTCAGTTTGAAATGCTCCCACACCTTGGATGACGGGTCGTACTGATTTCTCTGCCTCCACCATGTGTTTCAGAACAATGTTAGGGGTCTCTCCGATGGTCTTTCCTCTACCTCCGCTATTTATTTATTTATTTATGCTCTGCTCTGCTTCGCGCTCAACCACGCTTTTTATACTCAAACATCTCCGCGTCTTATTGAGAGGAGTAATAATCGCGCGACACAACGAATCGATAATGAAATTCGTTGCCAACTCTTTTAATAATCGAATTTTATCGATTTTATCGATTTGTTGTTGCAGCCCTAGTGTGCGTGTGTGTGTGTGTGTGTTGGCATGTGTGTGTGTTGGAATGTGTGTTACTGGCAGGTTGTATGTTACGATAAGGACGAGGATAGCAGCTCTGACATGATTGGCGAGTTCACTTGTACGGCTGCCAAGATGTTGGAGGGCAAAGACAGAGCGGTGAGCCCCTCTCTTGCCCCCCCCCTCCCCTCTCCTTCTCACCTCTGCTCTCCTCTTCTCTTCTAGGTTCACTGCTTTGACTATGATAACGATGGCTCGCATGACCTCATTGGTGTTTTCCAAACTAGTGTTGCACAGCTGCAGAAAGCTGCCCATGGTTCACCGGTGAGACCATGCGCTTCTATCTACATCTCTCTTCACTCCGTCTGTCTCTCTCCTTAGAGTCAGAATCTGAGAATCAGAATCAGTTTTATTCGCTATGCAAGATATACAAGCACAGAATTTACTATGGCAGGAAAGCACAAACATAGAACATATATGGAACATAATGAAGGTAGATGAAAATATGATTGTATTATTAAAAAAATGTATTATAAAATGCAGATAAGATAAAAAGTGGACACTAGCTGTATAGATGGGGTAATATAACTATAGTAAGTGGGGTATATATAGTACAGGGGGAGGGGGGCATATACACAGTAGTGCAAAATCACAGTGGTAAGTTTTAAGTTGTCATGTCGTGCTAAAGAATCCTTCATTTCATCCTTCTCTCTTCGTAGTATTCTTCAACACTGTTCTCTATCCTCTACTCTGTCTATATTCAACCCCACTGTTTCCCCCAATAAGGCCTTTACTAACAGTGTATGTATCTCAAAGTGTGGCTGCAACTAACGATTATTTCGATAATCGATACATCTGTCGATTATTTTTACGATTTATCGATGAATTGAAACAAAAAAACACATTAATTTCCAACCTTTTATTCAAAAACAGAACTGACAGTGCAAAGAATCCTCAGAACGTGCAAAAGCAGGTCGCTCTTAACATCCCTGAGCTGTTAAAGTAAAAAAAAAAAAAAGATATATTGGCTATATATACTTAACAGGATTTGTTTGAACGGCAGAATTTCTTCTCTACACTAAACTCACGTTGCTCCGCTCTGCTTTGCGCTCAACAGCGCTTTTTATACTCAAACATCTCTGCGTCTTATTGAGAGGGGTGACACAACGAATCGATAATGAAATTCGTTGCCAATTCTTTTAATCAAATTTGATCGATTTCATCAATTCGTTGTTGCAGCCCTAATCTAGTGTGTTGTAACTGTTCCTTTTGGTAGAATCTTTGTGCATGATCCCTGTGTGACTTCCATCGTAATATCTTATTAAATTCTTTAGTTTCTGATATATGTTAGTGTGCTTTACAGTGCAGATGATCTAGTGATTACGATGTGGTCAGGTTTCCTTGTTTCACCACTAGTGTGCGCTGTGTCTCCAGGTGGAGTTTGACTGTATCCACCCTGAGAAACAGAAGAAGAAGAAGAGTTATAAGAACTCTGGAGTGGTCATTTTCAAGTCCTGCCAGGTAGCTCTATAATATGGATGTTTCCACAGACAAAGGCTCGAGTTGAGTAGGATTACTGCACCCATAACCTGACAGCAACCCTGTCCTGGTAGCATGGAGCTGTCCATCATGGATGATTATGCGTGTCCATGGTAACAAGGTGGTTGTGCCCATGTCTATGGTAACTTGTGGGTGTGTTCTCCCTGCAGCTTGTGGCTCAGTACTCGTTCCTGGACTATGTGATGGGAGGTTGCCAGATCAACTTCACGGTACGCCACTTCCTCCTTAGCATAATGGATAATAATGAATAAGCTGCCATTCTATTCCCATATCTTTAAGGGAATATTCCACTGTTCTAAAGGTTCTAAATGTTCTACTGTTGTTTTGTCCAGGTGGGAATAGACTTCACTGGGTCCAACGGAGACCCTCGTTCCCCCAGCTCTCTGCATTACCTCAGCCCTGACGGGCAGAACCAGTACCTGCAGGCCACCTGGTCTGTGGGGCAGGTGGTTCAGGACTACGATACGTAAGATCTTACGCCTTCTACACCCTCTGTTCTACGTGCACACCCGATTCAAGTTCCTTGGTCATTATCAAGCTCTTCAGAAGCCTGATAACAAACCATTCTTTGGGATCAGGTGTGTTAAAGCAGAAAGGCATAGGGAACACGCAGGTCAGGGGCTCCTTGTATTGTAGAAGGCTGCAAAACACCTCACTGAATCCTTCACTCTAAAACATGATACTTACACCTCGATCCTTCTGCTCTCCTCTCGTCTCCTCAGTGACAAACTCTTCCCGGCTTTTGGCTTTGGAGCCATGGTTCCTCCAGACTGGCAGGTCTCCCACCAGTTTGCACTGAACTTCAACCCAAGTAACCCCTACTGCCAAGGTAAACACCACCTGATGCTGAGCCCAGCCCCTAGGACTCCTAGTCCAGCAGTACAAACACAGTAGCCCTAACTGATGGAAACCATGTGGCAAGCTACACAGATACAGTACTGACTTCTCAATTACACTACTGTGTGTGCGTGCGTGCGCATGCGTGTGTGTGTGTGTAGGTGTCCAGGGCATCACAGAGGCGTACCGTATGGCTCTCCCCAAAGTCAAACTGCACGGTCCCACCAACTTCTCTCCTATCATCAACCATGTCGCCCACCTTGCTGTTGATGGAGCTCAACAAAACAATGCATCTGTAAGCACACACACATATACACACACATATACACACATACACACACACACACACATATACACATACACACGTACACACACACACACACATACACATACACACACAAATACAAAAAAATTAAATATATACACACACAGACAGACACACTGCTGTGTTATGACGCAGAGTTACATGTGATTTCTGATCTGTCAGTGACTCTTCTTTCTCTCTCTTCCTCCTCCTTTCCTTGTTTCTCAGCAATACTTTGTCCTGCTGATCCTGACTGATGGAGAGATCACAGACCTGGACCAGACCCGTGATGCCATCGTGGCTGCATCCCGCCTCCCCATGTCTATCATCATCATCGGAGTGGGAGAGGCCGACTTCAAGGTGCGAGAGATGATCACCTATTGGAGCTAAAGAAATGCATAGAATTTGCCATTCACTTATAATATGTAACCTTTTATATAATATCGTACGTTATTGAATGAGTGTCTACGTATTTTAACTTGTATGGCTTTTATCTTATAACACTGTCCACACTGGTCTCCTATGAGTTTGCACTGCACGTATTCTTTTGGTTCTTAAATGCTTTAGTTCATTGAAAACCCCCCTTGTTGGTCTCATGGTTTCCAGGCCATGGAGTTTCTGGATGGAGACGATGGCGTCCTCAAGTCCACGAGCGGGAAGCGGGCGGCCCGAGACATTGTCCAGTTTGTCCCCTTCAGGGAGTTCAGCTATGTATGTATCTGGAACCCTCTGGTCTCTTTCACAGACACATACCTTATGGATGGCACCATAGTACTTTAAGGATAGCACCATAGTACTTTAAGGATAGCACCATAGTGCCTTAAGGATAGCACCATAGTACCTTAAGGATAGTACCATAGTACCTTAAGGAAAGCACCTTAATACCTTAAGGATAGCACCATAGTACCCTAAGGATGGCACCATAGTACCTTAAGGATGGCACCATAGTACCTTAAGGATAGTACCATATTACCTTAAGGATAGTACCATATTACCTTAAGGATAGTACCATATTACCTTAAGGATAGTACCATAGTACCTTAAGGATAGTACACAGATCCCCTTAAATTGCCACACTTGAATTGAATATTCAAGCTAATAAAGCACATTGAATTGAATAGTACCTTTACAACAGTTCCTGAATTACCTGGTCACAGCAAAAATAAGTACAGGACTGACGCTGTTGGTCTCAGCAACGTGTTGCAGTACAGTTCCTGACTTTCCTGGTCAGTGTTGTAGACTAGCATAGCCTGACCAACAGCAGTCTTCCTTAGTAGCATGAGGTACCGACACTGTAACATATCCTCTCAACACTGTTTTCTCCTTTTGTCTTCCCTCCAAAGGCACCTAAAGAGGCTCTGGCCCAGAGCGTTCTGGCTGAAGTACCCAATCAGCTGGTGTCTTATTTCAGGATGAGGAAGCTTGACCCTATCAACCTTCCTGGTGCTAAGGCATAAATCCCGCCTCCAGGCCGTAGAGCCCAGCTCCAGACCCTGGAGTTGCCTCTGAGGCCACATCTCTTGCAACTGCATCTTCTTACCGTAGGGGGCGCCAGAGGTCTCTGGCTGTAGAACCACTTTCTGGAATCATCCGGGATTGACTATATGAAGGTTTAGACGACACTCATCACGATGTGGTAATTTAGAAATATAATTGACTTATAGCTAAATCCATCCCCTAAAAACAAAGTTACACAATTCACTCACAATTCACTCACAATTCACTCACAATTCACACGTCCTTTTGTCCAGTGAAATTCTACATAATATTAACCAACAAAGTACCCGTATATACTTGTAGGAGCCAAAGTTTGGCTTTTCATGTCGTCCTTGTTTCAGTTTGCCAAAGCTGGTCGCGTGGCTGTCTCCCATCCATAACGAATGTAGTTCTGTAAAAGGCTCATGGGTAACCAATTGACTTTGTCCAAACTTTGATATATTCAACCTCGGAATCATCTCCACTGTGATCTTCTAACAGTGCCTTGAAGACCACTGTTCTACTATGTAATCCCTCTTAAATATACCTCGCTTGTCTGGATATTCATCTATAGAGCATGTGCTGTCTATCATGCTAGCAATGAGGCCACTGGTCTTCTGATAAACATTATTCATCTTTTTATATGAATTTATCTAGAATGTTACCATAGATACTCCCTATACGTCACATCTTCCACTTTTCTCCCTCAGAATCTAATTAGCTTGGGTTTAGCACTCTCCTAGCTAGCTGGTACTGTTACTAACTAAACCATGTCTTCTGTCGAATATTTTAGCTGCACATCGCTTTCTATGCAAACTAAAAAGCCTTAATGCTGCACTATGTGCACTTCTATGGGAAAAGTTACTACTTTTGTCAATTTAAAACATTAGGAATGTTTTAAAAACTATTCAACAGTAAGAAAAGAATAGATGTACTGAGATGCCATAGTGTTTCCGTTATTTTATACCAAAGACCAAAAATATACATAGTATATGCCTTAGAGTAGTGCTGATCTTGCCATAGACTCATATAGCATTAATCAAGTCTTTAACAATCAGGTTGTTGCTAGTTAATAATCATAATATTCAGTTATGTTTTACTTTTTTTTTACCTAAGGACCATTTAGAAGTGTCAAATATATGTGGTTTTAACCTGTATGTCTGTGAAGTGCCAACATTGATTTGGGTCCAGAGAGAGTGTTTAGTCTACCAATGCTGTGTTACTTGGTAGTAACTAGGTTTACAAACCAGTAGCAGGACCCAAGACTGAATCAGACCGCATCTGAATATCTGTAGGATATCATTGCTTGGTACCTGTTTACTCTGTTAAGGGAATTTTCATTTCTTATTAAATATGGGAACAATCATGTCTGGTTGTATGGACATTCTCCACTAGATTGGCTGTTTGTTATTGTATCTTTAAAAAAAAAACCTTCCATCTTGCTGTTGATAACAAATGATGCTTGTGCCAAAATTTGTGTTGCAATTCCAAAACAGAGTTTGTTCATTAAACCAATTGCTTTCATATGTTTATTTACGTTTTATTTCATGAATACTATATAGCTGAATAGTGGATTGTTACTCTGGCCAGGACCATTGCAGGTTTGCTATGCATCTGGTGAGACTTGAGATATGACGTCACTTTAATCTACACGTCCGATATTATGAATCATAATATTATGAAATGCCAATCCCTAAACATATTTGAAGACTGCTTGGTGCTTTGCTTCCTTAAATTTATGAAATTAAAATAAATAACATTCATGAGAAAACAATTACAGGAGTCCCTCAAGTCTTTTGCGGTCTGTTGACCTTAAATGAGCTGTGCCGTTTTTTCCATTCAGCTCCTGAACATATGAGAGAAGTGTGTTTAAGGGGTGCGTGTGTGCGCATGAATGCAAACATACGTGTGAGTATGCTTCCAGCCAATAATTATGCGATCACTCTTAAGACATAACCAAGACATGTACATATAATGCATTCAGGACCCGAATTTCGATCTAATATTACTAATCAGCATAAAGTCCTCAAAGGAACTTTGCCTCACCCATCTGCCTCATGTGTGTGTTCTTGATAGTGGCTGAACAGGCTAGGCCACTTGGTCAGTTCTCTCGCACAGCAAGACGTTCGCCTCACAGACGCCAACACTTGATCAGCACGGCCGAAGATAAAGAAAGGGGAGGGGAGAACCAGGGTAGAAGAAAGTGAGAAGTGAATTTCCGTGAGTCGATCGAGGTGGAAACAGGCAGAACGTTGGGGGGGCGTCCAGAACTGTGGTCGGTGGGATGTGTGTCTGACCGACTGGACACAGAGGGACCACAGTGTGATGTGACAGTGGTGCTGGGCCACTGTAGAACCGAGGGTGTGAGAGCCAGCAGCCTGCCAGGACGCGGACATGTCGATCACTGTCACCCTGAAGAAGATCACTAACCTTCCAGGGAGGTACGATCGCAAGGTGGAACTCTGTTTCAGAGGTTAGTATTACCAGCCTGTCTGCCTCCCTATTTGTGTCAGTTACATGGTCAGTACTACCTCATTCTACCTGTCTATTCGCCTCTCCGATTTGTACTCATCTGCCTACCTGTGTTTGCTTGTCAGTTACATGGTTAATACTACCTGTCTATCTACCTGTGTATACCTGTCGTTCTTTTGCCTGTCTGTCAAACCAGATTTGTTGGAACGACCCATTTTTCGCCTGTCTGTCTCCTTGTTTCACTGCTTGTCTGTCTGCTGATCAGTAACATTCAAAGTTCTGGCTGGTCAGAAGGGATCTTGATTCCTTAATCATGCTTCTTGTAATGCGTGAGATCTTGCTGCACAGGGTTATGTTTTGTTTTGAGGAAGTTTGAACTCTCTCCAGGATCTGGGATTAAGAGAAGAGTATTTCCTTTTCATTATCATCATTATCTTGTTCAAACAATCGCTGTTGATTGTCTCCTTCAGTCTTCAGCTGTTGGTCTTCTCCAGACAGAATCATTTTAGGTGTAGAGACGGAAAGTAACAAAGTGCACTTACGTCTTTACCGAACTGGATTTTTTGGACAAAGTTTGCATTGTCGATGAGGACTGAAAAAGTATTTTTCAAGTTTGAAAGGCAAAAACTTTGTTATTTTGTGTGTGCCAAAAGTTTTTTAGAGAGGCTGGAGAAATCCAAATTTTTCACACGGTTAGAAAAAAGGTTTTAAAAGCTGAAATAAAATTTTCGAACAGTATCATGTTCAAAACGTTTAGGTAAAACCAAGCATTTGGTAGAACTCTATGTGGATGATCATTTTAATCGTTCTGATTTTCATTCCACAGGGTTCACACATAAAACCAAGATCCTTCAGTGTGAAAACCTGGCCATCTTCAATGAGGTAACCTCTGCTGTCTAGCAGGGAGGGGGTGAGATGAAGACAGACAGAAAGAGTAGAAGAGAAGAGAGAGAGCAAAAAAAGAGTGAGAGAAGGAGAGAGAGAGAAGGGAGAGTGTGTGTGTGTTTTTGAGAGAGAGAGAGAAAGGGAGAAGAGAACGTGTGCTATGTCAGAGGGTCAAAAAACTATTTTAATAGAACTGATACGCTTCCTCCAGCCCTCTGAGCCAACACTGGCCCCTCCATTCAGAAACCCTGACCAATCACTGATTGATGTGGAGAACACATTTCCTGGTTGAGCCCTGATAGCAGCACTTTAGCCTCTCCTGAAGATTGTTTGTGAACTTCTAGGAGCTTAGCTGTACTCGTGTTTGTCTACTGTGGCAGCCAAACCACATCAAGGCTCTCTGTACTCAGTGAGTCAGACGACGGCAGGAGGGTAACAAGCTTCTGAAACTGTAAACACATATGCTGGGTTTAGCCTTCAACAAACAACATAGGACAAATAATAGGGCATTTGCTATAAATCTATCGAGGTGTGTGTAGTGTGTGTTAGCGTATTGTGTGTGTGTTGTGTTGGCGGCGGGGGCGGTACCAAGGGGCATGAAGGGGGGGGGGGTCTATATAAACTGCTCGTAAACTTTTTGTCTCCCCGAATACCCCCTAATTTGTAATGATGTGTGTGCCTGTGTGCGCGCCTGTGTGTGCATGTTTGTAGCAATTCCGATGGCCTCATTACGGGAAAGGGATCAGAGACGAGGTTCTGACCATCAGTGTTTACAACTGCAGCAAAGTCTTCAGCAACAGGTGAGTCCCTGACATGCCAGTTAGCAGGTACAGCAGGTGAGTCCCTGACATGCCAGTTAGCAGGTACAGCAGGTGAGTCCCTGACATGCCAGTTAGCAGGTACAGCAGGTGAGTCCCTGACATGCCAGTTAGCAGGTACAGCAGGTGAGTCCCTGACATGCCAGTTAGCAGGTACAGCAGGTGAGTCCCTGACATGTCAGTTAGCAGGTACAGCAGGTGAGTCCCTGACATGTCAGTTAGCAGGTACAGCAGGTGAGTCCCTGACATGTCAGTTAGCAGGTACAGCAGGTGAGTCCCTGACATGTCAGTTAGCAGGTACAGCAGGTGAGTCCCTAACATGTCAGTTAGCAGGTACAGCAGGTGAGTCCCTGACATGCCAGTTAGCAGGTACAGCAGGTGAGTCCCTGACATGCCAGTTAGCAGGTACAGCAGGTGAGTCCCTAACATGTCAGTTAGCAGGTACAGCAGGTGAGTCCCTGACATGCCAGTTAGCAGGTACAGATATCAGTGGGGAAAGACTTCAGACTTTAGGAGAAGTTGCAGTAACACAATGAATTT
Source organism: Plecoglossus altivelis (assembly GCA_036571765.1). Lineage (NCBI taxonomy): Eukaryota > Metazoa > Chordata > Actinopteri > Osmeriformes > Plecoglossidae > Plecoglossus > Plecoglossus altivelis. The sequence goes on from BROE01000020.1 coordinate 16,880,523, forward strand.
CAAATTAGATGCATTTTTAAGGGAACTTTTTGGTTCATCTAACTTTCAAACTTGGATCTATGCGTGTGTGTGTGTGTGTGCGTATGTGTGTGTGTGTCTTCTTGTGTGTGCGATTACATGTGTGTGTACGTGTATGTGTGTGTGTGTGTGTGTGTGTATGTGTGTATATGTGTGTGTGTGTGTATGTGTGTGTGTGTGTGTGTATGTGTGTGTGTTCAGGTTGCTGGGGAAGCTAGTGGTCAGCCTGCAGCATGTGGTGTCATCAGGACGAATGGTGCTGAGAGAACGTCTGACTTCAGTCAACTACAGCCTGACTGATGTACAAACACACACCTGCCATTCACAAACACTACAATACAGCATCTAGAACTCACCAGAAGATTCAGTGAGGATTTGTAACCTTTTTCTGAAAGGCAGTTTGCTGTGTGATTCCGCATGTGTGTGTTTCAGATGTATGTGGAGCTGGATATTCGGTACCAGCCCATCCAGGGATCAGCTGGAGGCTGGGAGGGAGACGACTTCCTGGACCTGGAGGACGAAGACGAGTGAGACACACGAATACACACACACACTAATACATGTACACACACACATACATACACGCACACACATACACACATATACACACGCAGTCCCTTTGGCCCAGCATGTGAGTGATGACTCCAACACTGTTCTGCCCCTCCAGGTCAGGACTGGTGATCAGGAACACAGGGTTTGCAGATGCTGGGTGAGTCTCTGTCTGACTCTGTGAGCTTCTGGTTCTAAGATGATGCGTTCTTTCTCTTTCTCTAAGGTGACAGATCAGGGTTCTGAGATGATGGGTATTGGTTCTAAGATGAAGCATACAGGTTCTATGATGACAGAAGATGCTTGTTTGATAACAAGGTCTGGTTCAAAGAGATGATTCTATGACGATATGTTTTAGTTGTAAGACAAGGTTCTATGATGATGGGCTGTGGTTCTATGACAGGGTTCTATGATAGTAGGTTCTAGTTCTAAGAAATGGTTCTTTGATGGTATAATCTGGTTCTAAGACATGGTTCTCTGATGATGAGCTATGGTTCTAAAGCATGGTTCTATGATGGTATGTTCTGGTTCCAAGACATGGTTCTATGATGTTGGCCGTGGTTCTAATACATGGTTCTATGATGGTAGGTTCTGGTTCTAAGACATGGTTCTATGATGGCATGTTCTGGTTCTAAGACATGGTTCTCTGATGATGGGCTGTGGTTCTCAGGCCCAGGCAGACTGTGCGACCTGAGGTTCTGGACCGGGCTGCCCGGATGATCGGCAGGGAGCTGCTGCGCACCGGAGACGAGGATGAAGATGATGAGGATGATGAAGATGACTTTGACATGGATAGCATGGACACTTCTAACATGATGTTCACACCCATACTGAGGTAATGTCCTTTCAGTCTCCAAGGGAGGTGTACTGGAGGTACCCCGGAGTGTCTCCACTTTAGATCCAAGCAGCAGACTACAAACAGAACAGAAGTTGTCTGGATGTTGGTTCTGGTCTTCTGTAGGGCCATGTTCTTGGGTGTTGATGTCTAAGGTCTATAGATATTAGTGTAGTAACATATACAAATGTCTAGACACAAAACTGTAGATTTAGATTTGATGGATTTTGATGTGTGTGTGTGTGTGTGTAGTCGTTGCAGACCTCTGTCCAGACATGGCCAGACTGCCATTCCCAGAGTCCAGAGTTTCCAGGTGGGTTTTGCCCCACAGAACAGAGGCTGATGCTAATTGTAACATGTCGTACACAATCCTGTTAGCTGCATGACTACAAACATGGCTGCTGTGTCTGTACACAGTTCATGTTGCTCCTGTTTGATCTATAAGCGCAAAATATACCTATATGGCGCTTTCATCAAAAGCAACATACAGCTGGATTTCAAGCATTAACCTCTCCATAACCATTAACCTCCATTAACCAATTGACTCCAGCAGATTGATGTGCCTCTGAGCTGTTTATATTATTCTCAGTGAGATGCGTTCACCACTCGCTTTACAAGCGCACTCTTTGTGATACATTAGCTTTCTACTATTTCAAGTGAGATACATTAGCTTTGCAAATACACACTGTGTGTGTGGTGTGTGTCTCCAGGTAAATGTTAGCATCCTGGAGGCCCAGAAACTACAGGGAGTGAACATCAATCCTGCAGTGTTCATCCGTGTGGAGAAGGAGAAGAGACACACCGCCACTCAGAAGTCCACCAACTGTCCCTTCTACAATGAGGTGAGGACAGGATGCCGGAGATACCCACATGAATTCAATCAAATACATTGAATTGGACTGAATTTGAACTGTTAACTTAACCCTACCTTGTCCTTTTTCATTTCTGTCTCACTAAGAACTTTGTGTTTGAGTTCCATGAAACTCAAGATGTCTTGTTTGATAAAGTCATCGAAATGACGGTGAGTGTCTGTCAGTTATGGTGCTAGATGGATGTCTGTGTGTCCAATGGATGGATGTTTGTGTCTGCTGGATGGATGCTTGTGTGTCTGATGGATGGTTTTTGTGTCTAATGGATGGATTTTTGTGTGTCTAATGGATGGATGTTTGTGTCTCCTGGATGGATGTTTGTGTGTCTGCTGGATGGATGTTTGTGTGTCTAATGGATGGATGTTTGTGTGTCTAATGGATGGATGTTTGTGCGTCTAATGGATGGATGTCTGTCTGTCTGCTGGATGGGTCATCTCAGGATAAAGGAGAACGTAAGGTGAACATATGACGGTTGTCTACTTACTACTTCCTGTTTTCAGGTGGTCCACAAGAAGCTGCTGGGTCTCCTGATGAAACGCGTCGGAATGTTCAAGATAGACATCAGCACAGTCTACAGCCAGCCAGGTAAACAAGGACATGTGTCATAATCGCAGATTAAAGACAGCCAAAGTGCACATAGCGTTACATCATCACAGAGTAGAGTCAAAACAAGTAGACATGACATCACAGATTAGAGTCAAAACAAGTAGACATGACATCGCAGATTAGAGTCAAAACAAGTGGACATGACGTGATATCAAAGATTAGAGTCAAAACAAGTAGACATAGCGTGACATCATCACAGATTAGAGTCAAAACAAGTAGACAGGGTTACATCATCACAGAGTAGAGTCAAAACAAGTAGACATGACGTGACATCAAAGATTAGAGTCAAAACAAGTAGACATGACGCGTCATCAAAGATTAGAGTCAAAACAAGTAGACGTATCGTGACATCATCACACTCAAACCACCCCTTTCAGACCACAGTTTCCACCAGAAGTGGGCTCCTCTGACCGACCCGTCTGACACCAGATCAGGGATCCGTGGCTACGTAAAGGCTAGCATAACCGTTGTGAAGAAGGGAGATGACATCAGCATACCTTCAAGCACCGCCAAGAATGACGAGATTGACAAGTGAGCCGCAGTGCAACATTTGATATTCCACAGGACTGTCAGCATGTGTGTGTGTATATTTTTATGTGTGCGTATGTATTATATTTGTGTGTATGTGCGGTGTGTGTATTTGATTTGTGTGTGCTTGCCTATTTTTATTCGTGTGCACCTGTGTGTTGTGTGTGTACGCATGTGTGTGCTCTCGAGTGCATTTTATTTGTGAGTATATGTGTATTTTTATTTGTGTGTATGTGTGTTTATGCTTGTGTGTGTGTGTGTGTGTCTCTGTGTATGCTTGTGTGTGTGCGTGTGCAGGAACTTGCTGCTGCCCAGGAGGATGCCAGCAGAGCGGCCCTGGGCCCGCTTCCTGGTGAGGGTGTACAGGGCTGAAGGTCTGCCCAGCATGAGCGCTGGTTTCCTGGGGAACTTCTCCAAGATGATGGACAGAAACGTCTTCATAGATCCCTACGTCCAGGTCACATTTGTAGGGCAGCAGGTACCAGCACAAAGACACACACACACACAGTCACATACAAACATGTATGCACACACACACCCTGTCAGATACAAACATGTATGCACACGCGCGCACATTCCATCTTTTTCTCCCTAGCCCAATATCAGAACACAGCTACTGTTTGTTCAATGGGCTGCGGTCCCTTTATTTACACTGCTGTTAATGGTACCACGCACACTGAAACACACAAATACACGTCTTATCAGCTCAGATCAGGTCCTGTTGCTCAGCTGGTCCCTGTCAGCAAGAGACAGGAGAGGACAGGAGTCCTCCAGGAGTTTGCTTTATTGTCAGTTCTTCCACATGTACGGTACATACACACAGAGAACGGAAACTATGTTACCCTCCTACTCACGGTGCACGCAAATACAGGAGGATAGAGGAGAGCAGAGCATTGGAGAAGAGAAGAGATTAGAGGAGAGCATCAGAGAGGACAGCAGACCAGAGACTCCCAAACTATGGGCTGCGGCCCACTAGTGGTATGCTAGGGTAGTGCAGGTTGGCAGCCAAACCAATGAAAACTTAATTTTGAAAAATTTAAATATTTAGATATTTACTGTTGGTGAATGATTGTGATCATTCCTACTAATTTAAATTTAAAATGACATTTAACCTTTAATTAACCATCACCGAAGAGCCAATGGCTACCGCACATTACTATTGGTGTGCAAACCATTAATAAGTCTTAACTGTTTAATGCTAGAGGAAAAAGCTGTACGTTTCAAGCTTCATAGACAATTACGATTGTAAGGTTTATCTACCTCACGCAACAAAAGTAGCTAGCTAGGCTAGTTCTAGCTATCTAGGATTTGAGGCAGTAACGTTAGCTTAGATAGCTAGTTGACGATTTTTAGCTAACGTTACATTACATTGAATAGGCTGATCATTTCCAAACTAATTACGCTTGGCTTTCAGTTCTACAATAGGGGCCAGGAATGGCTAAAGTATAGGAGGGAGGAAGGATAATAGAGAAGAGAGAGCAAAGGTGTTCCTGATTTCACTATTGTTTACTCCTGTCTCATTAATCTAATGGGGTATGTGTCTCTGTTAGGGAGAGACTTCCGTGGTGTCAGGCACCAACAGCCCCACATGGAACGAGCAGATTTCCTTCATCGAGCAGTTCCCGCCACTTGCTCAACGAATCAAAATCCAGATCCTTGATGATGCTAATATCGGGGATGTTGCCGTGGCCACACACTTCTTGGACCTTCAACAGATCTCTGACCAAACCAGAAATGGTAACGGTTAAAAACAGATATTTGAGCCTAACAGGAGTTGGCAGAATTCGCTTCACAGCACATTTTGCAATCAAGAAAAACTTGACTTGATACTCGGATATGATCCCTGATGATGATCTCTGAGGCTGTCATACTCCATTTTGCCGTCTATCATTCGTCTTTTTTCTCTCCACCTCTCCTTCTTTGTCTCTGTCTCCCTTCCGTCTGTCCTCCAGGGTTTGACCCCACCTTTGGCCCTTCCTGGATTAACCTGTACGGCTCTCCCAGGAACTCAGCCTTGAGGGACGTGCACCAGGCTATGAACGAGGGGCTGGGCGAGGGCATCTTCTACCGTGGACGCCTCCTGCTGGGCCTCAGCGTGGAGGTCTACTCCACCCCCAACTCTGCTGCCGCGGATACCCAACCCTCCCCTGGGGTGAAGGGAGCGTTGAGCCGACTGAAGAGGAAGAGCAGGAAGACTAAGGAGAGGAAGCAGGACGGTGAGGGGCATGCTGGGAATTTCAGTCCTGAGATTGAGCGGCTCCCATTGCATTGTGGGTCTGTGGGGCCACATCCAAAACAACAACCCTGAAGTCGGTGTTCAACGTTGTTGTTTCTGATACTGACAGAAACACGCTGTCAGAAACGACATACTAGTTGTTGAGGCTTCTGTAGATGTTGATGTTTCGCGCTGTGTTTGTGTGTAGCTGGTTCCACAGGGGAGTCGGAGGAGGCAGGCATGGAGGTACCAGAGGCAGTCACTGTGGAGGTGGAAGAGGTCCACCCCTTTCCCGAGGTCAGTCTGAACTACATCCCCCACAAGTCTTAGCGCCACTGTCCCCTGCATGCTGATTCTTCTGTAACCGGTTGTACCCTGCAGAGTTTGGTGGGAGAGAAGGAGGAGTTTCTGCTGTTTGCCTCCTTCTTTGAAATCACCATGATGGACCCTGTCATAGGAAGCAAGCCAATCACCTTTGAACTGTCTATAGGTAATACGTGGAGGAAGCTGTATTTTGTCGTGTCTGAGAAAAAAACTCTGAGCTTCAGAAAGATTCCCGAAACCCAATTTGACAATTTTCCCTCGAGATATTCTAATCTCTGAAACACAAATGACCACCAAAGAAAATACAGTTTCAGTATTCTAGTATGTTTTACTCCATCAAACTGTTGGTTCTATTGTCCACAGGGAACTATGGGAAGGTGGTGGAGGTGCCAAAGTCCAAAAAAAGTGGCAGCAAGGAGGAGTTGTCCAGGAGCAGGGACGACCTACGCAGGAGCAGGGACGATCTCTCCACCAGCCGTTACGATCTGTCCCGGAGCAGGGATGACGTGAGCTTAGCCATGGATGATCTGAGCGATGACGGCCAGCCTCTATTGGGGTCTGAGGACGAGCTGGAGAGGGGACAGCTGTTGGACCCTGGGCCTCTAGACAGGTCTGTCTCCAAGCCCAGGAAACCACAGCCCACTGAGTTTGACAGGTAAGGTGGCTACCAGCTCTCAACACCAGCACCCACTCCACCTACATCCACCTTGCCTGGCTCAGATCCCATCTAATACTGGACGTTTGCAGGTCGTTCCGCTGCGTGCCTCTCAAGGGAGAGAAGCCCTGTCTCTACCTCTGGTGCAGCTTCGAGGACCACAACTTCCGCTACTACAGCTCAAATTGGTTACACAAGATTGCAGACAGGCTGGTAAATCTGTCTGGACGTCCGTCGAAAGCCTCTCTCTCAAAGTCCCTTTTTTCCTGAAGTGCGTGAGCGTGTGTGCGTAGCTGACGTCAGTGTGTACTCTTTAGGAGATAGGTTTGGAGGAGGTGGAGGGTCTCCTGAAGCGGCCTAAGAGCAGGGTGAAGCATCGTCTGGTGGAGGTCCTCACCGAGTTTGTGGGAAGCTGCAAGTGAGTCACTCTTTACCGAACGTATTTAAATACCTAAGCTGCTGTGAAGTGTAAAAATGAGTCCGGTTACGAGTCTGGTTGCCAATGTGAGCCTGTGGAAGTGAATTCACAAAGAAAAAGAAATGAGCCTGAAAGTGAATCACATCGAATCATCCGAGTGTGATTCTCCAGACAGTACTGCTCCAATGCATTTAAGAAGGGAGCTTACAAGCCCAACAACCTGGACAAGCGCAGACGAGAGTTCCTCCGAAGGAGGATGGTGAGTCACCTCCTGCCTGAGCCTCTCTGCTCACAGCCTCACCACAACTTGGTCATCGGCTCCTTCAACGCTACGGAAAATCAACAAGCTACAAATCAAAGTTGTGTATGTGTGTGTTCTGTGAATGTGTGTGTGAACGTAGCTGTTGCTAGCCAGGGCAGCGTTGCGGGCCAGGAGGAGGGTGACTAGGAGAACAGCTCCAGAGAAGCTCTCAGAAGCACACAAGATCCTCAAGAAGCTCCTACTGCTCGCCAAAGAGGTGGGATGTACCCTTCGCTTCTCTGTTGCCCTCTGACAGTTCCTGTCAAACTCATGTCTTCCTCTCCCATCCACCCCTCTCCCCTCCATCCCTCTGTCCTCCACCCCTCCAGCCCCAGAGCACCCTGCCAGATGTGTTTTTGTGGATGCTGAGTGCAGGCCGGCGGCTGGCCTACTGCCGAATCCCCTCCCACTCCATCCTGTTCTCTCTGGTGGAGGAGCAGAGAGGCAAGGACTGTGGCAAGCTGTCCACCGTCTACATGAAGGTGCCCCAAGGATACTGCATGGGAACGCTCTCACACACGCAGCCACACGTACAAACTCGCACGGAATCTCTTCGGTAAGGTCACACTAGATCACTATGTGTGTGTGCACGTGTGTGTGTGTGTAGACCCCTGGTGGCCCTGTGGGCGAGATCTTCGCCAAACTGGAGGTGTATCTGTGGCTGGGCATCACCAAATACTCCAAGAACTGCACCAGCAGCCTGCCTGGAGAGTTCCTGCCTGTCTGTGAGCCTGTGCCCGCAGGGGTGACCATGCCTGTCAACATGCCCCCCATCTCCCTGACCTGCCAGGGTGAGCCTCTGCCCCCTGTCAGGGGTTGTGTGTGTCACCCCCCCCTCCACCCCCTACTGACTCTTCCTTCCTTGTGTTCCTCTCTACTGTTCCCTCACTGGTTTCCATTGTGTGTCTACTGTACATCTCATGTGTCTACTTTGACGAGTCTTTACTGTATCTCCACAATGTCAGTACTCTGCATTACCAGTGTGTTTTTTTATACATTTCTTTCCATCGTGTCTCTATGATCGTGTCTCTACTGTGTGTGTCCTCAGACAGTCGTTACTTCCAGCTGCGCTGCCACATGTACCAGGCCCGTGGCATCATCGCTTCAGACGACACCGGGCTGTCAGACCCATTTACCAGGGTGCTGTTCTCCACACAGTGTCAGGTCTCACGAGTGAGTCTCTCCTACCGTTCTCTCAAGCACGCACGTGTGTGTGTGTGTTAATGTTATAGGGTTGCTCATAGTGTGTGTGTGTGTTTGTGTGTTGATGAGCGAGTTCACAGTGTGCCTATGTGTTAGTACAATGTGTGTGTTCATATAATGTGTGTGTGTTAACATAATATGTGTTTAATATACTGTGTGTGTGTGTAATATTCTGAGTGTGTAATATGCTGTGTGTGCAATATAGTGTGTGTGTAGTATACTGACTATGTGTGTGTAATATAGTGCGTGTGTAATATGCTGTGTGTGTAACATAGTGCGTGTGTAATATCCTGTGTGTGTGTAATATACTGTGTGTGTAATATACTGTGTGTGTGTGTAATATACTGCGTGTGTGTAATATAGTGCGTGTGTGTAATATACTGTGTGTGTGTGTAATATACTGTGTGTGTGTAATATCCTGTGTGTGTAATATAATGCGTGTGTGTAATATGCTGTGTGTGTAATATACTGTGTGTGTGTGTAATATACTGTGTGTGTAGATCATAAACCAGACCCTGTCCCCTACCTGGTGTGAGCTGCTGCTGTTTGACAGGATCCTGATTGAGGGCACCAAGGAGGAGCTAAGGGATGACCCTCCAATCATCATCATCAGCCTCTACGACCACGACGCCGTGGTAACCCCGACCGTTACCATAGTGACTCAATCAAAGGAAACACAGACCCTGACCCTGACTACATAAACCCCGTGTTTGCGTTTCTCTGTGTGTGTCTCTCTTTGTGTATGTGTGTCTGTGTTTGTATCTCTTTGTGTGTGTCTCTCTCTTTGAGTCTGTGTGTGTCTCTTTCTCTTTGTGTATGTGTGTGTATCTGTTTGTGTGTGTCTCTCTCTTTGTGTCCCTCTCTTTGTGTCTGTGTGTGTCTCGTTCTCTTTGTGTGTGTGTGTGTGTGTGTGTGTGTGTACACGCAGGGCAAACCGGACCCGCTGGGCCGGGCTTATGCAGAACCAGAGGTGAAGTTTGTGGAGGAGCCTTACAAGAAGCCTGGGCTGAAGTTCTTCAACATCACCAGGGGGCGTTCCCACGCTGGCCAGCTTCTGGCAGCTTTTGAGCTGATCGAACTGGACTATTCCTGCTTCGGAGAGGTCAGTAGCTAGACTACTGCTGCCTTAGAGAGGTCAGTAGTTAGACTACTGCTGCCTTAGAGAGGTCAGTAGCTAGACTACTGCTGCCTTAGAGAGGTCAGTAGTTAGACTACTGCTGCCTTAGAGAGGTCAGTAGTTAGACTATTCCTGCTTTAGAGAGGTCAGTAGCTAGACTACTGCTGCCTTAGAGAGGTCAGTAGTTAGACTATTCCTGCTTTAGAGAGGTCAGTAGCTAGACTACTCCAGCTTCAGAGAGGTCAGTAGCTAGACTACTCCAGCTTCAGAGAGGTCAGTAGCTAGACTACTGCTTCACTTCTAGTCCTGACTGACAGTAAAAAAAGAATAGGGACCGCTCCTGTTATTTCCCAGTAATTAGTGTATCTTCTAATATTGTGTTCTAATATTGAAAAGCAACCAGCACCTGCCTGTATGGTAAAACAACACGGAACAGTACATGTACCTATATTTTGATCACGTGACCCCTGGCCCCCACAGCCGTCCCTTAACGCAGATGTGGACCCCCAAGAGCCGCAGTTTCTGGAGGAGGAGAGGTGCTACGTCATACCTGAGGGCGTCCGGCCAGTCCTCAAGACCTTCAGGATAGAGGTGAGGGTGACAATGTTTTCATTTGGCTCTTTAAGGGTGTAATACGCAAGTCCCATCACATGATCGCATAGTGTGTGTGTCAGTATGTTGATACGTGCGAGGAAAGGTGTGTGCGCGTGTTCATCTGTGCGAGCTGTGTATGTCCAGGTGTTGTTCTGGGGTCTGAGGGACCTGAGCAGGGTGAACCTGTTCGAGGTGGAGCGGCCCCAGGTGAGAATAGAGTGTGCGGGTCACTGTCTCGAGTCGGAGGAGATGGACAACTACAAAGTCACACCCAACTTCAAGGAGATCGTCAGACACTTCCATGTGGTGAGAACCTTCCCGACTCGACCTTAAAAACTGGAAGAAGATTCTGTACAATCCACCACCAATTACATCAATGTTATATCTGTAAAATTGTAGCTGCCCAGGTGTTCAATGAAAGGGCAGTCTACTGTTTTCCTGACCAATCAAAACTCCTTACCTGTAGTTCACTCTGTGATGTAATATGATGACTCTTTCATCGTATCCAATCAGGAGCTTCCAGAGCAGGTATACCTACACCCTCCCCTCACCATCTTCGTCCTGGAACAGCGTGCGTTCGGCCGCTTGGTGCTGGTCGGCACACACGTGGTCCAGAGCCTGATGGCGTTTGGGCCCCAGAACCTGGAAGACTGGGAGGACGAGGAGGAGGAGGAGCCTAAGAAGCCAGGTAGGACGCACACACGGACCCTGTTAGGACCCAGTCTGCTGGTGACTGTATCAGAGTTCTGATTATACCTCACCCTTCCTTCCTTATCCAAAGTGAAGCCCTCCATCCGGAAGACCACCCCCCTGGTCACCATGAAGACCATGCAGCTGGGAAACCTGTCCATCAACATGTCCAAGATCCCATTAAACCAGGTCACAATCCTGCTCTTCTCCTTTTGTCGTCGTTTTTTCCAGTCTTCTCCCATTCTTCCCTCCTGTCCTCTACTCCCCTCCCCTCCTCCCCTACCCTCTTATTCCCCTCCCCTTCTCCTATCCTCTTCCTCTCTTTCCCTCGTTCTACCCTCCTCCCCTCTCCTCTTTCCCTTTCCTCCCCTTCTCTCGTCCTATCCTTTTCCTCCCCTCCTCCTCTTCCCTCTTTCCCTCCCCTCCTATCCTCTGACTGTTCCACGCTCACAAGCTTCTCTTGTGTTCCCCAAGATTCCGTTTCAGAAGCAGAAGAACAAGGAGGAGCTTGAGGAGGACGTTCCAGAGAAGGAAGAACTGGATTGGTGGTCAAAATACTACGCATCACTGGATGAGCTGGCAAAACTGCAGGTTAAGCCAATCAGATCCTGTTTACAATACAATACAATACAATACGATACGTCTCTTCACTTTATTTTGTCAATGGATCAGACAAATCTCCATTGGCTGATTTATACTATACCATATTATGTGTTATGCATTCTGATTGGTTGTTTTACTGTTGCTGTTTCTTGTGTCCAGGCTGAGAATGAGGAAGACCTTGAAGATCAACAGGAAACAGGTAGTTTATCCTAGACAGATTTTCCATAACATGTTATACACTACTAACATTCAAGCTTCATGAAATTACTTGACCTTATTCTGTAGATGTAGGCAATATGACGTTGGAAGGTTTGGAGGAGGAGATAGAAGAGGAGATCATTGAGATCGAGCCACCCAGACCCAAACGCAAAAAAATAGCTACTATCAAGGTTTGTGTTTGCTAGAGATGATGACGATGGGGTGAATGTATGTTGGTGAGCAAGGGTTGTAACACGGATTGTGTGTCTCCATCTCTCTCTCTGTGTCTCTCTTTGTCTCTCTCTGTGTCTGTCTGTCTGGCTGTATCTCTCTGTATATCACTGTCTCTCTCTGTATCTCTCTGTCTGTCGGTATATCTCTCTCTCTCTCTGTATCTCTCTCTCTCTGTATCTCTCTCTCTGTCTCTCCCTGTATATCTCTGTATCTCTCTGTGTCTCTCTCTGTATCTCTCCGTCTTGTTCACTCCATCTCTCTCTGTCTCTCCCTCTATCTCTCTCTCTGTCTCCTTGTATCTCTCTCCATGTCTCTCTCTGTCTCTCTCTCTTGTCTCTCCTTCCTCCAGCTGTACAACACAGAGCTAGAGAATGAGTTCAGCCAGTTCATGGACTGGCTCCACATCTTTCCCCTCCAGAGTGGAAAGGCACAGGGTGAGGATGAGGAAGATGAAGATAACAGGATTGTGGGCAAATACAAGGTGAGTTCTTAGGCCCTGGACCTCGGAGCCACCAGGAGTGTCACTTGTGTTGTGGGCTTCCCTAACAGTGAGATGTGACACGGTTTTCTTGTTTTTGCAAGTGAGTTTAGTTCATCTTTCCTGACTGTCTGGTCCCCATGGTGCAAGGTACAGGTCTGTTACAAAGCAAAAGCATCACCAGCAGAATGTTTGGCTTCCTCAGGGCTCCTTCCTCATCTACCCCATCGCTCCAGAGGACGAGGAGGCTGAGTGTCAGATCACCAACGGACTTCCACGCAACGCCCCCGTCAAGGTTCTCATCAGGGTGTACATGGTGAAGGTAGGTGTGTGTATACATTGTGTAGGTAGGTGTGTATGTTGACGGTAGGTGTGTGTGTGTACATCGTGTTGGTGGGTGTGTATGGTGACGGTAGGTGTGTGTATATACATCGTGTAGGTAGGTGTGTATGGTGACGGTAGGTGTGTGTGTGTGTGTACATTGTGTAGGTAGGTGTGTATGGTGACAGTAGGTGTGTGCATATGTACATGGTGTTGGTAGGTGTGTGTGTGTGTACACAGTGTAGGTAGGTGTGCATGAGGTGTGTGTATATCGTGAAGGTAGGCGTGTTTGTATATACATGGTGTAGGTAGATGTGTGTGTATGTGTGTGTGTGTGTGTGTATGGTGAAGGTACGTATGTGTGTGAGGTGTGTGTGTGTATATATGGTGAAGGTAGGCGTGTGTGTGTTATTGGTTATTTGATTGCATGTGCGTTTATCTCAATGAACGTATCCAGACGTCACATCCCATGTTCTCTGTGCTCAATTTCCTTGTCCTCCCCCTCCAGGCCACCCACCTGGCCCCCATGGACCCCAATGGGAAGGCTGACCCCTACCTGGTTCTGAGAGTGGGTCAGCAGAAGCACGATACCAAGGACCGCTACCTGCCCAAACAGCTCAACCCTGTGTTCGGAGAGTATGTGGTCTTACCTCCCTTTGCACAGCATAGTGTTGCTTAGTATGCTAGCATAGCATAGCATAGCATAGCATAGCATAGCATAGCATAGCATAGCATAGCATAGCATAGCATAGCATAGCATGGCATGGCATGGCATGGCATGGCATGGCATGGTGTGTGAATACTTCTAAACGTGTGTGTGTTCCTGCAGGGTTTTTGAGATGAGCGTGTCGTTCCCCCTAGAGACGGTGCTGACCGTCTCTGTATACGACCACAACATCCTTGGATCTGATGAGATCATCGGTGAAACAACCATTGACCTGGAGAACCGCTTCTACAGCCACCATCATGCAGGCTGTGGCATTGCACTGTATTACGACCGGTATGTTGTGGACGCTCACCCTCAGATCCTGTACTGAGATGATGTCATTACACTGACCGTATGTGACCTAACTCCCTCAGGTGTGTGTGTGTTTTCCAGGGATGGTTATAACATGTGGAGGGATTACAAGAAACCCACTGTTATCCTGACTGAGCTCTGCCTGAAGAACGGCATTCCCTCTCCGGAATACCGCGAGTCGGAAGTCAAAGTCCTCAACAAGATCTTCAAGGTTCCTCCTGAGGCCTTTCCTGAAGGTCTGTCCCATCTCCAGTTTCCTCTTCTCACTGTGTCCTCCTGTTCTCCCTCCTCTCTGTTCCCACCTCCTCCTGATCTGACCTCCTGTCCTCCTGACCTCCCATCCTCCTCACCTTCTCCTTGTTCTCCTCTATTTCTCTCTCCTGTCTTTTGACCACCATTGTTGTGCCACAAGTGTTGTTGATGCTAATGAAGCTGCTGATGACAAACTCTCTCCAGAGCTTCTTAAGAAGAACAACCGCTCTCCAGAGGAAGAGGCAGAGCTGGACGAACACAAGGCCCTGAGCGTGCTGCAACGCTGGGGGGAGATGAGGGAGTTCTGCCTGGGCGCCTGCCCCTTGGTGCCTGAACACTTAGAGATGCGCTCGTTGTGGAATGAGGATAAGCCAGGACTTCCCCGGGTCAGACGAACACACCTGCATACATACACACATACACATACACCCACATGAAAAGTACACACCTGCACATGCCAACTTGTGTCTGAATCAAGTTTTCAGTTTTTGAGCTCCTGAAAGGTTTAAACACAGAAACACACACACACACACAGTTCATGTACTAAATGTACGCGGCTAAAGGTTTCCTTAACAGAAGCATGTGAAATGTTGATGTTGTCTCAGGGTTTCGCCCACATGTGGATAGACATGTTTCCTGTTGACAGTCCACCACCTCCACCAGTCGACATCAAGCCACGCCTACCAATACAGTAAATACTCCTATAAACAAATCATCGTCTTGTAAAATAAAAAACATGCTTTGAAATGCCTCACAGTTGAGGAGGCCGGTAAAATTGAATACAAATCACACCCTCACAGCAGTATCTGACTGACGTGATGGTGAGGGGGTCATCCGTGTCAAAGCTCTGTGTCTCCTTGACGACAGGTATGAGCTGCGGGTGATCGTCTGGAACACGGACGACGTGGTGCTGGGCGTCAACCCTTTCACAGGCACCGCTTCCAGCGACATCTATGTCAAAGGGTTAGTCAGCATGGGAGCACACACACACACAACCAGGTGGTAGTTCTGCTAACTCATCTGTGTGCATCTGTGTGTGTGTGTGTGTCCACACCTAGCTGGATCAAAGGGCTGGAGAAGGAGAAACAGGAAACGGACGTCCACTTCCACTCTCTGACCGGCGAGGGGAACTTCAACTGGCGTTTTGTCTTTCGCTTCGACTTCCTGCCTACAGAGAAGGAGATCATCTACAAAAAGAAGGAGACCATCTTCTCCCTGGATGAGGTGGAGTTCCGTCAGCCGGCGGTTCTGACGCTGCAGGTCTGGGACTATGACCTCATCGGCTCCAATGACTTCCTGGGTGAGGGTCGTGTCATCGCCTCATTTCAACCTCTGTGGATTTCGGCTTGTCAAGTCAGACCCAGTTGTTTTTTTTCATAACCTGGTCTGATTTGCATGAAAAAGAGTGACGTCTAGACAACAGGGGGCATAAAGGACTTTGACACTTTGACCATTTGCTGTCCAGAATAAAAACAGGAGGTTTCAAGACTCTGTGTGTGTGTGTGTGTGTGGTGTGTGTGTGTGTGTGTGTGTGTCCCAGGCTCCATCGAGCTGTGTCTGCCTGACATGGTGAGGGGAGCCAAGTCTTCGAACCAGTGCAGCATCAAGATGGCCAAGGACCGAGCCACGCCGCGATGCTCCCTCTTCCGCAGCAAGAGGATCAGGGGCTGGTGGCCTCTGGTCAAGCCGAAGAGCCAGGAGGACATCGAGAGGGAGAAGAAGGAGGAGGCCCAGGCCATGAAGAAAGGAGGGAAGAAGAAGAGTAAACGCAGCAAGATGAACATCGACGACATGGAGTTCACAGAGAGCGGCGTGACCTACCTCCTCATGGTACGGGAGGATCAGTCAGTTCATCCAAACATCCCTCTGTTCATCTAGTTGTCAATCCATTTAACAAAGTTGACATTAGGGACTCTTGACAACTTCTACCCTGTGGGCTGTGCAAATTCTGTTCGAGACGTGTGTGCTTTTAAGTGTTTCCTGTTTGAGTTTGAAGTGCTTCCTGTTTCCTGAAAGTGTTTGTTGTCCGGTTGCAGGGCAAGGTGGAGGCAGAGATCCAACTGGTGATTCTTGAGGAAGCAGAAAAAGCTCCTGTTGGAAAAGCCCGGAAGGAACCGGAACCTCTCGACAAACCAGAGTACGACTCCCAAGAGACCCTCCACCTCCAGCCCTGTTACCAGACCCTCCACCTGCTACATCACTTTGCTTTCTTGCTAATTATATCTCTATAATCTCTCTGTCTTACCCTCTGTCTATGTCCTGTTCTTTTCCCTCCCCTCTCCTCCCATCTCTCTTTCTCTCTCTCTCTCTCTCTCTCTCTCTCTCTCTCTCTCTGTCTGTCTCTCTCTCCAGTCGACCAAACATGACGTTCAGCTGGTTCATCAACCCACTGAAGACGTTTGTGTTCTTCATCTGGAGGAACTACAAGAAGTACATCATCGCCCTGGTGATCTTGGCGGTGCTGGCACTCTTCCTCGGCCTGGTCTTCTACACCATCCCCGGACAGATCAGCCAAGCAATATTCAACGGCTAACACGTCAGAGATCCCAATCAAAACACTGGCTTCTTAGTTCGGAGTGCTTAATCTGCAGTTTAACGCCATTTTCTTTTGTTAGTTTTGTGTTGTGCAGCTACAGCAGGAAAGGGAGCGTCGAATTACAACTTCGCTCGTTCCCAAAGCTTTGTTTGTAAACAAGACGGAGTGTGAGTTTTGAACTTTGAAATCTGAGGTTTGGAATAGAAGTTTAAGTTTCGGTTGTGGAGAGAATATGCTGGTTATAGAGAAACGTGACATGCTTCCTGTTTGACACAATATAGCGCAGACTTCTTTAGAATCTGATTAACTTTAAAGATCGATTAATCTGTGAGCGATGATGAAACAGAACAAAGAAACTACTTACAGATGATGTGTTTACTGATTTATAGATTTGAAACTTTAATCTGCGCCAATTTGTGTATGTTAGTAGAACACTGTTAAATGAACTTAGTAATTTAAAATAAATATATAAAGTGCAAAGTCCAATGCGAAGTGGATTAAAAAAAAGGTTGTTCGAGGACAAATTTATTATCAGCTGGTGTTGAATTAAAAACGCTATGAGTGGTGGTAAGGTCAGCGTTGCTCTGAATTAGGGAGTCGTTTTTTCCCCAACATAAATAAACCTAATATCCAGCACCGCTTTCACATTTAGACTGTAGCTTGATTTCCATGGTGATGGCAGGCATAGCGGGGCGTGATCTAGGGAATCTGGCTGGTTGTGTTTCACGACTCCTCTGTGTGGACTGTACTTGAAGACCAAGATAAGGCGTAAGAAGAAGAGAGAAACCAACCAATTATCACTGGAGTGTGGTGAGTTGGTGTGTGTGATGTAGCGAAACCCTGCTGAGAAGGGGACGGGCTCTGGACAAGCTGGGCCCAAGGGGCAGTGTGTGTTTGTGTGTTTCTGATTGAGTGGAGTCTTAACCAGACTTGACAGCTGGAGAAGTGACTTCCAGACTTTATTACCCAATCTTTGTCACGCTAGTCCTTTCTCGACACGCACTCACACCAATGCCTATAACGCTCTCGTTCCTGTTCATCATGCCGGGCTGAAGTAATCATGAACGTCGTTTGTTGGGCTTATATAGAAGTTGATTTGTGCGAAAAAGTATACTGGAGTCTGCGATCGAAGTTCCAGGAGATGGTTGTGGCTACCACAACATGAGAATGTTTTTGTATCACTTGTGTTTGGCCTTGTATTTGAACATCCTGTTAGTGTCCTGTGATGAGCGCGTGCTCGACTCCAGCCACAAATGAACCGTGAAAGCGCGTGTTAGGACATGCGCGCCTCCTTCCCATCAGCGCGAGACTGCTGACGAGGTACGCGCAGCCAGCGGAGCATCAGTTCCTCTTTTAAGCGTGCTTTGTGAAATTCTGATGTTTCCCTGAAAGGAATGAACCTAGACCTAGACAACTGCACCGGTTTTTAAAATGCATTGAGCAAAGCGTCATCTGCCGCTTATGAACTAAATCCGTGCATGCATTTAATCCAGTTGGAAATCAAATTATCTCGTTTTTCCGTTTTTTCTGTTTCCGAATGAATAGTTCCCTCTTACAATCAAAATGCCTGAGCTCATATCTGTGGACGATTTTATTTCGGAGACCTTGGAGGACTACAGCTCACCCACAACCTCGTCTTTCACCACCAAGATGTCAAGTTGTAGAAACACCGCAAACAATTTGGAAGAGGTACACAACAAAACGCGTTTACATCGTTTCATTCTGTTACAGGTGACAATGGATTGCATTCCGTGTGTGTAGCCTACAGTAGCCTTGCCTCGCACTGAGTTGTATGGAGGGTGACTGGCCATCGCCTAGGCAACGTTAGGAGCCCAGTGTGGATCCAGTAGGTGTGCCAGAGCGTTTGGTATCGACCCACTATCGCTCCATCTAGTTGCGGGAGCACAAGACACCTTCCTTTGTCTCCGGAGCTTGTTTTGCGTGTCTTCTCTTTGTGTTTGTTTTCCTCTCCGTTGTGGGTTAACGAATGAAGCTCCTCTAGTACCCGGTGCAGTCTAGTCCTCTGCCGCCCTGAGACAGCGGCAGGGAGAGGACTAAATACGGTAAACCGGTGCTAATTATCGTGGCGTTCTTTGTTTGCCTGCCCATTCTCCGGGACGCTCGTGCTGACTGTCATCTTGTCACCGAGACACGCGAGAAAATACACGTGCTTGTAATTTATATTAAGAACCATGAATTAAACTATCATTATATGTTGGATTCAAAATATAATTTCATATTTGTGTTGCAGTTAAAAACCGCAGTTGCTATTTTAAGATGTGCGTTTTGGATACCCATTATATTGTATGTGGGCATTAGCGTGATCACTTAGTTGCTCTTGGTTGGATGAGGCAGTCTGTGGTTAAAAGGCAACATCGGTTCCATCCATAGACAGAACGGATGTCAGGGTCCAGGAGGAATGAACTACAGACCAACAGCATCACCATTTAACCACATATTTTGTATGCTAGTTTTTGCAACAGTGTTTTTAGCCAATCCACCGTTACAATTCTCAGGTAAAACATCGATCATCCTTATCGTGATCAGAGATTGAGTCTCACCTGTTCCACTGGAGCTGCTGTAGGGATGCAGCATAGGTTTTTCTGGATTAAATCACTGTTGGAGGTCATGACAACCCCTGACACAAACTGGCAGGTTCCCATGGTGACGACCTGGCCAGGAGGGCTGCTGGTAGCATGAGGGTCCCCACTCTGACTGGGTGGGTCGTTAGATTAACGATTCTACAAAGTAACTGAATCTAATAACTAAACCCCCACACGAATACCATACACACACACACACACACACACACACACACACACACACACACAGACCACACACACATATATACACACACGCCACACAAGCACAGAGGACAGGGGGAGAAGGATTGAGTTCAAGTAGCATGGCAGTAAGGAACCAGGACAGAGTAACACTGTGGTTTGAGAGAAAGAGCGTTTAAGTGTTTTACAACAGCTGTTGTTGTTCCTGTGTGCGTGTGTGTTTTATGTGTGCGTGTGTGTTGTATGTGTGCATGTGTGTGTGTTGTGACTGTCTTCAGAGCGTCTTCTGTCAGGATGAACATATGCTCCCTGGGGGGCTGAGTATTGTAGGATCTCAGGGGGATTAGGGGGGATTATTAACTGGGCCAATAAGCGGGAATACAAAATCAAGACCCCACCCCCTCCTAATTTAAAAGAGCATAATCCTGAAAATATGAATATGGAAGCACATCTAACATCAATCAGAATAATGTAAAACTATCCAATATCAAATGTGTTATTATGTTAATAATAATCCATACCATAATTAACATCACGTAGACTGCGGATGGGGCAATGTCCTCTCTCTGTACTGGGGATGTTAATGACCATCAAACTGCTGACCAATACTGCTTTGCAGAGACCATGACCAGGGTAGAGGTGAGGGGAGAAGAGAGATAGCGAGCGGGGGAGTGGGGGAAATGGAATGTGATTATGAGGTTGAGGGTGATTATGACGGTAAGGGAAGCAAGAGAAAGTGGGGGAAACGAGAGAGAGGGGCGAGAGGACAGAGAAATAGAGAGCGAGACAGACTGGACTGCTAATGGCAAACATATTGCAGATCAGTACGGAATGTTAGATACCGTGACTTGAGAGGTGAGAGAGAGTGAGAGGAAGAGAGAGCAGCAGTAGAAAGAGAGAGAGCAGCAGTAGAAAGAGAGAGAGATAGAGAGAGCAGCAGTAGAAAGAGAGAGAGATAGAGAGAGCAGCAGTAGAAAGAGAGAGCAGCAGTAGAAAGAGAGAGAGAGAGAGAGCAGTTGCAACAGAGAGAGTAGCAGTAGAAAGAGAGAGAGCAGCAGTAGAAAGAGAGAGAGAGATAGAGAGAGAGAGCAGCAGTAGAAACAGAGAGAGCAGCAGCAGAAAGAGAGAGAGAGGGAGAGATCAGCAGTAGAAAGGGAGAGAGCAGTGGGGGAACAGGAATGAGATAGTGTGCAGGAAATGGGGTGGAGGGGGGGGAGGAGAGAGACAGTTGCAGAATTCAGAAGAAAGAAATGGCTGTACAGAAGAGCTGTATGGTCTGACAGGAAGTGCAAAACAACTTTGAAAGCAGTAAACTCTTCCTTGACTCCATCTCCAGTGAAGTTGTGTCCTCAATCTCCTGTGAGAAAGGGAGTCTGTCTGTCTGTCTGTCTGTCTGTGTGTGTGTGTGCTGGCCCCAGGGTGTTTCAGTGTGCAGGGCCACACACTCTGGCGTGGTCCAGCACAGTGGTCGTCTCAGGCCCTGAGATATCTGGACTGGTGAACAGTGTGAAGTGAAGGAACCGTTGAAGTGAAAGTGATGTTGGTGATAGTTCAGTTGAGTGTGCTTTGGATGACTGAGCACCTCTCCTGTTTGGATGCTGTTCTGCACAGCCCCTTACATCTCTTGGTCTTCGTGCATCTCCTCCTCACCTCCTCCATGTCACCATCGCTTCTCTCATTCTTTCTCTTCTTCTCAACCTCGCTTTGCTTTCTCTTCATCACTTCCATCTCTTCTCTCCTTTTCCCGTCTTCATTTCCTTGGTCCCCCACCTCCTCCAATCCTCTTTTCCCCTCCTCCTCCTCTTCTCCTCCTCTCGCCCTATCCTCCTCCTCCCTTCCCCCTCCTCCTCCTTTCCCTCTTCTCCCCTCCCCTCCTCTCCTCCCCCTCCTCCTCCTCTCGATTTTACCCTCCTCCTCCCCTCCTCTTCTCCCGCTCTTCCTCCTTCCTTCCTCCTCCTCCTCCCTTGCTCCTCCTCCACCCCTCTTTTCCTCCCCCCTGGTGTAGGTTAAGAGTGGGCCGCATCAGCAGAATACTATCCCCTTATAGAGTCGCATTATTACTGGGTAGGCCTCCAATTACCTAGAGCACATTCCTCCTAATATGTGGGTGTGTGCGGGCGTTTGTTATCTGAGGTCCAGGTCTAGTCAAAAAGCTCTTTCAGCTACATACCATGGACTGATGGAGAACAAAGGCTGAAAGAATGGCAGAATAAAAGTGTTTGTGTGTGCGTGGGTGTGTGTTTATGTGTTTGTGGGTTTGTGTATGTGTGCGTTTGCATGCGATTGTGTGTGTGAGTTTGCGTGTGTGTTGGTGTATGTGTGTATATGTGTTTTTGTGTGCACGTGTGCGTGTGTGAGTGTGTGCTGAGTATGTAGTCCCAGCCACCCAGTCTGCTTTGTCAGGGGATTTCACAGCTCAACAACAGCAGAGATCAACAGCGCGAGCTGCTAGAGCTCAACGGACTTCAACTGTGCTGGGTACGTGAAGAGAGATATTGGCTTGAAGCTATATACATCATTAGTAAGATCAAGAACCAGGTGTTTTTAGATATTTAGGCTTCCATAGGACACAAAAACAGTAGTTTCACCGTAGTTCAGCTTGCCTGCTGATAGTTTCGCGTGTGTGTTGTCCTGACGTACGAATACACGAGACACAAGAATAGAGATAAAAATTGAGCTATCTTTAGTACGAATGGATCAGAAAATGCCAGTTGCCACAGTGTATGTTATTCTATCTAGATGGTCTATCTCTTTATAGTCTTTCTGTTAAGCAATAGTCATGGTCACTTTACGAAGATGATGATCTGACATATACAATTCTCTGTCAGTTGTTGCGTGTTATGGCCGTGTGCGCTTGTGTTGTGGTGTGGATAATGAAACGTCGTGTGTGTGTGTTACTTTATCCAGCCGCGGATTGATTTACTATTGCAGGGTACACAAGTTGTTTCTTATTCCCCCAGGACCAGAACCAAATCTGCGTTTGAGCGCGAAAATAGTTATTTGTGATGTTGGTGTTAGTGTGTGTTACCGTCAGAAGGTGATTACAGGTCTTGAAGCATCTATGCTGACTGAAGGACTAATTGGGGACAATCACAAAGTGCAAGAGGGAGGAGGGAAGGAAAGAGGAAGCTGAGAAATTTACTGAAAGAGATCATCATTTTCGAAAAAACCAAGGAAGGAAATTGTTTCATAGAAACGCTTCTTGTGGCGGGAATAAGAGAATTTTGAGGAACAAAGAGCAGTAATGTTAGGAGTTGGTGGAGATAGGAAGGGAATGGAGAAGAGATGGCAATATGGAGAGAGAGAGAGAGAGAGAGAGAGAGAGAGAGAGAGAGAGAGAGAGGGAGAGATCTGTAGATGTGGATAGGGGAGAGGACTGAAGGAAGGCTGATTGAGGTGCAGACTGGTTGTATTCTGCAGAATGGAGGGAGGAAGGGCCGGAAGGAAGGAGAGAGAAAGAGAGAGATAGAAGAAGGAATGGGAGATGGCATAGAGGGATGAAGAGCAGGTCTTAATTACTGCATCATTACGGCTAATGGATGTTTAACACAGACGGTATCAGGCCATCAGATTGGCTGGCATGCTGATGGTTGAACCCTCCTCACCATGAACTGCATCTCTGATCTGGCTGCTGACTCAGTGAGCGAGACCCAGCGACATAGCCGAGCCCCTGGGGGCTGGGAGGGAAACCCCATCTCCAGATGATTTAAGGAAGGAAGCTGGGACTGTTGTGTGTGTATAGGGAGGGGGGGAGCTTGGACTGCTGTGTGTGTGTATAGGGAGGGGGGGAGCTTGGACTGCTGTGTGTGTGGGGGGGAGCTGCGGGACGGATGAGTCTAATTGGATAGTAAGATAAAAGAGGAAGTTGAGTTGTGTGTAGGCAGCAGTTGGGGGGAAGATGCACACTAAGAGCAGAGAAGGGGTCTTGAGGAGAGATCGCTGAAATCAAGCACTTTCTCTCTAGATGAACTCACTCCTCTCCCCTCCTCTCTCCTATTCTCCTCTCTTCTCCCTCTCCTCTCTCCTACTCTCCTCTCTTCTCCCTGTACCTCTCCTCTCCCCTACTGTCCCCTTTTTTTCCCCTCGTGTGTTCTCCTTTCCCCTCCTCTCCTCTCCCTCTTCCCTCCTCTGCTCTTTTCTGCACACTTCCTCTCCTCTAGCACTTCTCTACCTCTACTCTCCCCTCGTCTCCCTCTCCCTTTCCTCTCCCTCTCCTCTCCCTCCCCTCTACCGCTTCTCTACCTCTCCCCTTATCTTCCTCTCCTCTCCCCTCTCCCTTTTCTCTCTGTCTCCCTCTCCCCTTGTGTCCCTCTCCTCTCCCTCTTCTCTCCCACTCCTCTCCATCTCCTCTCCCTCCTCTCCCTCTCCTTTCCTGCTTCTCTACCTCTCCCCTCGTCTCCCTCTTCCTCTCCCCTCTCCATCTCCCTCTCCCCTCGTCTTCCTCCCCTCTCCATCTCCCTCTCCCCTTATCTCCCTCTCTTTTCCCTCTTCTCTCCCTCTCCTCTCCCACTCCTCTCCCTCTCCTCTCTCTCTCCCTGTCTTCTCCATCTCCTCTCCCTCCTGTGTGGGTCAAGCCTGGTTAAGTCCAGGATGACATCCATTTACGGAGCCAGTCATCTGAACCCTCTCCCTCCTACTGTACGTGTCTTCTCCTTCCCTGCTCACTGCCCAGTCAGCCACCTCCTAGATCAGCAGCCATGTCCTACAAATCAGCCAAACCCCTGCCCATAATGTCTGTGTGTCATGCTCAATAAGGTGTGTGCGGGTGCGCGCGCGCGTGGGTGTGTGTGCATGTGTCCGTGTGTGTGCGTGTGCGGGCCTCCATTTGAGAGCAGATGCTGAGGTGTATGTTAGGCCATGCAGTGAAGCGTAAACAGGCCAGAGAGTGTGTGTGATGAGGTAACATCAGCCTGGAGCCTGGGTAATACCATCTGTCTGGAACCAGAGCAAGATCAAAGCCAATGCACTGGAGATGGAAGGATGAGGAGAGGGAGAGACACTGATGGAAACAGGGTTGATTTGAGCTTACTGACTGACTCCTATAGAAACTAACCTGTATTGAGAGAGGGAGGTAGGGAGGGAAAGCAAAATAGAGGGAGAGAGAGAGGGAGGGAGAAGCATAACACAACTTCTAGAATGTGGAGTCAGAAGGCTTGTGAGAGCTATGTGAACATTCTGCGAGAATGAAACCTAGTAATATCGAAGCTGTCGTGATTAGGGAGTAAAGTGGTATGGCAACTGGAATATAGTAGGGTCCACAGGCAACGAACTATAATAGTAAATTTCGTAAGAAGGCTATAAGGCTCATTGGCATGGTTTTTATATATGTTATAGGAAAATTCATCACAATACCAATTTTTAACGAAGTGAGGCATTTATTGTTATTTTTGCTATGCGTATCATCACTTGTTTGCAGTCAGTAAAGTTATTTCTGCCAGTTGTTTGTTAAATTAGAACATATTGTAACCACCCGAATCAGTAACTTGGTGGTTATAACTTTATAAGTATAATTATACTAAATCCTTATCCAGCTCTGGGCTCTTAACCCCCGTTGTGTCGGATGCGTGGAGACATGTGCGATGCATGTGTATGTGTGTCGTGTGTGTGTGTGCGCGCGCGCCGTGTGTGTGGTGTTATGTGTGTGTGTGTACAGGCTCTGGACAGCGACAGGACAGTATTACAAAAAATGAAGGTTTATGAGAGACTGAAAAAGAGACCTAGAACACTTATGTTACAAGGCCAGGGAGGGTAACACAGCAGTTCATGTTGATGCGAGCTTAGTCCTTGTCCCTCTGTCTGACAACTTGCCCTGCCTAACGCATGCCTCACCTGCCCCACCAATCCTGCGCCTGCCTCGGCCCTGCCTCATCCTGCCATCAGCCCACTAGGGGCGATACGGGTCACCTCGCCTCTAACACTGCCGTCTGCCTGCCACCGTCTGGGCCCTGCCTCACACCGAGCCTCACCTTTTTCTGCATCTGCGTCAACCCGCCAATAATATAAGCTGCCGGTGCACACGTGCAACTGGCCACGTTTCTATAATCGACTGCACTGCTCGAATCAACACTACTGCCCTTAGCACGTCACACCTGGGTGTTAGTATGGCCGTCACCCTGCCCTGCCTCACGCTCCAGTGCCTCACACGTTTTTTGGCCGCCCAATCTGCACTTCACCCTGCCTCACACCCTGCCCTGCCTCAACGCCCTGCCTCACCCTGCCTCACCTTTGCCTGCCTCACCCTGCCCTACCCTGCCCAAACCCTGCCCTCCTCAGCCTGCCTCAACGCTGCCCTACCTCACCCTGCGCCTAAAGCTTGCCTCACCGCTGCGCGGCTGCCTCACCCTGCCCTGCCTCGCCCTAACCTGTGTTTCTATCCTCTGTAGACCACATCTCCCACCTGGAGCAGTACATCAGCTCCATGGAGAAGCTGTCGGCCAACTGCCACTCCAACGGCGAGGAGGAGGTGGCTTCAGCCTTCACGCGCTTCGCTGAGTTCTCCAGGGACCTCCTCACCCCCATGAAGAACCTAGTGAGGAGGGGGGGAGCAAAGGGAGGTGAGGGAGAGAGGAGGCGGGATTAGGGGTGAGGAGGAAGGGAGGAGAAATGAGGTGGAGGGAGAGGGGCTGCTGGGGTGAACACCAGGCCAGAGGATGGCATGAAAGGAGATCTGGTGAGGGACGGAGGGATGAGTGATGGATGAAAAGCATGAGGGCTGGAGGAGTATGAGCTGATGGGGCCATAGGGAACACTGCGTTCTCCTCCCTGCAGCGTTCAAGAGCAATGCTTCACAACATCAATTCTGTCCTGGAATCTCACTGTGAAGGGCACCTGAAGGAGTGAAGAGGGGGTCGCAGTCATCACACGCACAAACACGTATCTCAGCGACAGCAGGCGGCGCGCGACACACACACACACACACTGTGCTTTAATATCTGTCTCCTGCTTTACACAATCCCCATACTGACTTGTATTCCTTTCATCTGTTCTTCTTACTCAGGATCTGAAGAAGCCATTCGACAGAGCCTGGAGAGACTATGAGAGCAGATTGTGAGTTTGCGCGTCTGTGTGTGTTTGTCTATGTGTGTTCATAAGCGTCAGAATTCTCTCCCTCACATCCAGACCGTCAAAACTCTCACATACTAAACCCTCAGGACAGTCAGAACACCAGCCCCTCCCCTCTCCATCCACACAGTCAGAACACCAGCCCCTCCCCTCTCCATCCACACAGTCAGAACATATCTTACCTCAGTCCCTCCCCGTCGTCCCATCCATCAACAGTCAGAACACCCAGCTCTGACCTCGACCCTCTCCAAATCCACACAGTGCAGGAAACAGACCAGCCCTCCCCTCTCACATCCAACTGTCAGAACACCTATAGCCCCCTCCCCCAGCGTGTCCATCCACACTGTGGCCAGAACAGCCAATGCCCTGTCCCCCTCTCATCCACACAGGTGCAGAACCACCTATAGCCCCTCCCTCTCCCATCGCACACTGTCAGAACACAAAACAAGCCACTCCCCTCAAACCCGATTCCACACTTGTCTGAGGGAACACCAGCCCCTCCCTCTCTCCATCCACCACACTCCAGAACTACCAGCCAATCCCCTCTCTCATCCACACAGGCAGAAAACCACCACAATAGACCCATCCCCTGCACGTACCATCCACAACAGTCAGAAAAAGCAGCCTCGTGTCCTCTCCATCCACAGTGTCAGAACACCAGCACCTCCCCTCTCCATCCACACAGTCAGAACACCAGCCCCTCCTCTCTTCATCCACACTGTCAGGACACCAGCCCCTCCCCTCTCCATCCACACAGTCCAGGAGACACCACCGTCTTCCGGCGCCGCATCCAACACAGTCAGAACACCAGCCCCTCCCCTCTCCATCCACACAGTCAGAACACCAGCCCCTCCCCTCTCCATCCACACAGTCAGAACACCAGCCCCTCCCCTCTCCATCTACACAGTCAGGGCATTCATGTTCACCATGATACCTCAGGCCTTGCTGTCTCACATGAGTAACCACTATCAGATGAGATCACCACCAGAGACCTGTTTGAATGCCCTCTCTTATTGTCACCCTGATGTACTTAGTCACCCCTTTCTTCCTCCTTCCCTCCCTTGCATCCTCCCATCCCATCCCATCCCTCCCTCCTTTCCTTGCCTGGTTCCATCTGAGAAATCCCAGAGCAGAGCTGTGTTGCCATGACAGCTGTGTCGATGACCCCATGTTTGGTCTTAACCAGTCCCACCAGCTCAGAGAGCAGGCAGGAGGCATCTTGGAGTTAATAGGCCGCTTCTGAATGATAATAACTCTCTTTACTTTCCTGCCCTCTCTTTCTCCTCTGCTTCATTCTTTCAGTAACAGTCCCTCTCTCCATTTCTTCGTAATCACCCACTCTACCTCTTCATTATCCATTCTCCACCTCCCCTCTCTTCCCTTTTCTGCTCCTGCCCTCTTCTTCTAAATAGAGACAATTTCAGTGTCATAGCAACCAGCCCTCAGTGAATTAATTTCCCTGAGGAGGGTTGTGATTGGTCTATGCGTCTGTTTCCATACAAACTGCCACAGTCTGTTGACCTTTAACCTAATAGGAGGAATTTGCTGTGGTATAAGACACTGCCTTACTGTCATTGTTGGGATGCTGAGTCACTCAATAAGTCCCTCACACACGTTCTGAACAGCTATCTCGACCTTGTACCTGGAATGAGTATGACTGGATCTGGAGTTCCTCAGGGACCCAGTGCTCGTAGTCGTCAGTCGATATTTCTCGATGATGCTCACACAAGACACGCTGCACTGCAAACCGAACCAAGCTCATAAACAAAGAATTGAATTACATGTATGAGTAGTATATGTCCTGTGTGCGCGTATGTGTGTGCGTGTGCGTGTGGGTGTGTGTGTGTGTGTGGGTGCGTGTGTGTGCATGTGTGTGTGCATGTGTGTGTGTGTGTGTGTGCCAGTACCAAGATAGAGAAGGAGAAGCGGGAGCTGGCTAAGCAGTATGGGATGGTGAGGACGGAGGTGAGTGGAGGAGAGATCGCTGAGGAGCTGGAGAAAGAGCGAAGGATGTTCCAACTGCACATGTGCGAGGTGAGGAGCGACGCGTCCTAACATGCTACATGCTACGCGCTTTCCTGGAAACTATGGCTGCTCATGTCACTCTGTGTGTGTTTTAGTATCTGATCAAAGTGAACGAGATCAAGACCAAGAGAGGAGTGGACCTGCTGCAAAACCTCATCAAACACTACCACTCCCAGTACAAGTGCGGGCATGGCTCAGTCACACTCACACACACACATGCACACTGACACGCCCTCACGCACACGCACACGCACACATGCACACTGACACTCCCTCACACACACACACATTCGCTCACACTCACACACACACACACACTTACTCACGCACACTCACTCACACACTCACACACACACTTACACATGCACACTGACTCTCCCTCACACACACACATTCGCTCACACTCACACACACACACACACTCACTCACGCACACTCACTCACACACTCACACACACACTTACGCATGCACACTGACTCTCCCTCACACACACACATTCGCTCACACTCACACATACATACTCACACACACACACACACACACGCACACTTACTCATGCACACACACTCACTCACACACACACACACTCACACACACACACACACTTACACAAAAACTTGTGTTCATTACTTTAAAACAGACGTGTTGTGTTAGTGAGGAGTGGTGTGTGTGTGTGTGTGTCAGTTTCCTGCAGGAGTGCGTGTCAGCTACAGAGCGTCTGAAACAGTACATGGAGGATCTTACGGGAGCGCTGGGCACTGTGAGTGATGCTCTTACTGTTATACACTCTTATAACCATCCTGTCATTACTGTTATACACTCTCATAACCATCCTGTCATTACTGTTATACACTCTTATAACCATGGTGTCACTAGGGTATTATGTTTGAAGTATGTTTGTGTTAGAGACCATGTACGGTTAAAAACAAATATTACCATTTGATGCAGCATTCCAGACTGTAGCCTCAAGATTCTTGTTCTCTCTATGTGTTGCTTAAGCTGTGAACAGACAGTGGTGTGGAATGTTTCAAGAGTGTTCTGTTATGTGCTTGTGTGTGTGTGTGTGTGTG
>BROE01000020.1:16910673-16936838 GCA_036571765.1 Plecoglossus altivelis
TGTGTGTGTGTGTGTGTGTGTGTGGGAGGGGAGGCAGGGGGGAAGGGTTTTAGCTGCTGACAGATTCTTAAAATTCTGAAGGAGTGTGTTGATGTTGGCGATAATGGGTATAATGAGTGTGTGTGTGTGTGTGTGTGTTCAGATTAAACAAAGGCAGGACGAGGAGAAGAGACGACTCTGCTCTCTGAGAGACCAACTACGACCTTCACTACAGCCTGAGCTCAAAGAGGTAAGGTCACTCACACACGCACATACAAACACGCATGCACACACACACACATGCACACACACACATAAGCACGCGCACACATGCGAGCACACATATGTACACACTCACATCCATCTTTCAATCTATCCTTCTTACACATACATCCGACTCTCTCTGTCTCTCTCTCTTGCTGTCTTCCTTAGTCTCTCTCTCACACACATTTCATACTTTCAAGCTTATTGATGGTAAACCTGTCTTTGTTTGCTGCTGCCGGTGACCCAGGCTAGGAGAGTAAGTGATGATAACAGTGCTGTTCTGCTGATGTGAGAGCTGTGTGTCTCTACACTGCACTGCTTCTAGTTGTTTATGCACCTCCTGCCTCTGCTTGTCTGGGTGTTGGTGTGGTGGCCCATGGCTTGTGACCGCTAACTTGCCTTGCGAACCTGTCCTGTTCTGTGTCGTGTGTGTCAGGTCTGTGTTGTCTGTGTCAGGTCCGTGTTGTCTGTGTCAGGTCTGTGATGTGTGTGTGTCAGGTCTGTGTTGCCTGTGTCAGGTCTGTGATGTGTGTATCAGGTCTGTGTTGTGTGTGTGTCAGGTCTGTGTTGCCTGTGTCAGGTCTGTGTTGTCTGTGTCAGGTCTGTGATGTGTGTGTGTGTCAGGTCTGTGTTGCCTGTGTCAGGTCTGTGATGTGTGTATCAGGTCTGTGTTGTGTGTGTGTCAGGTCTGTGATGTGTGTGTGTCAGGTCTGTGTTGTCTGTGTGTGTCAGGTCTGTGATGTGTGTATCAGGTCTGTGCTGTGTGTCTGCTTTGTGTATAGTGTTTTGTATCTGCTCTGTATGGTGTAGTTCTGCTCTGTCATGTTGTTCTGCTATGTATGGTGTAGTTCTGCTCTGTATGCTGTAGTTCTGCTCTGTGTGAGGTAGTTCTGCTCTGTAAGGTGTAGTTTTGCTCTGTGCGGTGTAGTTCTGCACTGTGTGAGGTAGTTCTGCTCTGTGTGGTGTAGTTCTGCTCTGTGTGTTGTAGTTCTGCTCTGTGTGTTGTAGTTCTGCTCTGTGTGAGGTAGTTCTGCTCTGTGTTGTGTGTTTCTTGCCTGTGATGTGTGTTTCTGGCCTGGGATGTGTGTTTCTGGCCTGTGATGTGTGTTTCTGGCCTGTGATGTCATAGCTGACTGGGCAGCCTCTATGCACCTCTCAGCAATGGTACAAATGGCATCAGGTACCCAGTATCAGGACTACATAAAATTGTTTTATAATATAATAAAATAAGTAAATAAGATTATCTAGTTTGATCAAGCCATTGTGGAATGGCAAAACAAAACTGAGCACATGCCAAGTGTCCTATCGTGTCCCTTCCCGTTATTGTGCCGAGCGTCAAGCGATGCCCGTACGTGTGTGTTGTGTGGCGATGTGTCAAATGCCGAGTGCTGCGTAGTGCGTGTGTACGAACGTCGTGATGTTGTGCGTGCAGCTGTGTGTGCGTGTGATTGACAGTTGGCGTGTGTGTGTCGTGTGAGTGAGTGTGTGCGACTGTATGTGTACGTCTGTATGTGTGACTGTATGTGTACATCTGTGTGTGCGCGTGTGCGATGTGTCCATGTGTGTGTCCACACTGTGTGCGTGCATGTGTGTAACGTGTGTGCATATGTGTAACGTGTGTGCGTGGGCCTGTTTGTGTGTGTAACGTGTTTGTGTGTGTGTGCGTATGGTGTGGCGGTGTGCGGGAATGATGTTTCAGGTGCGTCGATTGCGTGTGTTGTGTGTGTTGTGCTCTGTGGTGTGTGTGTAGTGCGTACCGTGTGTGTGTGTGTGCTTGTGTGCTGGTGCGTGTGTGTGCGTGTGTGCAGTGCGTGTCAGTGTTGGTGTGTGTGTGTGCGTGTGTGTGCGTAGTGTGTGAGTGCGTGCCCCGTAGCGTGTGTGTGCGTCGTGTGTTGAGGTGTGGCCAGTGTGTTGGTGTGTGCGCATTGGTCAGCTGTGGGAGTCCGGCTGGTGTCTGTCCCCTCTGACTGTCCGGCAGACAACAGGATTGTTTCTTGTGTAGATGCCCATGTTTTGGATCCTGTAGTGCCGCGCATGAGATTTGCCGTGCGTAGTGTGCGTGGTGTGTGCTCAGTGGTGTGAGTAGGGTGCTGATGTGTGGTGACGCAGAAGATCTGTGATTGGTGGTATAATATACAGGAAGCATGTAAAAATAGTTTTCGTCTCACATGTTCCTGTGTGTGCGTGGTGTTGTGTGTGCGTTGCGAGTTGTGTGTGTAGTGTGTCCAAATGTGTGGTATGATGACAAGTGTGATGTGTCGTGTGTAGTGGTGTGTGCGTTGATGTACGCGTTGGAAAAATGTGTGTGCAAATAGGTGGTGATATATTTTGTTGTGGTAGCGTTGTGTGTTTCGTCGTAAGTGCTTGCTTCCATCAGCGCTGTGCCTGTGTGTTGTGCGTTGTTGTGGTGTTTGGTGTGATGTGATTTTATTCGGCGCTGTGTGTGCGCGTGTGTGTGCGTTGTGGTGTGTTGTGCGTGTTGTGTGGTGTGTGTGGCATGTGCGTGGTGGCACTGTGTGTGCGTGTGTGCGTGTGCGTGTGTGCGTTGTGATGTTGTGTGTCGTGTGTTCGATTGTGTTTTGCGTGCCACAGGTACTTCTAATCAAGCAAGACAGGCTTCGTAACAGCCATTGCACCAGCATGTCAAGAGGTAATAAGCAGTATGGAAGTGAGAGGAGCGGATCTCTCTACAAGAAGAGTGATGGGTAGATATGAAACCACAGATGTTCACCTCCTGTCCAGCTCTGAATATTATCACTTCCTGTCCACCTCACAACATTTCTACTTCCTGTCCAGCTAACCACATTATCGCCTCCGGTCCAGCTCACCACATTATCACTTCCTGTTCAGCTCACAACATTTTCACCTCCTGTCCAGCTCACAACATTATTTAATGGCTTCAAATGTCTGTCTATCCCCTCTATGTCAATATCAAGACCTATTCTAGATCTGTTTCTCTCTCTCATTTCAATTCAAATGGTTTTAAATGTCTCTCTGCCCTGTCTGTATGTGTACCTATATTGTATCCCTCTCTCTCTGTATCCCTCTCATAGGTTGAGGAAGATGTGGCAAAAGAGGAGATGTTCTGTGCAGAACTGCTACCTCACCATCGCCCATGGAACTGTGAGTCTTCCAGGTCTCTCTGGCCAGACCAAGTCTCCCCATATATAAACATGTGCCCATTTGCACTGTTCCAACCACATGCTGTTAGCTATGACAGCCCACTGAAGTACAACACTGGAAACCAGGGCTGTTACTACATGCCCTACAGTAGGCCTGCTCCTAGCCCTGAACTGTGACTTCTGACCTGTGACCTCTGACTTCTGCGCAGCCCAACAAATCTCCTGCCAAGCTGAACCTACTGACCTGCCAGGTCAAACCAAGCCTGGAGGACAAGAAGTGCTTTGACCTTATCTCTCGTGAGCCAAACCACAGCCACAACACAACTACAACATAACCACAACACGACCACAAGCACAATATAACACAATAACAACCATAACACAACCAACACAAACGCAGCACAACCGCAGTACAACCGCAGCACAAATGCAACACAACCGCAACACAACCATATCCACAGTACGACACAACCACAACACAACCACAACTACAACACAACCACAACACGACCATAACCACAATACAACACAATCTCAACCACAACACAACCACAAGAAAATCAATCACAATGTTGAAAACTGTACCGTTTATTACCTGACATAGAGTCAGCAGACTGCAGAGAGCATGTCAGGCTTGTTCATC
Organism: Plecoglossus altivelis; assembly: GCA_036571765.1. NCBI lineage: Eukaryota > Metazoa > Chordata > Actinopteri > Osmeriformes > Plecoglossidae > Plecoglossus > Plecoglossus altivelis. The sequence continues at coordinate 16,914,682 of BROE01000020.1, forward strand.
ACAGTGTTTGTGCTCAGTCTTCTTTCGCTTGTGTTGCAGATAACCGCACTTATCATTTCCTGGCTGAGGATGAGTCCGAGTGTGTGGCGTAAGTAGCATGTCTGGCACCACTCTCTCTCTCTATCTATCTCTCTCTATCTCTCTCTCTCTCTCTCTCTCTCTCTCTCTCTCACTCACTCACTCACTCACACACACACACACACACAACACACACTCACACACACTGCTGAAGATGGAAAGGCAAAAGATTCTGAAATTGTCAGATCAGATTACAGAAGACATGTAACACACATCTTGTGTGTATGTGTATGTATGTGTTCCTGTGTGTATGTATATGTGTGCGTAAACGTGTGTGTGTGTGTGTGTGTGTGCACCAGATGGATCTCTGTGCTGAGTAACAGTAAGCAGGAGGCGCTGAGTGTTGCTCTGGACGGTGGTCGGGGCGGGGGGCGGGGCGGAGGAGAGAACAGCCTGGATGACCTGACCAGGGCCATCACTGATGACATCAGACGCATGCCCGGCAACAATGTCTGCTGCGACTGTGGAGCGCCAGGTTAGAAACACACACATGACTGCTTTAGGAACACATAGATCTATTGGTGGAAACACAACTGCGATCATGGTTAGAAACACAATTTGTCTGTCTGCCTGTCTGTCTGTCTGTCTGCCTGCCTGTCTGCCTGCCTGTCTAGAGCCCAGCTGGATCTCCACTAACCTGGGCATCCTGACCTGCATCGAATGCTCAGGGATACACAGAGAAATGGGCGTCCACTATTCACGGATACAGTCCCTCTCTCTGGACACCCTGGGAACCTCTGAGCTGCTGGTGAGTCTGATCATATCTGACCTTTGACCTTCCACATTGCTTAGTTCAATAGGATGACCTCACGATAACCCTATTCATGATTGTGATATACTTATCAGCGATGTTCTTCTTCTCTTTTTTCTGTTCTTCTTTTCTCTCCTCGCTTCCTTAATCTTGTGCAGCTGGCCAGGAATGTTGGGAACTCAGGCTTCAATGAGATTGTTGAGGCCAACCTGTCAAGTCCCTCCCAAAAGCCCAATGCCATGAGTGACATGTGAGTGAGCCAATCATCAACACTGTCCGACTAGCATCGCCAACTCATGCAGAATTATGTATGTTTTCGTATCTTATCATTTATTTTTTCACACTTTTGAAATATGAACATATATATACACTCTAGACATGCAACAAATACACCAGGAATCCTTTTTGACTCTGACAATTTCCAACATGTCCCTCAAATATGGCCATGGGTGATCAAGAATGTCTCTATTCTCAGTCATGTTGACATCGCTGACTCCCTCTGTCTCATGTTAATGTGTGTGTGTGTTCTGTGTGTGTGTGTGTTCTGTGTGTGTGTGTGTTCTGTGTGTGTGTGTGTGTGTCTGTGTCCGTGCAGGGCTGTTCGTAAGGACTACATCCTGTGTAAGTATGTGAAGGGCCAGTTTGCCCAGCGAGGGAGCAGTTCACCTGCAACGCTCCGACGCAGCCTGCAGGAGGCAGTGCGGAGCCGAGACGTGTTCAGTCTCATCCAGCTGTACGCTCAGAGATCAGACCTCAGCCTGCCTCTGCACACCTACGTACAGGTACACACACACCTTGTCATGCACGTGTACACACACACCTTGTCATGCATGCGTACACACACACCTTGTCATGCACGCGTACACACACACCTTGTCATGCATGCGTACACACACACCTTGTCATGCACACGTACACACACACCTTGTCATGCACGCGTACACACACACCTTGTCATGCACGCGTACACACACACCTTGTCTTGCATGTGTACACACACACCTTGTCATGCACGCGTACACACACCTTGTCATGCACGCGTACACACACCTTGTCATGCACGCGTACACACACACCTTGTCATGCACGCGTACACACACACACCTCGTCATGCATGCGTACACACACACCTTGTCATGCACGCGTACACACACCTCGTCATGCATGCGTACACACACACCGTGTCATGCATGCGTACACACACACCTTGTCATGCATGCGTACACGCACACCTTGTCATGCATGCGTACAGACACGCGCGCTCACCACACACACTTTTGTATAGAAACACTTTCGTTTACACAGGCCATGGGGGTTTTTTGTTATGGACAGGAATGTGGGTTTCTAGATGCGCCGCATGTGTGACAACACCCCATGTGTTTATGTAGATGCGTGTGTGAACACGCGCGCACGCACACACTAACATGTCTATCTGTCCACAGGAGAAGGGAGAGACTGCCCTCCACTTGGCCGTTCTATTGGCTGACAGGACCTCATTGCACATGGTAGACTTCTTGGTTCACAACTGGTGGGTGTAGTTTCCGGGCGTGTGTAGGTCTACACGTGTTGCTATTCAAAGTGCTGTCTGCACTTTTCCCCTCTAGTTAAAGAGAAGAAGTATGGGCTTTTGACATATACTCAAGTAAAGAGCAGCCATTACTTTGACCATAGTTGAGGACCACATGTCGCAATCCAATATACACAAATTGCATCTTTTGTCAGGAAACCTTTTTTTGGATACCGACCATTTCGAACATCTCCATCAGATATGGTCATGGGTGATCAGTAGTGTCACTAACTCTCTTCTCTGTCATCTCTTCTACTTTTGTTCAGCACCAACCTGGATGCCCAGACTTCTAGAGGAAGTACAGCCATCCATTACTGCTGTCTCCACAACAAGACTGAGTGCCTTAAACTGCTGCTCCGGGCTAAGGCCAACACACACCTCAGTGAGTGGGAACATACACACTGTCACACACGCACACACTGTCACGCACATTGTCACACACTCACACACACTGTCACACACATACACACACTGTCACACACACTTCACGCACGCTGTCACGCACATTGTCACACACTCACACACACGGTCACACACACACACACTGTCACACACACACACTGTCACGGACGCTGTCACGCACATTGTCACACACACACTCACGCGCACTGTCCCGCACACTGTCATGCACACTCACACACACTGCCATGCGCGCACACACACACTGTCACACTCACACACACTGTCACACACCCACTCACACACACTCACACTAGAGGTGCCAGGTAGATCTTTTAGGGATCTGCTTGTGATTTCCTGTCTCGGTTCTGATTGGTGTCCTGTGTTTCAGAAAATGACCTAGGAGAGACAGGTCTGGACATCAGCCGCAGGTTAAAACACAACCACTGTGAAGAACTGGTGAGTCTCAATAAAATACTGATTTCTACTCTCTCTCGCTCTCTGTCTTTTTCTCTGTCTCTCCCTCCCCATTTTCTACCCTCCCTTTTTTTCTTTTTCGCTTTCTCATTCTCACTTTCTTTCTCTCTTCCTGTGCTACCACAGACCTTTCCCCTCTCTCTGTCCATGTGTGCGTAGACGTAACGCAGGGGTCTCAAACCCTGGTCCTCGAGGGCCGCTGTCCTGAAGGTTTTCGATGTTTCGATGTCCAGCACACCTGATTCGAAGGGTCGTTATCAAGCTCTGTGGAAGCCCGATAACGACCCTTCGTTAGCATCAGGTGTGTTGGAGCAGGGAAACATCGTAAACCTTCAGGACAGCGGCTCTCGAGGACCAGGGTTTGAACCCCCTGAAGTAACGGCTCTTGATGTTGTGGTCTCTGGTCTGCAGATCCAGCAGGCTCAGAACAACCAGTTCAACATGCACCAGCACGTAGAGTACGAGTGGCGGCTTCGGCAGGACGACCCCTATGACCCCTACGACAGCGACGAGGATCTGGAGGACAAGGTTGCAGCCCTCCAAACCCCTCTGACGTCACACTGTTGACGTCACGCACATGACATCACACCTCACGATGATGCATTTTCTGGCGTCGTAGCACAGAGAGAGAGAGAGAGAGACAGATAGAGAGAGTGTTCAGAACTGTCTGACTGCCCATATTTGTGTGTGTGTGTATGTTTGTGTGTGTATGCTTGTGTGTGTGTGTGTGTATACTTGTGTGTGTATGCTTGTGTGTGTGTGTGTATGCTTGTGTGTGTATACCTGTGTGTGTCTGCGTGTTACTCCCTCAGAGCGGCCCAGTTAAGAAGGATCGTTCTTCCAGACCCTTCAGCCTGTATCACACCACCACAACCTCCTCCACCACCCTGGACAGGGAGGGCGGGGGAGGCGGGGGAGGCGGGAGCAGGGGAGGGCTCTTCAGTGTGGGTCGCCGGCTAGCCATGGCTCGTGAGCACAAGCACAGCTCCCACACACGCAGCCTGGACAGCCCCCCGCCACCTCCCCCGTCCTCCCCCGCACCTCCTCTTCCTCCCAGGGTCAAAGGTGAATTGACCAGCCCCCACCACTCTCCCCTACACCCTTTCTCACACATATGTATAGTCTTCGGTGTTATGCTGTATGCTAGAACTGTAATATGTGTGTGTGTGTGTGCCAGCGCCCAGCGTGCCTCCCCCGCCTCCCCCAGTGAGTCCCCCCGAGGGTGAGGTCAGCTGGGGGGAAGTGTTCTCCCCCCCCAGCAGCAGTAAGAAGCGGACCCCCCCTCCCCCGCTCGTTATCAGACACAAGAGGACTTATTCTGAGCCGAGCCCCATGGCTCCATCCAGCCCACACACACCCCGGCTCACAGGAAACGCAGGTACACAACCCTTCACTCATAAACAAATACACTTACAGGCACACAAACAAACAAGTGTTCTTCTTATTAATATTAATCTGGGTTCGTGTGTATGTGGTGTGTGTATTTGTATGTCTGCGTGTGCAGACTATGGGGTGCCCTCCAGTTCAAGGGGCTACGGTGGTCCAGACTCCTCCTTCCAGAAGTGTGTGTGAGTAAAAAGATCTGGCGCCACACACATCAACACACAGCTCCTCCTGCTGGGGGGTTAGAGGTACTACAGGAGCCCAGAATGAACCACCACTGTGTTGTTTTCCAGCTCAGGGTCTCCGAAGTACAACGTGACCAGCCTCAACTCCCTTGATGAGCTGCCAGAGAGAGGTAAAGCCCTTCAAAACCCTGACGCCAGACAGCAGCACTATAATTAGCTTTATCCCAGCCAAACTGTCTTTTTAAACATCTCTATATTACAGCACCTTTTTAAACGCCCCCATATCTAAACTGTAACTGATATACAAATATATCAAAGGCATTCCACCTTATGCAGGAGATGGAACGGCTGGTTGAATATTTGACTGAGACAATGGATCGTCATGTACAGATTTGCTCGGAGGTTTACATTGACTCCTACTCTCCACTGCCTCCTTCTCTCCTCCTCTTCTTCTATTCAGGCTTCCGGACAGACACGGAGGGCAACTCCTCCCACTTCCTGTATCAGATATCTCCTCCCAGCAGCAGAGCCTTTCCTCTTAGTTCACCCTCCAATCTCCACTCCTTCAGCCTGGATGCCAACGGAGGCCCCGCCCACCATGGGCCGGCCCCCCACCCCCTCCCTCGTAGATCTCTGGTGAGACCCCCTTCTCTCCCAGCTTCCCCCGGTCCAAAGGTTACAGTACGTGTTGTTTAGTGGGACGCGTGCCTTTGCTGGTGTGTGGGTGTGTGTGTGTGTGACCTCTGTGGCAGGGCCAGTGGGTTCTGCAGGTGAACAATAAGTCTCTCTGTGGAGAAGAACAGAGTTATTCAGTTTGGGATTAACTCACCTAATCCTCATCTCAATGCAAATCCTAACCCTTTTTCTGGTCCTTGGGGTAAACTCGGTTAAACATCATCCAAATATATGGACCACATATCCAGGCCAAACTACTGTTCTTGTGTTCATCTGGTCATGTGTTCATCTGGTCATGTGTTTAAGTGCTCATGTGACCACCTTTGACTTCCTGTCGTCACGGGTCACATGACTCAGGGCCGAGGGAACTGTCCTGTGTTCAGATTCTGATTCTGACCTGTGACCCCTCCTCCAGCCCCGACCTAGGCTGCGTCGTGTCCAGGCCATGTACGACTGTGAGGCAGACCACCATGATGAGCTGAGTTTCACTGAGGGAGACGTGCTGGTGGTGCTGGGAGAAGAGGACGCCGACTGGTGGGTAGGTAGCCCTGGTCTAGAGTCAGATCTTACAGATCGTCAAACTGGCAGATGGGTGGCTTACACTGGTCTGGAATCAATTAACCTTGAATTCCTTTAAATAATCCGATACTTTTAGGACATCTGTTATATTAAGTGTTGAGTGGACTCTCCCTCCCTCTCCCTCCCTCTCTCCCTCGCTCTCTCTCTCTACACAGCATGGTTATGTGGAGGGCCAGCCAAACCACCAGGGCCTGTTCCCCTCCTCCTTTGTCCAGGACCTGGTCGAATGACCCCTGACCCCTGGCGTCCTCTGTGCGCACCATTAAAGCTCCTCTCACCTGGATTGTACATCCAGTCTCCAGATTCCAGAACTTGGGAGAACCGCCCCCCCCCTGGGTCGTGCACGAAGGGCAGATGGAACCGTGAGGGTAGATGTTCTGCTGGGTTCTCCTCAGTCTTGGACTGTTCTCGTCTCCACCCCGTGGGTGAAGGAAACCCTGAGCTCCATCAGTTGATCCTGGAAAGGAGCCATCCATCACCCTGGTCCTCAGGGAACCACTGTCCGGCATGTTTGACATACTTCGCTCCTCCAACACACCTGATTCACGTGAATGGTTGCTATGGTCAGACCTTTCTGCTCGGCTTCATAACGACCAGTTCACGTGAACCAGGTGTGTTGGAGCAGGGAAACATCTCAGACATGCTGGACAGAGGGTCCCTAAGGAGCAGGGATTCGGATTGTTGTAGGACTATGAGGCAGATGCCTCCTCCATCTATAGCTCTCTAACTCCCCCCTGGTCAAGCCTCAAGCGGTCCCCACATCCACCTGGCCCTGTGGCCCCATCACCAGTCAGCGGGGCCGGTCGCCTCAGCAGAAACCTGATAACAACCATTCATTAGAATCAGGTATGTTAGAAACATCTTAAACAAGCAGGGCAGTGGACCCTGAGGACCAGAGTTGAAGACCACTCATCTAGATGTCTCCTCCTGCAGTGTTAAGGCCTGGGGGTGGGCCAAGCACACCATCAGGACAAATCTTCTCTAGTATTGATGTCAAATGTGATTCACTGCTTGATTAGGGCGAATTTCATAATGGGTCTAGACCTCTTAAAAAAAAGAAGAAAAATCTGTTTTAAATGTGATTTAAACCACTGAATGTGATTTGGTAATAAGATGCTGAAGGATGCAAAGTGATAGAAGATAGTGCATGTGGCCAGAGTGCAGTGGTTCTGGTCTTGAATGCTCCCTGCATCTCCTAATAATGTCGTATCACTGCATTCATTAAGCAGACTCTTCTTTCCAAAGTGACGGGCAGAGGGGTGTTTTGAACCTGCAGCCCCTTGATGTGCAGTCAAAGGCTCCACTGTTGAGCTAACCCCATCACCTACACTAAAAGCCCCTGCAATTCCTCAGGAACCTGTTGTGTCATGAACACATCTGTTGCGACGGGACAATAATAAAGGAGGGTGCTGATTGGTCAATCATCATTGAAGGCGGATTGGTCTTATGCTTTTCTATATATAAATATATACAAATATATTTAAATATATATAGAAAAGGCAGCAGTTTAATGGTCAATTATGAACAATTCAATACATTATGTAGACCGTAAATGTCTACGCACACTCAAATCAAAGACACATGAAGGTACATTTCCTCAGATGACCACAGGTGTTCAGTGTGATAGTATGACCTCCACCACAGGAACAGGAAAGTGCATGAAAGGATGAAAACATTGGCTTCACGAAGCATCAACGGCTCTTCTAGAAGTCTATACTGTAAGTACAGTATCGATGTGTGTGCGCGTGTGTGTGTGAGTGAGACAGATTGTGTGTGTGAGACAGAGTGCTTGTGTGTGTGTGTGTGTGTGTGTGTGTGTGTGTGTGTGTGTGTGTGTGTGTGAGTGAGTGAGACAAAGAGTGTGTCAGAGGGACGGTGGAGTTCTTTGGGGATTTTGACACTGACTCAGCAGTAATACTTAAGTCCTCTAGCATCTCCCAGTCAGAAGGCTCTAAGAAAGACATTGCGTGATGGCTGCTGTTGTCCTACTGGGTTACACAGCAGAGAGGGGAGTCCCTCTGGTGTGTGAGTCACGCCGGCGTGTTTCAGTCAAAGCAAAGACTCGCTTCTGTCTGTTTTCTACCGGTCACCTTGGAGTACAGCACATTGGCTAAGAGTTTAGTTTTCTTTTCTTTTTTCCTTTCCTAAAATGACGTCTCCCAGGGTGATGTGCTGTTTTAGAATTCTATATTTCTGTGAGTCTGACTTGTTGAATTTGAAGCATGATTGTACTAGAGCTACCAGGAGATGTTTTAGGGTTTGAGTCATCCTGGGGAAACGATAAGGTTTTTATTCTTCATAGAAGGAGATAGTCACAGTCATCAGTGGTCACGTCATTACCATGCATTAATAAAACTGCTTCACCGCTGTCATGAGGGTGTGGTCGTCTTTAACTTCTCCAGATGGTGTGGTTTGGCTGTGTACTGAGTTATAACCCAACAACAATCAAATACATGAAATGTGGACGTTGTGATCAGCTAAACGTCTAATACATTCACATTTTCGAAAAACAATCTTCCAAAAAACAGCCACCATAAAGAATGAAGTGACGTCTGTCTTACAAGGCACAAACGTCCTGACCCACTTTCTGTTTCTTGCCCTGTGTCGACACGATCATCAGGACGGAAGAATACGAGTTTTAAACCCTTTGAACGACCAGAGAGATCAAATCTACATCTGAAGTAAACAACAACAATTCATTAAAAAAAAGAAAAAAAAATGATTGTAAAAGTACAGCATAGTGACATTTCTGCATGATTGGCTCATATCCTCGCGAGTCCAGAAACTAGACTGGCCACCAGTTATTCAGCTCTCTCCAATACAGTCAACTTTGGCTCACAATAAATCTGCCCACAAGTAAAAATGAAACAAATACATAATAAAATTGGTGTGGCTTTTACCCTTTGTGATTCAGGGTGGAATGGAGGGATGGGTTAAAGTGATGATGTGGTTTTCCCCTCCAGTTTTAAAAAGCAGGAAAGTCTAATAAAATCGAACAAAGAGCCACTCTGCAACCGCGTCTTTTCCCTCCTCGGGGAAGTGCACGCCATGTTTGTAGTTCTGAGGCATCTATGTTTAAAGTTGTGCAGTGGCCCACAGCAGTAGCTAAAGAGAGCAGACAGTCAGGGAGGTCAGAGACACGGAGGCTGATGCAAGGAAAAAAACACTGATTTTCACATCCTGCTGTAGCCTTGGATCTCCTTTCGCGTTCTCCTTTACCTGTCAATCAAGTGTGGAGGCGGATCTTCCCCTCGTCATCCAGCCTATGGATGACCTGCGTCTCGAAGTCTGCGCTGTGGACGCCTGTCTTTCGGAAAGCTCCGGCGTAGCGGTTCTCCTCCCAATAGTGGTGCCAGTTCCCATGCTGATCTGCCCCGTACCCGAAAACACTCACCTGTGGGGGGGGAGGGGGGGGGGGGGGGGGGGGTGAAAGACAGGCTTAGTGACACACAGACACACACACTCTCCCTCCCCCTCCTCCTCCCTGGACAGGACTCGGACCTGGTCACAGATGTGCAGGGCGAAGATGATGGCTAGCATTCCGGTAGACGGGTATCTGCCGTGGGCCTCGTTCCAGTTGTCATGGGCGTACTTGAAGAACAGCGGGTTGACTACGATCACCTGGACACACACACAGCTGGAGAGTTAGACTCACTCTGCTCTGATTGGTTACAGGTCAGGAAGAGGAAGAAGTTCAGTCTTACCTTGTCCTTGTCAGCACGGACACGATCCTTAACCCTCATGTAGGTCCTGAACACACACACACAAGGAAAGGAAAGCTTTTAGAGTTAGTGGTATAGCTTTGGGATGAGTGTGGGGTTAGTGGTATTGCTTAGGGATGAGTGTGGGGTTAGGGGTATTGCTTAGGGATGAGTGTGGGGTTAGTGGTATTGCTTAGGGATGAGTGTGGGGTTAGTGGTATTGCTTAGAGATGAGTGTGGGGTTAGTGGTATTGCTTAGGGATGAGTGTGGGGTTAGGGGTATTGCTTAGATGAGGGTGTGTAGTGTGCTTAGGTAGAGGTTTGAGCTTGGTAGCAGTGTAGCTTTGAGAGATTAGGGTTGCGTACGTTTTAATTTCTCCAGTAGACAGAGCGCTGGTGATCCATTGTAAGTCCCGGAGCTTGAAGGGCAGCAGGACCAGGTGTACCCCGTTAGACAAATCAACCGCACTCTCCGGATACATGAAGTGGTGAGTGGTTCTGTTCCCCACGTGGTCCTCAAAGCCCACTGTGACAGCCTTGTTCATCCTGGAGGAGGGAGAGAGGAAGGTAAATGAAAGAGGATGTGTACTGTCAGTCAGGGCAGCAAAGCAAAGTCCAACATGATCTAGAAACAGAATGCAAAATGCTCATTTTCACTCTCAATACTCCCAATGTTGCTGGAATTACCATGTAGCCTTGGTCAGACCACCTCTTAGTATAGTATGTCTGTGTTTAGATAAGGACAAGGTTTGGTTTGTCGGTGTGTCATGTCTGCGTGTTGGCGTGTTGGGGAATACCTTATGACGGTGTTGTGTGTGTCGATCAGCTTTCCGTAGCGAGCCCCCAGCAGGTTGCCGGAGTTTCCGACCACGGCGCAGGTGCGGCATCGGTTAATGTGAGGCGCCACGTCCAGCGAGGGAGAGGAAATGACCTGGAACATCTTGTCTTTGACTTCCTGTAGGGTCTGGTCGTCCCCGGAGTGTTGAAGAGCCTGCGGGTGGTCACACAGCTGGTCAGGCCTTGCTGAGCCCCCCTTGACAAGTCTCTACTGTCACGTTGACTTTAGCCGATAAGAGACGCTGACATCACCTCTAACAAACAGACAGAAGGGACTCTGTGTCCTGACCTCAGTGAGGTGTGTGTATGTGTGTGTGTGTGTGTGTGTGTTCTGCTCAGAGGTCTGGAACCTCCTGCCTCCCTGACCTCTGCTCAGATCAATACTCTGCTCTGGCATTCCTGCAGGGTGTTTGTGTGGTGGGGGGGGGGTCAGTACACACAGTCTGTAGCATCACCCGACAATACAGATCTCACTTTAGCCTTGTTTTAACTACAGTTTTCCAGCCCCAAGAGGCCATAATTGTGTTAGATCAAAAGGTAATGAATGCTGGATCAGGGCCGAGGCTGGAAATATTTCTGAGGCCATCTGCCCACATCTCTTTCTCTTCTGTCATTTCTATTCATCTCTCTCTCCCTCTCTCGCTCCCTTTGGGAGATGAGGTTTGGTCAGTAATCACCATGGCGCTTAGAGAGCAGGGAATCCAGTCTGGTGGGTTTAATGACATTTGGCCCTGATGGGAAAAACAGACACAGACCAAGATGTTCTCTCTCAGCTAGCTGTCTCATCCTTCCCCTCCCTCTACGTCTCACCCTCCCTCCCCCAACGTCTCACCCTCCCTCCCCCACCTACTCCACCCTTCCTTCCTCTTTTCCTCCCTCTCCATCTCCCTTTCTGTCTGTCTGTCTCTGAGCTTTCCCAGATGTTCCCAGTTAGACAGAGCGGAAGAAGTTCAAATTATGTTAGTAGGAGCCTGAGGACTCCCAGAAGATCGGCTAACAGGATAGCTTGTGTACTAGTATTATACTGTATTGAATTATAGTGTAATGTAGCATTGCATGGTGTAGAGTTGTATAGTCTAACTTAGACACTGGCTATGGTAGTGGCAGCATAGCATAACATAGGATTGTGTAGCATAGCTTGGCCTAGCAGAAGTGTTCTCAACAGTCAGCAGCATTGCAAAGCATACGGTAGCGTAGCTTAGCTTAGCAGCAGTTTTCTCACCAGCCACCAGCGCAAGTCCAGGGGATTGAGGCTGCCACCATGGTCCGACAAGAATGGGTGCTGCTTGGGGTCGTAGCGCTGGCCGAACCACTCCGATGTCCCCACATCACCCACACAGGACGGACAGCCACACACCCTGGCAGTAGCCTGGGCTGTCTTCAGGACGGAGGGCTGGGGGCTGGGGAACGTCGATGGCTGGGTCTGCCTCCCCTGCTGGCCTCCATCCGGTCCTCGTACGGCTGGGGTAGGACTAGAAGGGGCGGGGCTGTCGACGAGGCCCAGGGGGTGAGGCTGGGACAGGATGTTGTTCCTCTGGATGGTGTGGGTTGCGATCATTAGGAACAGAATGCCGCAGAACACGGCCGCTACACACAACTTCTTCTTCAGCAGCATGATGGTAGGGACAGGCTGGGGGTTGGAGAGAGGCTGGGGTAGTGGCTAGGGGGTTGGAGAGAGGCCGGGGTAGTGGCTAGGGGGTTGGAGAGAGGCTAGGTTAGTGGCTAGGGGGTTGGAGAGAGGCCGGGGTAGTGGCTAGGGGGTTGGCGAGAGGCTGGGGTAGTGGCTGGAAGCCTGGGCTATTGGGGCTAGGGTAAGACGTGTTAAGAGGTGAAGCTAGAGAGGGCTACAGGATGGGGGGAGAGTTAGCCATCAGGTCATGGTGATGGGGGAGCAGTCTAAAAATGAGGTACACCCGTCACAGGAAATGAGGTACACTGTCAGGGGAAATGAAGGCCTTTCATTGGTGGATCCCCCTCATGATTCACTCCAGTGTTTGGGTTAGCATGAGCAACATTGCTCCCTGCCCCTAGAGAACACATACAGACACCACACACATACCAGTCAGCTGGATAGCGCAGAGCACGGATATCAGTGATCGAGAATATCCTTGTTTGAGGATATCCTCATAACAGCCGATAAATAACCTAATAATAGTTTGCAAACAGTGTATGATGACGTCAGCAGGCTGCAGTAAATACCCTGGTTGACATGCTGCTGTCTGAACCTTACTCTTCCTACTCAACATCCTGCTGTTCAGCTACCATCCGGCGTCACTGACTCGCCCTCTTCTGTTTTTTTTTCTGCACCTAACCCCTCCCCCCACTCTCCTCTCCTCTCCTCTCTTTAGATCTGTCTCTCCTCTTCTCCTCTCTTCAGCTCTGTCTCTCCTCCTCTCCTCTCTCCACGTCTGTCTCTCCTGCTCTCCAGCTTGGCCCAGAAGCACAGCCTGGAGACCTGGAGCAGGAAGTCAACCCCCCACAGACAAACGGAGGAAGTGGGCGTTTTTTTCCTCCCGACTATTTAAACATGTCGAGTTGAGCACACTCGTACACAGAGTTAGTTTATCTTCAGATAATCACCAGGATCACACTAACCTCTCTAATCTCAACCAAACCGAGCCCTCAAATTCTAAAGCTTTAAGTAAATTGAGCTTAGGTTGTGGTGGAGGCATATCCCAGCATAACACCGTTTACCATAGCCTTTCAGAAGCTCAAACACTCACTCGTGATTGGCTAACTGGGTCTGATTGTAACTCCTGATTGGCTGACACTGAGCTGGAGCCAGAATATTTTCAATTTGCATTCCCCTCAGAAAGAAGGGAACTGGCTGATTGGCTGGCTGGCCAGTGCAGCTCTATGACCTATGCAGGTCTCTGTACAGACTGTGGCCATACATTTCCTTTGAAGAGGACAAGTTCTAGTCCAAGTCTTATCTAAAACAAAAAAGACTGTCCCAATTGAAAAGTGACCCAAACCCCATAATTAAGGATTTGGAGTGTCACCTTTCCCCTTGAGTTAAGAGAGCAGGGATGTTTAGGATACATCTGGCGCTCACAGACCAGCTCTGCGATCGTCTGCCAATCAGGAGGGACACAAACCGGTCATCTACCAATCAGGAGGGTCACAAACAGACGTCTGCCAATCAGGAGGGACACAAACAGACGTCTGCCAATCAGGAGGGTCACAAACAGACGTCTACACACAGGCTGAGGAAGTGAAGCTGAAGTTGTCTGAAGAAAGAGATGTTTCTGGAACAACATCTAGAGTAACGAAACCAAAAAAAAAGACCAAACAGGGGGATCTGACGAGGTATGAAAATCCTACCAAATCTATTTTCAGCCAATTGAAACGTTCACACAACATGATTCAGCTGTGTAAGAGAGAGTGTAGACATTAGCGAAGAATATTCAAATATTTTATAGGATTGAGGATTGCAATGGGTCCCAGAATGAGAGTTTACTGCATCCCAAGCCCAGCCTATTCAAAGCAGTGTCAAAATGTCTGTTGGCTCGAAGTTATCAGTTGGCTGAGGAGTTAGTTATCTTAGACAGTTTGTGGAGGTGTTTCAGAGGGAAAGGAGTTGGAGGGCACACAAGTCAAAGGCCACCTGTTTCCTGTTGTGTTGAAAAGAGATCACCTCTTCACAGACACACGCAGAGCCCCCCACCCCCACTGCCCACCCTTCCCTCCACCCTCCACCCTAAACAGAGATGGAATTTTGAACAGCTGCTAGCACTGGCCCGCACTCCCTTCTAGTAAATTCAGATCTGTACCTTCTACTCGTCAAGATTCACTTTTAGGTTGACATCTCTAGCTATCATGACCTCTACAGCTGTTCTGAAGCACAATATAATGAGCTGGGTGGCACATGTGGTAACTAATTGCCAGGCAATGGTCACCAGCACGTTTTGAAAGCAAGCTAGTCTCTACTCAGTCAAGTTAACAACCCCAGTGTAAACTGTCGGGGAGGATAAAGTTCTACCAGAGCTTTCGACCGCCTTCGGTCAGCTGAGCTAGACACGGCTGCCAATCTCTCAGTATAACGAGCCAATGCATCTTCTACATAGTCGGGAAAGGTGAGTCTCGTGCCGTTTATAGAGTAAAGTGAAGTAATGCTGGGCTGACTCGAGCCTTATCGAACATGCCTGTGGAGGAGCCGGGTCGTTGCCTTGCTGTGAAAGATAACCGCATGATAACGCACAACGAATCCTGATGACGTTAGTCTGTGCATTTGTTTTCGGAGTAGTATAGGCAGAACATCATGAGAGCTCTCGTAATGGTACATGATGGATTTGTTTGACAATTAACGGACCGTATCGCAGACATTTTGTTCGCGTTAAACCAATCACTTCCACCGACCAGTATGATCGCTCGAAAACTGCTTTCGAGAATGAGCTTCCACTATTTTCGTTGTTGTTAAATCGCTGTAATTTGTTATTTAGTTGAGTGCGTTATTATTAAAATTGTTCGCTTTACATTACATCAGTGTCCAAATTTGGCAACCGGGGTTTGACGACGATGACGAAGACGACCAAAAGTTTCTCAAGACAGTTCTTCCTTTCCCTCAGTGTGGGTTTACAGTAACTACTTGGTGTATTTCAAACGTCAAACGATATATCTCGCAATCGTGTAACCATGTTCATGTAACAGACCGAGTAAACATGGGTA
The DNA here is from genome assembly GCA_036571765.1 of Plecoglossus altivelis. Lineage (NCBI taxonomy): Eukaryota > Metazoa > Chordata > Actinopteri > Osmeriformes > Plecoglossidae > Plecoglossus > Plecoglossus altivelis. The sequence continues at coordinate 16,929,982 of BROE01000020.1, forward strand.
CAGTAAACATGAGCTGCGATTTATAAAACCCGTTATAAAGTTAGGCAACGGTTACTGCAAACTGCGCTGCCCCAATTGTGAGGCTGATTGCAGCAACGTTGTAACTTTTCTTCGTGTCTTTGTTGAATTTCACTCAACATATCCAACCAGACGACGTGTTAACATAGTCATTTCTAGACACAAACATTATTTTACCGTGTTATAGATGGTACTTACATCTTGTAGGAACTGTTTCGGAGCTGTGCGTATTCCTCTGTTCAGCTCTTTGTCGTGCGTGATCCGAAGGGGAATGATGTTCCTCTGTTTCGCCCTGCCTCTTGTGTGTGTGTGTGTGTGTGTGTGTGTGCGTGTGCGTGTGCGTGTATGTGTGAGTGTGTGTGAAAGAGAGATAGAGAGAGAGAAAGAGAGAGAGAGAGAGACGAGTAGAGAAAGGAAGGACGATATAACGGCGCACTTAAGACATGTTGCACTTTTTAGTAGGCCCACAGCCTACGTCGTCTGCTGTTTATAATTAAATTATTTCCTAAAATTAGTCCATGTCTGGAAAATGTATTTTACATTTATGTTGGTAATCAGCCACTCAGTGTGTGTACATGCGTGCGTGTTTGAGCTAAAGACATTGAGAACATCAGAAGAAGATAACATCCAGTCCACGAAACATGCAGCAGATCCGGGCTATGTACACGATAGGAACGTTTTCTGGAAGCCCGAATCATCATTTGAGATGTTTCCTGCTTCTTTGTTCTCAGCAAAGAAAGCCTGCTCATTTAAAGATCCAGTCAAGTAAATAAGTTAGTAGGTAAGTCGGCCCCAAGAACCCAACATAATATTGTTACTGTGTCAACTGAGCACTTAAGTACTGGTCTCTCCACAACTCGATCTTTCTCTCGCTTTGCTCTAAATGTTTTTCCTCATTATTTGTGTGTGATGGGGGGCAGGGGTCAGGGTTGATGCAACTGAGTTTGGAAAGACAACTTTGGTACATTCTACACATTTTGGAATGTTTTTTGTTGTTGAATGCCTGTAGATTGGGGTGGGGATGCCACGTGTGGATCCGTCTCAACAAAACCGATGCTATATTTACAAACATCGTCCTCAACCGCCCGCTCAAATGTCACTCGAATAGTCCTTTTTTCTTATCAGCAACATTCAAAACTTATCACATGAAGCCCATTCATTGCAAGTGTTTATCCGCTCAATGGATGCCACTGACCGTCATACAGAACAAATGAAGAAAATGCATTTAAGATATGGTTGCTATGGGCCACAAGAGACCCTAAGATAACACAATGGCTTAACAGTCTCCGAGCAGACTTAGTTTACTGTGTGTTTGCAGCTTGTAGGAGGTAAAAGTAATTTGATCTGTAAATCATTAGAGATTATTTCAGACTTTATGGGTTTGAGCTATAAGCAAGGGGTATCAATAAATAGATCAGGTGATTAATGTGTATATAGAAACGTTCATGTAGGTTAATCATCTACAGATGAGGCGAAATGCTCTTCGCTCAGAGTGGAAACAGCTTGCTGTTCAGTGCTGTCTCATGGAGGGAGGGAGGGAGGGAGGGAGAGGATGGAGAGAAGCATGGACACTGTTAGCCAGGTACAACAGGGGAGTTTTCCTGTTCTTCCCCTATGGGTTCTGCGTTCCATCTTTTGCTAACTTTGTCCAGAGGTTCTCATGTTTAAGCATTAGAATGCATTTGGGATGCGATTTCAGGCTAGTGTTTTGGTGTTTGACAAACATCACGCCTTCCAAAACCAACTCAATGTTGAACTGTCACTACCCAAGTGGTAATTAAGGGGAAGAATTTCTTGATTTGCCTTGTTTTTCTAAAACAGATGGGTTTAATAATTTGGCAATAGGTGGCATTTAATTTTGTTTTGCAATGCAAGGCCAGTCGCACAGACTGCTCCAATGTTCTTGCCAGTCCAGCAGTGGATCAGAAGAGGGTTAGACTCCAATAACATCTTCTTTTTTGCTAAAGAATATGATGAATCCGGCTCTTCTTCATTGTCGCTTGAACTTGTTATTCCGTTCTAAAAACAACACGTCAAGGTGTATTGTTCACAAAACATAAGTCAATGTTTCTGTCGAATGTCTGGCTTGGTGAGGCTGTGAACATATTCACAGGTGTGTTGGATATTGAAACGTTAAAGCAGTCTATATCCAGTTGTAGTTTGAGGTCGCTGTATTTCTGTATCTGATTAAAATGTCACTAGCCCCTCAAACCTATATGGGTTTTAAAGATTAAATGCTTTCCAATATCCCTGACTCAGCATTCAGGATTCATTCATTGATAAGTTCTACATTCCACTATTAACAAAATGTTATGAAATAGTCTTGCAGTTCAAATCAATTTCCTAATTCATTATAACAACATGTGTATCAACCAAAACGTGGTGATCAGAGGATGCTGGGGGCTACATTAGACATCGAGGGTCTTGCAGCTGAACGCACTTTCACTTGGAACTGGACACGAGCGCTCCTCTCTGTCGCTGCCTTGCCGGTGCTGTCATCGGAAAGGCAGGTCTTGGGTACCACCACTGGGCATGTGCTTTTCCTTAATTTTGTCTTGTCGTGACAAATAGCTTTTTAATAGGCCAGTCAGATCCGCAGATTAGACCCTAACCCTAACCCTAGGATTCAGGTAATGTGCAGGATCATTTGTAAACTAAGATAACAGTATTTTTAGAATTTACTACTTTCTGTATCAGGTTTCCATTGGATGCTGGTGACCTTTGACCTGGTGAATACTGACCTATCGTTGACACCAGAGTGCGTGAGTCACTTTAGAAATATTAGTGTCATGGAGAGTCAGACTTGATATGATGTTTTGAGGTGTCTCACCGAACGCTAAAAGTCCTTGTATTTATTCATCTGCTTTGTAAGAAGTTGGTTGAAATGTTGTGATTGGTTATGTGAAACGAGCATCAGAGCACTTCTGGAAGCTGGTTCAACTAAGCTTGCTAGTTAGGTGGATAGGGTGTACTTTGTGCTCGTGTGGAACTCACGTAAAGATCTGTGTCTTTAAGACTTCTCTTTCCATGGCCCCCTCGTTCAAGCACAGCTTTATCTCACTCTTCTCCTGTCAATCAGTTCCAGCTGAGTAATGAATGTTGTACCGCAAAACGTTTATGTTGCCTACACATGACCTCATAATCTGGGTTTAGACATAGATTCTTTGTTTTGAATTTACAGGCAGGACAACGTTTTTGCGGTGTGTGTGTGTGTGTGTGTGTGTGTGTGAGGAAGTGCGTTTGCACTGTGTCTCTCCAGTGAACATGAAGGGATGTGTTGAGACTAGTGCTGGCATCCAGTTGTGAAACCAGATCATCCCGATGATGTGTAATAACCTTTAATGTGCCGTAAAGGCACTCCAAGACCCCCCCTGCTCCTCCGCCCCCCTCCTCCCGTTCCTCAAAGCACAGAACGAACTAGACAAACATCTACCTCTAAAATCTACCTTGTCCTCCTTCACTTCAGCCCCTCTCCATTCCTGCTGATAAAATGGAAATTCCAAACCCCCCTCCGGCCCCCTTCTCCAAATGACGAGAACCACATGGAGGTTTAGTGTCAGCTGACAGGCTGATTTACTTCCTGTTTGTCTGACTGATTGGAGGAACGCAGAAGAACATGCTAATGAAACGCAATGTAAGAAACACCCACCATCCAGGATAATGATGAATGTCCCCAACATGTCACCCGTGTACTCCGGGGACAGCCATGTTGTCAGAGAGTGTGAAGGGAACATAGCTGAGGTTGAGAGGACGGCTTCGTGCCAGATGTTTCCACAGAGACAACATCAAGTTTCCTTTTTCGTTGTAGATCATTAGCGGACGCAAAACATCTTGTTTGTGATTTCCTTCGTCCGACCATGTTGTCATGGTGACGTCGGTACAGATCTCTGTGTTGTGACCAAACGTGGAGAGCAGACTCTTCGCAAGATTGTTGTTGGGCCTTGATGCTTTCCTTGTGTGTAACACATTCTTTTAGCGGAAGCAATGCACACGTTTGTTCCTCTCACCACACATTTGTATTGACCCTGTTGTATATGTCACATATTTGGTTGGTTCTTCCATCGCTCATTCTAAGGTGAGATCATTGCTCCTCAAACACACAAGACAAAACAGACTAGACTCCTTACTGAACAGAGGAAGCCCTTCTTTCGCTTTCTTTTTCGAGAGACTCTTTCTTCACCAAACGGTATCTCCATCTTTCCTTGGGCATTTTCAAGAATGTTGCAGTCCTGCTCACCAGCCAATACAGGAAGTGGAACATGAGGGGGAAGCCATCTGGTTAGCTCAGTGTGCTGCTCGGAAACTGTCTGCTCTCACGTCCTCACCAATACATGCAAGTGTGCTGGAGCTACTGGCACATCAGCATGATTTACAATGCAGATAATTGATTATTGCCTATGAGAGCAGCATTAACCTTTGTGCTCTCTTCAGGGGTCAGAATGACTCGGGACTATGTTAAAAGCATACACGCGCCCACCCACAACGAGACCTGTAGATTGTATGCGCTTGATTGAACTCAGACAAAACGAAATCTTTCTGATTCATGTGCAGCATTTCTGCATTTCAACTGAAACACAGACGCACGCAGTTGTCAGTTGTGTGTCACCGTGGCTGCTCATTTCAGTGCCCAAAAGGGTACAGGGTAAAAATGTAACGAAACTGCTTTATTTCAGGGTCGAAGGAGAGGTCTTTTTGACCCTTAGGACAGGGGGAGTTGCAGAATACAAAGAGAGCACAAGGGTTAAATTGTAGTGTAGCATGGGAGAGAAACTCTTATGGTGCTATTAAGTTAAGGTTTATAATGTTTGGACAAAGCATTCACTCACATGCTATCTAGTCAACGATCTAAGATATCACTTGGTCAGGCTGGGGAGGAGATGATTACGATTCTGTGTTGTAGAGACGGTCATCAGTGCAGCTAGATTAGAGTTGTCAGGAACAGCACACAGTTGGATGACTTTTTGGATCGATGAACACAAACCACATTCAAAACTAAGCAAACTGAAACTCGACATTGAGGAACAAGTCATATGCTGGAGTGTGGTTTTGTGAGTGCGTGCGTCTGTGTGTCAGTTGTACCAGCTGTGGCATGACACAGTTCAGTGGAACATCTGTGTTGGTGGATAGATCAGCGTTTAGTCTGCCAGGTTCATCTGAAAGGATGTGCTCTGGTTGTCCACTAGAGGGCAATAAAACCTGTTGTTCAAAACTTCTGTATCTCCAATTCGCACCCTGGTCCTAGACTATAAACCCATGCATTTGACTTAGGTGTGTTATAGCAGGGAAACATCTACAATGCAGAATGTACATATTGTATAGCACAGCGGACACTGAGGACTAGAGTTGAAGACCGCTGCTCTAGAATCTAAAAAGCACTTGTAGTAAATATGTACACAAGTAAAACATGAAAGAATGTTGGGTTATGTTAAATTTAATGACTAAGCTCTCTTACACACATATACATTGCCAATGGCCACTGTCCAGCACTATAGGAATTAGGACATCTGTAATACAAACGATGTTATACAGAGACTGTTAGAAAAAAAACTGTATTGCGATGAAGGACTCTGGGGCCGAGTTAGTAAGGCAGAATACAGCAGTAAAACCTTGAGAGATGATAACCATGTGAGAATCCATCTTTACAAGCACCAAGTTTTTCTTCTGTGCACCGACCACAGTGGTTCAGACCTGTCAATATCCTATAAGGAACTGCTAGCAGCTACGGGTCCGGTTAAAGTCAGCCCGTGATTGAGATTGAGCCACACAGCTGCAAAGAATATTTTCGCAAATACCTTTTCGTTTCTTTTTCCAGACAATTTTCTGGCACAACTTCCCAGATGGTTATGTGTAACAGTTTGGCCAGTCAGGCACACAGTAATATTTCTGGAGGTAGAGTTCTGAGCAGTAAGTAGTAAGCAGACCCAGTAAGAGTCACAGACGAGCCTCATAGGCAGAGAGTGGAGCAAAAAGGCAGTATAGCTGAGGTGTAACAGAACACTCATCATGGCATCGATACAAGTGTAACATGCACACGTGGACCCATCCCACACTCACAGATGTCTAACCACACACCAAAAGACAGCTTGATCGTTGGAGTGGAGGTTGGTTGATATCCTGAGTAGAGCTTGTAGAGGATGAGGTCTGAAGTAGAGGATGATGCCTCGCTGGAGAATGAGATCTGGATAAAGAATGACACCTGTACTGGGGGATGAAGTCTGTACCGGAGGATGAGGAATGTAGTGGAGAATGGGATCTGGATAAAGGATGAGGAATGTAATGGAGGATGAGGTCTGTACTGGAGGATGAGGCCTGTACTGGAGGATGAGGTCTGGAGTAAAGAATGAGGTCTGTAGTAGAGGATAAGGTCTGTACTTGAGGATGAGGTCAGTACTGAAGGAAGAGGTCTGTTGCAAAGGAAGTGGTCTGGAGTAAAGGAAGTGGTCTGGAGTAAAGGAGGTGGTCTACATGATGGTGCAGCAGCAGGTTGCAGGGTAGTCAGCGCTGACCTCCATCTCGTTGCCATAAACTACGTAGTGGTGGGAGTTGCTCTTCCATTTGTAGTTCACTTTGGTGATGGGGATCAACTCAATGGTCTGTTGCTGTAGAAAGAGGCAAGTGAGCAAGAGAGAGAGAGAGAAAATAGATGTTTATGTGCCTGAATAGTCAACAGTAAGGATTTGTCCAGTTCTCCTGTTAAAAGATAGGAATTAGTACCAGGTAAGGACTATTGTCCTGTCAGAGGATGGGAAGTAGTACAAGGTAAGGACTACTGTCCTGTCAGAGGATGGGAAGTAGTACAAGGTAAGGACTACTGTCCTGTCAGAGGATGGGAAGTAGTA